>CM022679.1:0-410574 GCA_012295275.1 Chrysomallon squamiferum
GTTTTCTAACAAAGAGATGACAATGAGGCTGTGTTACCGTAGAAACCAGTTTTCAGTTCTATGAGACAAACACACCAATACGTGATCTAATATACCCGCTTGAAGAGAACTTTGACCATCTCGTGATGGAGATAAAACTCAGGTGAGGTACTTCAGTTACAATGCATGGCCTTATTTAGTAAACTGATAATCATTGACGTCAAATAAGAAAGATAACTAATCAGCAATACACGTTTATCTTCTGTCTTTAACATGAAATACAACATCCAGGTCCGGGTTTGTTTAAATAAAGGGTGGGGTGTGGTATTTGTATAGTTACTTATTACAACCACTGTTAGCCGTAATGTAACAGCTACTACATCATTTTTGTAACATGTTAACTTGTATTACATTTTACAAATATAACAAACAACAACAACTACTACTACAACTAGTATTACTACTGTTACTACAAATACTACTATTATTATACCTGCTGACAGTATTGTTGCTTCAAGAGCTTTACAACCACTACTAACTATTGTTACTATATTTGATAATATACTTTTAATTCTACCACTGCTACCACACTATCAGTACTTCTGCTATTACCTACTACTGCTGGAATTAGTACTGTTATCACTACTACTACCATTCTGGTACTAGTGCTGCAGTTGTTAATTCTACTCCTGCTGCTACAGTTTTACTACTACAACTATTACTACTACTACTGCTGCTGTTACTACTACTACTACTACAACTATTACTACTACTACTACTACTACAACTATTACTACAACTACTACTACTGCTATTACTACTACTACTACTACTCTACAACTATTACTACTACTACTACTACTGCTACTACTATAACTATCTCTATAACAACTGGTATTAGTGTTACTGTCTTTATTGTCTTGTAAATTCAAATGTCTTGATGCTAATTTTTCTTTGTTTAATATTAAGAATAATATTAAATAATATAATTAATTGATTACTAAAACACGTGCTAGTGATAACATGACCTACTCGTCTGATTGTCAAGAGCAAAGTTTATTTGGTTATCTTAATTTTATTATCTGGAGATACACTCAGTATAAGTCAACTTTGCACACACACACACACACACACACACACACACTGAAGCATTTTTTCCTTTATGAATAATGATAATCTTATATCTTATTAATAAATATATCTCTCTCTCTCTCTCACACACACACATACACACAAACACACACACTTAGAATAAATAAATAAATAAATAAAAAGAATGTATGATTTTATGAGAAATTGGTGGAATTTTTTTCTTAGCAGATTTCTTTCTTTCTTTCTTTATTTATTATTATTATGATTCTTATTGTTATTATTTTTAATTTAATTTTTATTATTATTTTCTCTTTATTATTATTATTATTATTTTTTTTTTAAATATGGCATATTTTTCTATGTCTGTTGTAATATTGGAAAGTTTTAATTTCAATCAAATAACTTTATTATTGTATTTAAGAAATTAGAAGTGTTTTATCTGTGTTGGTATTCAAGATAATACAGGGTACAGAGGAAAAACTTGGTTTAATCGCTGAATGCAATTTGAAATATTTAAAATAAAATTCAAGTAATAATAATAATAATAATAATAATAATAATAATAATAATAATAAAACAAATATAAATATAAATACTACTACTGCTTCTACTACAACTACTATTCCGAGTGCTACTCTTACTACAGCTGTTAATAATACTTCTGCAGCTACATCTACCACTACCATTAAAACTATTGTTAATACTACAACTACTGCGATTATTACAACAGTTGAAAATATTACTCCTGCTACGACTACCACTACTGCTACTATTAGCATTATTACTACTACTAGTATTACTACTAGCTATATTACGACTACTATTATTATTACTACTACTATAACTACTACTATTACAACTGCTGTTGGTTACTTCTTCCAGTGCTAATATTAATAATCCCAATTCATTGACTATGTTATTACAAATACTATTGCTATGGTTGCATGTAAAAACTAGATTGTTCTAGATTTTTCATCGATTGAAATTGCCAGAGTCATTTCTTTTGAGCTAATAAAATTTAGTTGCATTGAATTAATTTTAATATATATTGTAAATTCAAACGACCACAGTTTGAAATATTTGTTATCTGGGTTGAGTTTATGTAACGAACTTGTTATCAAAACACGAGTGAGCGAAACAAGACCTACTAATCTGTTTTGTCAAGTCTAAAATTCACTGCGTTGTATCAGCTTTATACCCAGGAGATAAAAATGTTTTACTTCACATACACAGAGAGAGAGAGAGAGACACACACACACACACACACACACACACACACAGAGAGAGAGAGAGAGAGAGAGAGAGAGGGGGATATATATATAGTATTTGGTATATCCGTTGTGTCGCATTCGTTATAGCTGAGATAATATAATAATAATAATAATAATAATAATAATAATAATAATAATAATAATAATAATAATAAATGAATGAATAAATAAATAAATATATAGTTGTATTAACAGTGACAAATCATGATGTGACATCCCTACTTTAAAGACAGACATGTAGATCATACAGGTTGTTTCAGGAACAGACCGTCATTTAGCTATTTTATCGTAAAACAATGTCGCTATTTATAGCGATGTTTATAACAAAGAAATTTAACCTCAGAAAATCTGAAGTAAATGATTTAATAAACTTTTCAAAACGAATAAAATCACCTTCTGGTTTGATTTGAATCATTAAAAGATGATTACTTTGGTTTCACTATCATCAGTTTAGGTAGAACTTTTCTAAATCAGAGACAGAAACACTAAAAATTTGCGATTATCTCCCCTCCTCTGAAGTTTGATATATGCACATGCACTTGTTCCAGCTGTTTCAGACGTTTTTGTTTTTTTATTAGGTTTTGTTTAACTTCCTTTTTGAACGACTGAGAAAATGTGATTTGTTTTCAATTCTAGATTTTATATAATAGTCTAAAAAAAGAATTGTTTATAAATCTTAATACGTCTTAAATCAAACCGTAAACCTACCATTAGACTTTTTGTTGTTGTTGAATTCAACTGAGAAATAGTAATTTTGAAAGGAGATAATGTCTTAGATCTTAACGATTTCTCTGTCCCTTTGTGCCTCTCTCCCACATCAATGCTTTTCAGTGTGTATATAAATATATTATCATTCAATCTCGTTTTCTAAAAATAAATATGATTTTTTACCCTGATTTGATCCTCAGATAAGCCTGACATCTAGTGGAATGTCTGACACCATTATAATGTTAAGACATCTATCTGTTTATTACACACATAGAAACGATATAAATATGAAATGTACTGATCAATATATTCTGCAACAGGAAACATCCTTATTATATATATCTATGCAGTGTTTATAGTGTTCACTGAATATGTACACACCAAAAAAATGAATAAAGAACCAATATTACAGTACTCCCTCAATTACGTATGATATTGTTACTTGTATTACCTCCTACTATTACTACTATTAATAATGTTACTAAGTGCTACTATTCATCTATTACTTTGCTTCTGTTATTTCAGCTATGACTAGTGTAACATTATCTGTATCACTACTTCCACAATCACATCTATTACTTCTACTATTATTTCAAAACAATATAAATAAAAATATTCCTCACTCTTAGGAAACTGTTTCTCAAGTCTGATGAAAATGCTAGCTACAAATATGTAATGAAAAACAGAAAATAAAATAATTTGAAATATTTACTTCAACAAGAAAAAGAAAAGATCAACATCAAAACTACTTTTTCATATGAAAAAGATAATTTTAGAATTGTTTCAACAAAATCCATACAAAATCATGGTCTAATATGTATCTGAAGTTTCAATTTAAAAACTATTTTAAATGTTTAAAAAGGTTTTAAAGTGCTGAGAATGCTATAAAACATAATCATACGAAGATTTCTGAATTATCCAATAAAAGTATATTAATAAAATAAAATAAAAGAATACCAAGACATTTGGACAGAAAAAAAATTAAAAATTACTAAACAACTTAACATACAATGTAATCTGCAAATTAATCATTAAAAAAATATCTTCCAAACAACAGATCTTCTTCCATTTTATGTTTTATTAACAAACATTTTCATAAATCTTTACCACTTCTTTAATAAAAAAAATTAATAATAATAAAGTTATCTCCCTTGAGCTATACAATTTGTAGTTTTTTTTAAAGCAGTAAATCAAGGATTTCTATATAAGTCATTTTTTAAATAATTTCTTTTTCACACACTTGACTGTCTGGTCCAAACATTCTGTCTACTGGTCTATGTCTGACTGTATCTTGCATGAATGACACTTTGAATCTGAAATCACAGTTTCACAGATTTATAAATTCTTCAGTAAGTGCAGTCCACATAACAAGTAACTGTTTTTAAAATATTACTTTTGGTGTGGAACTTTCTAATAGCTCTCAATATTCTTCAAGAATCCAGTTCTTCATATTTGTTGTGGTTTTATCTTCTGCTGTTTCTTCTGTTTAGTTTGTTCATTAAAGTGAGAAAACTTGAATAACTTGGAGATAAACACAGCAAGTCACTTAGAATCAATGTCACTTCTCACATTTTCTTTCATTATCAAAACAAGCTTATGATAAAGGACCCTGAAGAAAAAATAAAATAAATATTATTAATTAAAATAATAGTCAGAGTTGTATAAACAATATTAAACAATTTACCATGAAAGTAGATATGAGTCAAATGGGATGGGTTCTGACTTTTTTATTTTCATGACTTTTTACTTACTGTTAAAAAGCCATTTATTCCATGGACAAAATCAATTTACTTTAGCATTTGTATTTATTTCATTTCACTTTATTTCATTGTGAATCATTTAATTTATTTCAGTTCAGTTCAGTTCAGTTCAGTTCATGTATTGTATTGTATTGTATTGTATTGTATTGTATTGCATAGTATTTGATTTATTTGATTTTATTGTATTATTATTTCATTTCATTTATTGTATTTCACAGCACCCCACAACACTTCATTTAATTTCATTTCATTGTATTTCATTTTAGTGTATAATCATATATCATTTCATTTCATTGATTTCACTGTATTTGCTTTGATTTCCTTCAATTCACTGTTTATGTATGTATATGGAGGTTTGTGTGTGCATGTTTTAATGTGTGTGAATATTTGGAGGTGCATGTGTTGATGTGTGTGTGTGTGTGTGTGTGTGTGTGTGTGTGTGTGATATATTAATATATATCTACCTGTACAAGTAATTTTCTCAGTTTCCCACTTATAAACATCCATACAGGAACATGTATAGCCTCCATGTAGTTTTAATTCTGAGTATAAATATTGTTGAATTACATTCATCTATATCTGAAAAAATAAATCATATCTCAATCATTAACAACTAAACATACTCCTACATTTTGACAAGTTTCTGAAATTACTCAAATAATTTATAAGACATTATTTATAAGAAATATATGGATTAACCAAAACTTAAGATTCATAGATTCTGAGATGTTTTGAGCAGTTTATAAAATTAGTCAGGTTTGATATAACTATTATTAATAAAAATAAAAATTATTCATAGACCTTGACAAGTTTCTGAAATAGTATTAACTGCTTTGAAATTGTTCTTAATTCCAGAAAAGAGAACTTTAACTTAACTATTTGAATAGCACAAAAGCTACTAATGCATACTCAAGCTACAAACTGATTGTTGAATATATAATGAACATGACATTAATAATAAAAAAAAAAAAAAAAAAATAAAAAAAATAAAAAATACACATAATGGTAGAAATGCTGGCCATTCCAATTCAAAGAGATAACACTTAAACTCGAAATATGAATAAACTAAGAATGCTTGAAGTGAACAAGTTAACCTGAGAACCAGATAGAACTGACTCACCTGAGCATGTTTTGTTGTCTGAATTAAAGGTAAACATTTCTACACAAACACTGCTCCACTGTGTCATGCACCCTGCAGCCCTGTTCACACATGAACTGTTCACTGCAGCACTGTCACAACTGAACATAAAATAGTTTTATAACTTTATTATATTTTGTCACAACAGGGTTTGTTTTTGTTTCTTTTTTGTTGTTAACAATGTTAATTTCTTAGTCACTGAAATCTGATTTTCTGTGTTAAATAAACATTCTCTTAATTTTGAATAAAAAATTATTGACAAGAAAAAAATTATATTTTTATTATTATATTTATTTATTTATTATATTTTAATGCAGAAAAAGTAAATTTTGTAAATGAGATATTAATTAACTCATTTCTATGTAATTTTTCAGTTTAAAACTCCCATTCTGTTTTCTTTGATAATTAAAATCACAAAAATATGTAAAAAATGCATCAATCATTTGTATCATTTAACTATTTCATAAATAATAAAAAATCATTTGAAACATATAACTGTTTATTAATAATAAGAAATCATTTGTAACATAACTATTTCATAAATAATAAGAAATCATTTGCAACATGTAACTGTTTATTAAATAATAAGAAATCATTTGTAACATATAACTATTTATTAAATAATAAAAAATCATTTGTAACATGTAACTGTTTATTAAATAATAAGAAATCATTTGTATCATTTAACTATTTCATAAATAATAAGGAATTATTTGTAACATATAACTCTTTATTAAATAAAACATTATAATTTCAACTTGTTACGAGATTTTTAATACTGCGTAATTAACTATTTATTAAGTATACCTTACTCACCTGTACATTCATCTGACAAGTTGTGATATCCTGTCTTACACTCAAATGATAGGAGAGTGGCAGGTTTTTGCAATTGCTGTTTGCTTGACATGAAACTGTTGAAACACTACATTCATCTCTGTTGTTTTCACATCACACACCACCCAGCCAGCTTTACACTGACAATGGTCTGAGGGAAAAATAAAATTTAATTTGAAAATAAATCAATTTTTTTTGCAAGTATTTATTATAAAACTAAATTTATAAAATTATATTAAAAGTATAATCTAAATATCATGAAAATTGCTAATTTTACACATTAAGTTGCTTCAGATTTCAAAATATAATTATGTTTTTAAAATATTTAAAAATTTATTTTTACATTATTGTATTTTGTAATGAGAAATTCTGCTTACTAACACATGTTGTCTGGTCATTTTCAAGTTTCTTCCCAGCCAGACAGGAACAAGTGAATCCACTGATTTTGTTAGTACAAGTATCAGTATACTTAGTAAAATGGCATCAGTTGATGTATACTCATTTATATCTAAATAATAATAATAATAATAATAATAAAATAATACTAATAATAAAGTAATAAGCTTATTTCAAATGGCTTAGTATAATATTGTTCAAACTTTTATTTTTTTTCTGCATTTATACTGAATACAATTACAGCCTCATGTTTTAATACATAAATGTACATGTGCATATGTATATAAAAGATAAAAAGAAATAAAACTTTAAAAAATGAAATAAACAAAAAAGACTGAAAGTATAGGTACAACAGAAAAGATTAGTAAATGTTAATAAACCAAGGACTTTTTTCTAGTTAAATGTATAAAGCAATATTCAGTACTGACAACACATGAGTTGTACCTGTTGCTAGTTTGTATCCAAAGTTACAACTGTAGAGTCCTGTTTGTCCACACTGGTGCAATAATGGCTGCAGCTGAGATGAGAGTAAAACTGACATGGATCTGAAACTGTATTGAGAAAACTGATATTAGCTTTACTTAATTAATATAATAATACTTTTGTAAATGTTACTACTGTGTCAAACTCAGCTATTTGTGAAATTATCATCTGAGACAAGACAGTCACTCCTTTCAGTTTTTGCTTTGATAGATACAGTTTAGAGAAAAAAAGCTAAGATGACAGTTTCAAACACAACACAGATGAAATGTGTCTGTAGTTTAATATGAAGTGATCAAGCAGACACAATAGAGAAGAATAATCTTACAATATTTATTTAACAGCTATAACAATATTGTCACTCTGGTGTAAAGTATTACACATGTTTATATATATTTATTTCTTCTGCAGAGACTGTTACAGCTGTTTCTCTCTCTAGAAATAAGAAATGTATTGTTCTCATTGATGATATATTTGGTAAGACTAATCTTGTTTCAGATTTCATAGACTCATGGAAACTGAAATTTCCAAAGATATCGAATCTTGATCAGGATGGTTCTTTGAAATGTATTATTTCTTTAAGAAAACAAATATTTTCAGAAAGTGAAATTAGTTTGAAGGAATTTGGTCTGTTTAATGAAAATCATGTTCTTGATCTGCAGAGTAATGACAGTTGTCTGGATTTTGATGAAAAGAAAGAAATTATAAACAAATATCTGCAACAAAAAGATGTTACAATGAATACAAATTATAAATAGGCTGTCACTGACAGTTCATCTACAGTTTGGATTTCCTCAGGTGTGTGTGTATTATGTTAACTGTAGAATATGTCACATATCAGCTGGAAAACTGGAAAAATTCTAAATCTTCAGAGATCAATTACCTAGTTCTACTGCTGATCTTGTTCCAACAAGGCAGTTTCAACATTGATTTACTGGACCCTTTTGAAGATGACACTGACAGTGACATAATGAAATTAGTAAGACTGCTAGAGCAGTAAAAAAACTTCTCTCAAACAAACAAACAAAACAGATGATGTAATGCGTGGCAGCTATTTGAAATACCGTGACAATAAATTCACATTTATTCATCAGTCAGTGTTTGTTTGTTTCCAAAGAAAACAGCAGAGTTGCTAGAAGTGTGTCCTGTTTCCATGTTGTTAGAACATGATGTAATGCCTGGAGTGTCTAACAAAAGTCACAATGTTCTTGCTCGCAAATTTACAGACTTACCTGCATCAAGCAGTTTCAGAAATATAATTTCAAATCCATCACTGAAAGATTAAGAGTTTCTAAAATATTGCATGTAGAAAAAAAAGACTTTTATTGAAAGTTTCTATAAATCATTTGTACATGTATACACTGCTAATGAAATATTCAGTAATGTTTCATGTCTTCTTGACAATGATTCAAAATTTCACTCTAGTTACACATTGTATTTGAAAGTTATCGAAATGTTATAAATTCATCATCTGTTACAAGTGAGTGTACTGTGAATGGACAAAAAACATTGTCAAGATCTTTGGAAAATGAATTTAACATATATGAAAAAGAACTTTTGGATATTTCTTGTTTGTTTAGTGATGAAGATGTTATGAGAATGTTTGCTAAAATTAGGTGTTATTCCAACATTTGATACATTCTGTGAGGCTGCATGTTAAAAAACAGACAGTGCTGCAATATACAAAGAAGTGTTAGATTGTGCTCACATATGGATTGTGCTTGCTGAGTGGAATTCAGAAATAAAAGATAGTTTCATTTACTTTATTTATTTAGTTTCAGATTCTTATTTATATTATTTGTAGCTATTTGTATTACTGATACCCTTATTACTTTTCTTTTTTCTTTTTTACTGTTCTTCATTTGTCTTTTACTTTCTATAACAAATATACCTTTCATCTTTATCTCGGTCTCAAAGTAAGTTACAATAGCTTTAGACTTTTTAAAATTAATATAGACTTGTCTAAATATTTAAAATAGAACTATTTTTTTCTTTTAAAAGGGGAAAATAACAATTACACTACAAACAACACACAATGGCAACCAAACACATGAAAACATACAGCACTGTGACTGGTGACTCAGATAAGGAAACCAGATTCCAAAACAACCGAGGGACAGGAGCCCTAACTCAGAAGAAAAAAACAAATGTAACAGCAGACAAAAAACAAAAGAAATGACAACACATCCACACACACACACACATTCTGACTGAGAGGAAACAGCGGAACAAAAACTCATTAACAGAAATCTACACATTTAGCGACACCGACACTGAAAATGAAAGTGACCAAAACATTTGGGAAACAATAAAAACGAAAAAAAAAACACATATTCAACACTGGGCTACATCGCGATCCACAAAAAAACCCCACACAGACATCAAAAAAAAGTGGCGATATTTGTTGGAAGCACAAATACATATCATCAACAAAACAACTAAAGTAAACAAAAATCAAAATGCACAAGAAATATATTTTGAAATAGATTCAAAATAATTGAAAGCTATAGGTTCCAGCATAACTATCTGGGATGAAGTATTTATTACCAAAAAATAATCCCTTACACCCAACAAACAAAGAAAATACCACAACCCAGAAAAACACAGCTCAAGCAACAGGAGCCAAAACAAACATTAATTACACAGCAACAACCCAAACAAACAACAAAAAACAAAGAAAAAACAATTCACAAACACATCTCCAAAGATTTGGGTTTTTACTACACTTATGCAGACAAGCATGATTTCTTTGAGATGTTTAACAAAGAAATAATACAACCAACAAAAGCTAAATTAGTTAGTGTGGAAATGTGGAAAAATCCAAGCTATGGACCACACTATTGCCCAAGTAAGGACATTGCAACATTATGCAAATGGCAAGTGCTCAATCAACTAAAAAGTGACCATCACCCAAAACTCACCAACTACAACAGCTAGAATACCTTCTCGGATAGATCCATTTTCACACCCAAATGGAACTTCAACAAAGAGGACTGGGAAGGCTTCTACAAAGCATGCAGGAACATCACAAAGAACCACAATGACATCAACACCTACTGCACATCACTCACCAACACGATACACTCCACTGCCAACAAAACACTGGGAACTTTTTTGAAACAACATCGACCACAAAACATCAGTCAAAGACATGTGGGCCAAAGTGAAAAACATCCAAGGCAAAAAACCCACAGAATCAACACTCTCAGCAAAAACAACATTGCATTCACCTGAGCCAGCATCTAAACAACAACAATTTAATCAGAAAACATCAAAGCGGCTTCAGGAAGAAACACAGCACAAACAACCAGATTGCACGCCTGCAAACATCAATCAACCAATCTTTTAGGAAATCAAAAAAAGTCATTGCAGTATTCCTAGACATTGAAAAAGCATTCGACATGGTGTGGAGGGAAGGACTGCTCGTCAAATAAATTGTATTAATATAAACATTTTGTACCTGTATTTTTGATTACCTGGGTCAGTGGGTGATACGAGTCTTTGGGACATGTTTGAATCAATTAAGCCAGAACCTTTTCTTTTCTTTTTTTGAAAAAAGCGGTAACATATTCCAGTGGAAGTTCAGCCATCTGTAAATACAAAATAAATATATAACATGAATATACATGATTAACAGTTTTAAAAGATTTTATTATTATATATACAGGGCTCGAAATGGCCAGTCACCAGTCGCCAATTGACACCGAAGTTCTGTTTCGGCGACTGGAAAGTGGGATGATAACAAAATTCTCGATTAGTCGCCCAAAATATATTATTTGAATTTTGTTTCTGTAAGTTATAACATAATAGCCTCTATTTCACATAAAAGGTTTGCTCATAGTTCGATAAACTGGACGTATCGCCTTACCTTAGTTTTCGAACATCTCTGTGTTTATAAACACTCATTTTGTAGACCGGATATGCATATAGTAACTGTGGTCTTGATAAACAAAACCGCAAGTCTCGCTGACCTAGTATCGTAAAACTGATCATGACCATTCGGATCATCTCGGCCTAATACACAATCCGTTCCCCTTGAATAAACAGGAAAGGTTGCAAAAACTAATAAATAAATAAATTAAATTAAATTAAATACAGTTAGATATCTGCTTCATTTCAGCTTTAATTATCAAATAATCTCTGATATAATGCCAAATTTAAATTACGCTATAATTGTTATTTATGTAAGAACTGAAAAAGCATGTTCCTTCCGGTTCTTTTTCTTGGCAAATTGATTTATAGGAATGGGCCAATCACCGGTTGGATTTCAGGCCAGACCAGTCTCGATAAACCACGATATTTCGAACATAAACGGATTCGACTGTATGCATCGGTTTTCAAATCAGTTTAAACTGATGCTCGTCAGCCAGATTATTTTTATTTTTAATTCGCTAACGTTTTACTTGTTGATTATTCATTTTAATAGAATTTTAGAAATATTTCACGAAAATCCAAACGGATTCGGATGTTTTATGTTTGTGCGAACCAAGCGTGAATCGGATTCGGAGATGTGCGCACATTTGCAGCCATGGAACGAGGTAAACATCATGTAATGTGTAACACTATGTCAGTATTTGAGTAAGGGTGCGAGAAACAGAGACTCTGAGAGAGATATTCACTATAATCGTATTGTCAGAGTGTGTGTATGTGTATTGGCAATTTCATATTTAAATACATTTATTATAACATTGACAAACGATAGTAAGCAGAGGAAAAATGCTTTTATTTGACATATGTAGATTGATAACAAAAAATATCATGTTCTTACAAAAGAATAATAAACATTAATTTCTAAAATTAGATTATTTAACTTGAACTGAATCAAGGACTAGCATATTTGGGATATGCTGTTGTATGTCAGTTATTTATATTTAAAAATTAATCTGTTCAATTCTGCACCAATTAATGAAATATCAACCTTCTTGTATAATTTAGTATGTATTTCTTCAGTGATCACTGTTATATTAATTGTGTGTTTATTTTTAGCATATTTATTATTAGTAACATGGTCTGATTGTATAAACAAAAACTGTCATGGTTTGTTTTTATTTTATTTTAATTGATTTTTTCCAGTTTTTTTATGTGTGTGAAATGTCGGAATCACTGCAGAAGGCAGAAACAACAGCTACGCAGATAGCAAGTGTATTAAGTCCTGAGACTAAAACTTCACTTGACCAGAACAAAATATCTGAGATTACAGAATGGAAATGGTTTCATCTAATTTACAATTAAAGTTGGCGACATCAGTACCAAAAACAAGTGCTGCACTTACATCATCAGCAACTACACAAGCATCAGTTGTGACAGTTTCAGGTTCATCAGCATCTGATTCAGTTTTAACAGCACAAATAGAGCAGCCACAGATTCAAACCCAGCTGTTGTGGAATCTACTGTTCCTGGAGAATTACTTACATCAGAAGTGACTCAGAAGGGTAATTTGACTTCAAAGCAGATTGTGAACCAGCCAGTTATAATAACCAGTAATGTGGCCACAGTGATACACCCTAACAGTCACATAGATCACTGGAATCTAGACAGCTTTCTCCCAGGATAGGTATGTTCAGACTTTTTAAATATCAATTTAAAATAATCATACCATTGACATTTACATAAAAAATCCTTCAACACCAGCTCAGAAATCCAGAGCAACAGCTCATAAATTAATCAAGGTAAGAAATAGATAAGTTTAAAATTGTATCAAGAACAGTCTATAAATTGTTCTCTAAACAGAGTTTATGACATAGCATTTTGTTTTATCTTAATAAGTAAACAATGTATGTCTTTTCATTATGCTGTTAATAAATATGATTTTTTTTTATATTTGACAATATATTTTTTAATAAATTTAAATTGTTGTTAATCATGTATATTTTAAAATTAAAACCAGAACATTTTACGTTTTTAAGGATGGTGTACATGAACATGAACTTGCTGTGATGTTGGCTGCATTTACCGATCATGCGTACGCAATTCCTGCCCACAATGATCCTAGTCTTGCAATACACACATGCATTGTAACAGAGTCTTCACAGACATCAGATGATTTAAATGCAGATGGAGTTCTAGAAGGTTCCACAAAGGCTTAAGGAAAAAGGAGTGATGATAGTCCAACAAACTATCCAAAACGGTATTGACTCTAAAATTATGAGTGTGAAATCCTTTTATAAATTAGATAAAATGTGCAAGATACCTTATAAATAAAATATCTCCAAAATTATGAGTGTAAAATCCATTAATTAAAATATGCAAGAGACCTTATAAAATAGAATATCTCCTAAATTATGAGTATGAAATCCTAGTGTAAATTAAAATATACTGCTACCAGTGAATAAAAAATACATTTTTACTTACTAAATAATTTGAGATGTGATTTGTAACTAAAATGAGATTGTTTACTCTGAATTTCATACGTTATCTGAATAAAAAAAAATGTATGTACTCTGACAAGTTACCAGTGAATAAAAGAGTATATATTTACACTGAATTTTACTGAATAATTTTAGAGGTGGTCTGTGAATAGAAAGAAATAATATTACACTAAATATTGTTAAATAATTTCAGATAGCGAATCGTTTGAAGTTCTAGGACAACAGGACAGTGACGATGCAGAAGATGTGCCCTGGATGCAGCATTTCTACAGAATCTGTGTGGCCGATGATGTAAGTCACTGATTTAATATTAATTTTTTTACCTATAGTGTTTGTATCTTTTCATATTCAGCTTTGTGTAGCCCACATATTGTATTCTTTCAAACACAAAGAGGGAATGACCATTTTTGTATAAGTTTTCAGAATTTATTTATTTATTTAGTTATTTATTTTATTTATTTATTCACCCACAAGTGGTTATTATTAGTATATGTAAACTAAAATGACTATTCAGTAGCTTTTAATAAATTTGATGCATTTGAATTTGTAATGGTACCACTATGTCTTGTTTCAGTGTATCTACACCTATTTTCATCCTGGTTTTAATTGTTTCTCTGTCCTTTACTTGAAAATGGACTCCTGCCTTTGAATAAGCCCCGCAGACCCTGTTGGTGTTAAATTCAATGGCTTCTGTCTCTTGAACATATTCTCCTTATTAAATTGTAGATTATGAATGATAATATTATAATTTTGTTAGCAGAGTTAAAAGATGTAAACAGATTTTTATTATGTATTTATTATTAATTTTTTTTTTATTATCTGTTTTATTTGTTGAAGGATGGATGATGTCAGGAAATGTCTGTGTTTCCAGCAGTGATGTCGGCAAGCAGCGAGAGAGTGTAAACTACACTGGAGTACAGCACAACACTGAATGCACAGCATCATCAGAACATCACATCACAGCAGCAAACATCTAATGACAGCTTACACAACACCGCAGATATACAGAGCTGTGTGTATCACTCCACTGGCAGAATCAACACGGTATATGTAGACTAGATCTATTTATACATAGACAGACAGATAGATAGATATAGATATATTTAGGTAGATAGATAATTACATGATAAGAAGTGGGGTTTAATTATTTTGTCATTCAAAATTCCTTTTTAAATAATTTAGGTAATATCTCAACCGGATTTTTATCCAACAAAAACCCAGTGGATTACTGTTGCTCATGAGCCAGGAAAACAATAAAAATATGAATTGTATCTAACGTCAAAACTGTAAAAACCTGATCTCGACATTTCTTGTCTGTTTGTTGAATCTAAATTCTTTTTATATTTCCCCTAATTAGCTGAAATGTGAAAAAAATAAATAAAATAACAAGTTATTGTTTATCACTTGATTTTTGTGATATATCCATAAATAATGACTAATGTGATTTATTCTGAGGACATCACTGATGTTTGTTTCAGGGAAATCCTACAAGTATCAGTCGCAGAATCAAACTGTCGGGCGTGTCTGAATACCACAAGTAATCTTCACTTTTTAATTATACATTAATCAGTGTTAATTTTTATCAGCTGGATTGAAAAATAACTTGAAAATAATCCGGTTTATTATTAATTATTAATTATTATTTATATAATTGTTCAGACGAAATGGTAGATAGAGATTTGACTTTTCTTATAAATAAATTATTTTTATTCAGAAAGAAAAAGAAAATCATATTAATACTTGAAATATAGTCGTCATCATCATTTTATTTTCAGGCCAGTCATTAAATATGTACAATGATAATCTGTGCTTCTTTGTGTTTTATTTCCTATATTTTGTTATTAAACCACTGTTCCCTGTACACTGATCTTCTAAAACCTTTAACACCAGCAGGTTACAGAAGTACAGGATTTCCCAGTCCAAACACTCAGATAGCCAGTGACCCAATGGCCACTCACCTGGGAAGTTTTGACCAGTACACGCAGGATGTCCAGACACCACATGGTCAGTAAAGTGCTGGCAACCGACTCCATAGTCAGCGATGTAGCGTTGCATCTGTACACAGCGCTGATGTCAACTCTGACCAAGAGTTTGATTTAAACAGTAGTTTTCACTGATGACTTAATATGTTCAGTATTAATTAAATAATGATTTTAAATAATATCTCTGACTATTCTCAACTTTTGGACTGTTTTATTATCTTATGATCTAAATTATTAAAAATCATGCAGACGACATTTATAAACTATAAAATAATAAAAAATGGAATTTATATTTCGACTAAGTCTCTTGTTGTTACTGATGCATCTTCACTTTCCATGGACTTGCTGGAGATTTCCTCGGGGTTCACTGACACTGTTAGTGGAAGACTGTTTCCATCTCTTTACCATCAGACTGGATATGCTGGGAGGGTGGCAATGTTTTTGAAATGTGAGTGGTACTCAAAGATTCTCCAAAGTGCTCGGAAATTTCATCAGCTAAAACTGATCATGATAAAAAAATATTAGCCTTGAAACTTGATTATAAAACTTTTTTCACAATATCAGTGAAATATAATTAAACTTTTTTAAAACGGAAATGATTAAGATAATTAACAAGATTAACTTTAATGAGCAGTGAAGAGCAGAGGTGAAGGTTGGCCAAGAGAGGAGTGAAACCACACATGAACATACGAGCTGATTCTCCTGTTCATTCAGAGAACGCCAGCAAGGAAGCCCGTCTGCTGCAGCTGGAAGATGGACAGAAACCAAGGAAGTCCCGCCACACTGAAGAAGACAAGCAGAAGCTCTTCCAGCTGGGATTGGAGTACGTCACGTGTACCCGGGACACGGCTTCCTACTTGTCAGCTTGCAGTTGAGTGCTTTCTGGAACATTTCTTGTGTTTGTGTTGACAAATTGACAAAATACTGTTTAACAAAAGTACATCATACAAATTTGTGGAAATAAAACAGAAATGGAAAATACTGTTTAACAAATGTCCTGGACCACACTTACCTTTAACAGAAAACCTGCCATGAGAAATAAAAAACAATTACAACTACCAACAGACAGAAATGAGCTCTCATTTACAATTGTGTGGCTCTCATTTCTGACACAGAACTGGTGGCACACAACCAAATGTACACAGTGATACAACTCAAGTCATTAGCATGCAGCTACTGCAGTGTCCATCACCATAGAAACTCCAGCCAGTCCTGATACCTCGCAAAACATGCAAACTTTCAGAACTACATGAAGAAAATTGTAAACAGAGCCGCACAAAAATAAATAATTTCAACAAAGGAACCTCCATTAACACAAAACATATCTTTCACATGATAAACACCTAACACAGGACTTTCCATTCTTGTTTGTCTTAATGATGTTACATTCTCCTTCACCAGTGTGTCCAGTTCACCACTGATTTAACACTAACAGCAAACACACTGCAGCACCGAGTCAATGGGAAGTTCTAAATGAGTTGAATTGTGACCACAACCCTACACTCACCAATTACAACAGCAAGAAAACCTTCAAATTTTTTTAAAAAAAATGTAAACAAAAATCTAAACAAAAATCAATCTACACTTGAAAAATACAAAATAGTCAAAAACATTAGTAGTAATACTTGGTATTTTTAATGTAACTTGGTAAACAGGAAAGTTATCAACAGACTGGAAACTTGCATAAACCTTACAAATACCATTCACTACCAATCAACTACAGACCAGTTACACTAGCACCACACATGTAAAACCCTTGACACACTGGTAAAACACACACCTGAACAAACACTTAAACAACAACAATTTAACAAGTAAATAACAAAACACTACAACAGTTTACTAAATTCCATTCAGTAAATAAAATAAAAAGTAATTACATAGACTTCTGGTGTGCATGCAGATCTCTAAACAACCAAATACAAACATACCTAAACAACTTGAATGACTGACTGCCTTTAAATTGAGAAATAAAGATTTCACTTTCAGCATGCCTCATCTAATAAATTAAAAGAAAAAAAGAAATACTAAAAATAGATAACCATTTAATAACAAGTAAAATGTGAACGAGTAAAATGTGAACGAGTAAAATGCTGCAGAAACTGAACTATCCTTTCTCTGTCTTCACATGTAAAGCTTGTGAATTAATTTTCTTCTGCCAGATTTCTTTTCTCTCTCAGAGTTACCTCATTCAGTCTGCACTGCTGTGAGTTTGTTCTGACTAAAACTGTAAAAAAGCAATAAAAGATATAAGCTGACATCAGGAACCCCACAAACACACACATTCAAATGTTCTCTATAAAAATGAAGGAGAAATTACAAATTAACTGCTGCTTAAATAGGAAAAAATACTAATGAAGAAACCCATACAAGTTCTCTGTGCTTTGTTCACTGGAGTGCTTTGAAGAACTCCCAGAAGTATGATACCTTTTTCAGCAGAAAAACAAACAAAAATCTGAATTCTTATAATGCTTATTCAGTGCTAAATTATTTGAAATAACTGTCCTAATCCAGATGATTTTTTTTTTTATATATATATATATATATATAAAAATCATGTTAATGAGTCTTGGCTGTCCAGATAAAATATATTACAATTGATTTAACACTTAAAATATTCTGATTTCCAAATATAATTCTATAATAGTCTCTAACATGAATAAATAATATTAATCTAGAAGAACTGACTTTTTCTATAAGTTATAAAACAAGAGCCACTATTAATAATTTTATAGCAAATATTTATTTCACATGAAAGGTTTGTTCGATAAATTAAAAGTATCGGCTTACCTTAATTTGTCAACATCTAAAATGAAATACAAAAATTCTTTATTAATTAAAACAGACACAAAAATTTAGTCCGAGTAATACAAATCAGCTGGTAAGACATTTTCAAACAAACCTTGACAAAAATGGAATAATAATAATAATAATAATAATAATAATAATAATAATAATAATTTATAGTATTATAGGCTTTTATTTTTCAAAAGAAATAAAAATTAAAGGAAAGCAACGTGAAATGATAGCGAGTAATACTCAGTAAATTTAGCGTGTTGCAAAAATAAGAAAATAATGACTTTCCTCTATAAAATATGCAGCCGTTCAACTTTTCTTTTTAGTATTTTTTCTTTATTTCTTTGTTTATTTTATTTTTTATTTTTGCTTTTATTTTTTTTTTTTTCCGGGTAAGTAATCCTACGGGAATTGAAAACGAAAAACAATTGCAAATACAAGGTTATAGAGTTATCTTCCATGATAACTTGTTCCGTTAACCAACCGATAATTCTTTACGTAACGCTCTAAAAGTTCGCTAAATTTGTTCGTTGGCTTCACTTTAGCCAATGAAAAGAGGAATTGAAAAGGAGAAACAATAGCAAACAATTAGTTACAGTGTTCTGCTATGACAATGTGTTCCGTTAACCAACCGATAATTCTTTAACGTAGTGTTTATAAATAGATGTTGGCACATAAGACAAGCCGATACGTCCAATTTATGGAACTATGGGCAATCGTTTTATGTGAAATAAATATCTGAGATACAATTATTATAAAAGTATTATCTTGTGTTTAACTTATAGAAAAAACAGGTCACCCAAATAATATTTTTTGGGGCGACTAACCATAATATTTCTAACATCCCAGTCGCCTAAACGAAACTTTGGTCGCATTTGGTGACCTAGCGACTGGCCATTTCGAGCCCTGCATAATTATCTCTCATATTAAGAAATCTGTCTGTAATATAAATTGTTATTTTAATACTGTTTAAATATTTCAGTCAGATGATATGACCAATTGCTTATCAGAAAAATGTCCACAGCTATTAGATTCAAAACATATAGTGACTACTGAACTACCACATGCAACATCTACTGTAACATTGTCAGGTATCCAGTCTGATGATCTTCCAGACGACACAGAACGTAGACCACACTATCATAGCCGTAACCCAGCTTTAAATCCTCCTAAACATCTCCCCGATAATGAGAACCAGCTTTGTAAACTGTAGGTGAGAATGTTGATCCAGTGATCACTTCTCCCCTTCCATTTACTTGTGGTCCTTTTACTGAGACAGAGCAGGATGTGAATATGACAGCTGATGCAGAAGATATATAGCTATAACTATATCTATATATATATATATATATATTATAATTGTGCGTTATTATCTTTGGAAACAATAAATGTTGTGAGCTGATATTATTCTGTTCTTAAAAATAATATTTAAGCGCATTTTAGCTATTTTCTCACAATAGTCTTAGAATGTTAGAAGACACTCAGAACAGTTCTAATGAAACTAGGAGAACAGCGTCAAACATATATAGGAAGCTTCCGTTTTTCAGTAAAAATAAAAACAAAATAAAAAATAAAAAATAAAAATATTAAGGTGTTATTCTAGTTGTTAGCTGTTGACAGCTGGAGGACTTTGACTAATACGGTGTCTGCTTCATTGTTATATAGATTATTACTGGTTGAGCGGTTATATTAATATCTGATGTAATAAGAGAACTTCAGGTTTAATCAGAAATGTAAAGAATATTACACTATACAACTTGCGCTGATGTACACCGTTTAATGAATGTAATGAAAACATTAAATTTCGCATAATAAAATAACATGCTAACCTCTTTTGCTCTCAGCTAATCAGTACACACTATCGTGATTCCAGGGAATTAACTCTGATATTTTTAAATATAACCTGATATAAATATACGATATTAATAAAATATGAGATAAACATTAACCTACAAACTGTAAATATCACTGATCATAATTAATTCTCATCCTTTTCTTTTTATACGTAATTAAGCGGCTTATTTTCATAACGCCATGTAGAATTATCATTTATAACTGTCAGTAATGTCTAATAGATTAACTGTGGTTATCAATATTTTCTGTAGTGTACATAATATTTAAGTTCCGCGTACTGTAAAATTACACCTTTCTATTATACGATTTAGAATTAGCAAAGTAAAACGTTACGTTTAATAAAACGGACACTTCATAGCGGTATCTGAAGTTAGTTGTTCTGCTGTGTTTGTGTTTCAGTGAAACATGTTCTGCTGTGTTTGTGTTTCAGTGAAACACGTTCTCGCAAGTTATAACCTAATTCCTCATGACGCTGACAATGTAGATCAGAAATCTCCTCATAAACATGATCATCAACATTTGAGTGAAGATTCTGATTCTCCTCCATAAACCTGAACTCTCTGTCTTGCATTCTGGAAACAAGTTTCAGCCACTTTCTCTTTTCTTTGAACACAGAAACATGCTGATGTTTAGTGATGATCTATGAGTAACTCTCTAAATAACTACAACAACAACAACAACAGTAATGATAGTAATTTTGAAAAAGAACAGTGTTTTATACAACTAATATTTACTATTATTCAGGTTAATAAACATTTTTGAGTTGTCTGTAGAAAGATGGAAAAATAACGTAAATGACATTTCAGTTTTCATGTTATTACAGGTAGCCATGGTTACAGTACATCCCTGCTGTTATGAATCATCTAATCTACTGACAGACACTGAAAATGAATATTGCTTGACTGATAAGACCAAATATTTTTAAAGCAATCAAAACCGTATTTTTAATAATACAAAGAAAATATTGTTGCAAATCAGACATGTGTGCTTGTTCAGCAATAATATATATATATATATTTCTTTTTTATCTTTGTAAGGAACCATATTTTGTCTCTTGACAGTAACTCCAAGACTTTTAAAAAAAAAATCAATAATGTTGAAAATATATTTAAAATTGAAAAATTGCTCTGGTGCTAGATGTTAAAGGGAGGGAAGTCATCAGAATGGGGAGTTAGAAAATCATCTTAACAAGATTTTTCTGTTTTACGTTACAGTGTTGACTTTACCTTATCACCGTCCTCAAACTGAGACCCTTAACCATTGTGACACAAATGTACCTCAAGGTCATTTGCTCACGGAAACAAAAGTGTGTGTGTGTGTGTGTGTGTGTGTGACAGTTATTTTTGGTGAAAAGATGGACCTATCTGTATTGCTCAAAACATTTCTAAAGATTTCATAATTTAAACTTGCAATTAAAATGGCTGTAAAATTATTCAGGAACGTTCAGTAATTAAATATTTAAATAAAAAATATTTTTATGAAATGTCTTTGTTATTTTTATACAATATCTATATAATATATATATTTTTATATTATATCTATATTATGTCTATATTATATATATAGATATATAAAACTTCATAACTTAGTGGTGAAAGGATTAATAAGCTCTTGACATGATTATATCTATATATATAATGTATATTAGTAATAAGAAGAGAAATTAGATTGTAGGATAAGAAGAATGTATGTTTTGTATATAATTACACATTGTTAGTCATTGTATAACTTGCTGATCAGACAGACTCCACACCTTTGTGTTGCATCTTCGAATATTTCGTCCTCTTCATTAGAGTCGTAAGTGCAGCTTCGTTCACAGTCCCCGCTACTCCCCGTGGAGCCGATTCGTCCATCTTCAGCTGTTTCGCGCGCTAACTGAGATCTCTCAGCACATTTTATCTTTTGACGTCAGTCTTCCAATACGAGGCGCAAGCAAGACTAAAAAAAAAAAACACGCGTTCACCTGCTGATAAGATTTAATGTAAAAAATAACTCCGCCTTCCTCTCAGTTTTCATTTGATGTTTTAGTCAAAGCGTTCTTGTTGGCGGATTCGCGATTTACTAAAGAAATGTAGTGATTAAGAATGAACCGTTATTATATATACTGTTCAAAAAAAAGAAAGTAGAGAACTCTTTTAATGATTTTACAATTGCCGAAATTGTAATGTAAGTTAACTATGGGGAATGGCAATAAATGTTATGAAAATAGTTAATTAAATGAACGATCGGAACGAATGACTAGAAACAAAATGATAAAAACCGTATCATCAAAACAATGAAGACAAAAAATAAATAAATAAAATAAAATAAAATTTACAGAAATAATTTTACATAGCGATTAAACACATTCCTGAAAAAAGTCAAAGTCCAGAATGACGCCCCCCCACACACACACCCGCCTGCCGTACACGTGTTCTTTGTAACGCACGTGCGACGTATGGAATATGAAAACGTATTCAAAATTAATATTTTTCACGTTTCCCCGACATTTTTTGAAGAGTATATTTAAATGAAAAACGTTTTCACGTCTGCTACTTGATAATCTTGTCAGTCGTGTTGAATTGTACTGAGTTTGTTCTATCTGCAGTGAAAACATTAATATACAGATTCACATGCGTGCATGTAGCATTCACTATCACATGCACAGAAACGCAAACACACACACACACACAAACACACACAACACACACACACATAAAGAATAATAATAAGACAAGAAGAAGAATAACGAATAGATTCTCTTCAAGGTCATCGAGGAAAGTGTTAGTTACATAGCCCAGTGTTAATATTGTATTTTTTATTAACCGAAATCTAATAAAATCTTAAATTCGTTAAGCTACTTGTCTCCCTCTCTCCCTCTCTCCATCACTGTTTTTTGGAATGAACTACTTCAGTTTATTCTTTTAATCCAAAAATAAATAGCTTACTAAATAAAATAAAATAAAATAACAACAGATAAAAAGTAATCACGTGAAGATATAAAATGTATTACGTAATTGGACAGTGATACATTTTCTCAAAGTATTAAAGTGTTTCACTGTCCATAGAAGATGCAAGAAACAAAGTTATATTTTGTTAGCGCCAAATCAATCTTAGCACATTGTTTAAATTCATACACAAAAGATTTAGTATTAACATTTAGTTTTATGTGTTACAAAGAATCAACAATTGCCTTTCTCTACCGAGTTCAAATAGAGGCTCAAGGTCACAAATTCATTAATTAACAACAGCAACAACAGCAATAATAATAATAAAAATAATAATAATAATAATAATAATAAAATAATAATAATAATAATAATAATAATATAATAATAATAATAATAATAATAATAATAATAATAATAATAATAATAATAATAATAATAATAATAATAAATCACATTTCTCTTTAGTACAAAACTTATTTCGTTTATTATAACTGTCACTGAGTGAATGTTCAATGCGTTCGCGTCTGCAGTTACCGTTTTCAGCCGGCAAAATTTTCATTCCAGTGTAATTTTTACTTCCTTCAGACATTTAGTTATAATCACTGACCAAAAGCGTATAAAGAGCAGAAAAATCAGAAAAAAAAAAATAGAATGATCTGTGTGTGTGTGTGTGTGTGTGTGTGTGTGTGTGTGTGTGTGTGTGTGTGTGTGTGTGTGTGTGTGTGTGTGTGTGTGTGTGTGTGTGTGTGTGTGTGTGTGTGTGTGTGTGTGGGGGTTACTGAACTACTTTTTATTCTGTAGTTTATTTTGTAGTTTTAAATTAAATTTAACAAAAGATTCAAGAATCAAATTCACTGCTGTCACCTTGACAAATACAAATACGCACATAATACAAACACACAGAATATACACATACAAATACACAGATACACATACACATAATACAAACACACAGAATATACACATACATAGAGACATACACATACAAACACACAGAATATACATATACATAGACACATACACAATACACATAACAAACACACAAATACATTTTTTTTTTTATCTTTAAAATTTAAAAACACAAGATAAAAAAAAATGTATATTAAAAAATTAAAGAATAATAACAACAACTAAAATAATATAATAACAACAGCAATAATAATAACAACAATAACAACAGCAATGATAATAAAAATTATAATAACAATATCATAATAATAATTATTATTATAAGAACAGCAACAACAACAACAACAACAACAACAATAATAATAATAATAATAATAAGTTTTCTGATCTGTTCAGTCGCTAACAATGTCAAGACAAAACTCTTGAAAGACTGAACTGCTTGGTATCGTGTAATGGTTTATGGTAACTGTATATAAGCCACGAAGTATGGCTGACAAGATTGTTATAAAGGTTTTCAATGCTGAACATCCAAGGAAACCATGGAAATGGAAACAACGTGAATCTGTGTGTGAAATATCAGCTGAGAACATTTCCAAAGCAGGAAGCCACAATCCCATTAACAACAACAATTCCAGTCAGAGGAGCGTACAAACCTGGAAATAATGTTTTAATGATGTGTAAATAATTTGTGTGTTAGTATTTGTACGTGGTTCTCTCAATATGCGTCCGTCCTTGTGTCATTGTCTGTATGTGTGACAGAACAAAGCTATAGCTAGATAAACTAGATAAACAAACAGTCTTAATAGTTATACAGACATGCAGAGTTTTGTGATCAGTTTGATTACGTAACGCCAGACGTCAAAACAGGTATTCTTGTCTGTCCAGTGAATGATCTACATTTCTGAAGATTGAACAATTATGAGGGCCTTTCGCAAGTCGCAGCGATGTCTGGGTAGCTGCTGTTATCTTCTTCTATGGCGGTGTTCTATGAAAGGTTTCATCGCGACTCAGCTGTTAATTAAAATGTTGATGAAATGTGGACTAACGTAGATTCTGGGCTCCTCTAGAATTAGAACCACTGAAACTTAAACTTCATTAGCTTCCTAACAGACCCGCCCCTGCTGTTATCGGGTCTGAAATGCTCGTTCGTTAGACGGTCTTTGTTTTTTAGCTCAGTGGTTTAATGCTCAGTTAGTTAATCCATCAGAACAAAAAAGTAATCTTTCTGATAATCATATCTTTGCCTCAGTCATTGTAATGAATGGTTCAGAATAGTCGGAGAAGCGAATATTATTGTCATTAAGTATTTAAATTAAAGAGTCGCCATCTGAAAATGTTTGTTACAAGATAAAATTAGATAAAGTTTTGTTGCCGATAACTGAATTGTTTTTCATCACAGACTTCACAGACAAAATAACAAACTGGGACAGAAAGAAAGCAACACTAGCAATAATGTGTGTGTGTGTGTGTGTGTGTGTGTGTATGTGTGTGTGTGTGTGTGTGTGTGTGTGTGTGTGTGTGTGTGTGTGTGTGTGTGTGTGTGTGTGTGTGTGTGTGTGTGTGTGTGTGTGTGTGTGTGTGTATGTGTGTGTGTGTGTGTGTGTGTGTGTGTGTGTGTATGTGTGTGTGTGTGTGTGTGTGTGTGTGTGTGTGTGTGTGTGTGTGAGTGATTATCTCTAATAAGTTTGAGTTCAAATATTGTTTCTGTTTTAAAACCAAAGTTTTGGTTATCAAAAATTATTATCAGTTAATTTAAGAAATACATTTTGAAAAACATCAACAACAGAAAACCCCATTAATATGAAACCGAAGACGCGAAGTCATCCAGCACTGAAATTTGTGATCAAGCTCACGGACATTGCTTGACTTGTCAAGACCACTCTGTGTAATTCTGAGAACGTAACATCAGCTGTGGAGAAGGGTCTGATACGGCGACAGTGACAACGTGGTCACTCGTGCAGACAGACTCTGCTCTGTCTGTGTACAACTCAGCTGTGTACATCTTCACCCACTTTTGTCCAAGTTGAACAGAGACTTTGTTCAGTGAAATCAAGGTGACAGCAGTGAATTTGATTCTTGAATCTTTGTTAAATTTAATTTTAAAAATGGTTTACAGAATAAAACTGTTGTAACGAGGCAGTAACTATCTTTATTTAAATATCTTTCTATTAAAATACATTTATCATCTCAAAACAGTAATATCTCTCTCTCTCTCTCTCTCTCTCTCTCTCTCTCTCTCTCTCTCTCTCTCTGTCTCTCTCTGTCTCTCTCTCTCTCTCTCTCTCTCTCTCTCTCTCTCTCTCTCTCTCTCTCTCTCTCTCTCTCTCTCTCTGTGAGTTCGCAGAATATACAGTCAGGCAGACAGGTGTCACAGAATAAGAAAAAGCTAGGTATGTAGGGAAGATGACAGAAATACATATAAACAATCATATGGAACGTCTGACAGATCAGTATGCTAATTACACAACAAACTTTTGACTTGAAAAAATGTTCAGGGTTTTTATTAAATAACATGAGTATTCCTTACATGCAGATCTTTAGTTGTAACGTCTGACCCTAAAGTTTAAGTAATTAAGTAACTTGTTTTATTCAGGGCACCTGATACATCAAGTATGTGATGCAGAATGGGTTAATGGTTAACACAGTAGTAGTTTTCTGTACAGATTCACTTATGACTCAGATATTTATTTCACACTGACAAATACTGTTAGCACTCACTGATATTAGTTATCTTAGTAAATACACAGTGTTGTAAGTGTTGTGTTTAATAACCACTAACTGTGTTTGCTTGTGTTTGTCACTGTGTTTATTTGTTGTTTATTTAATTGTGTTTTACTTGTGTTTGTTTTCTGTGTTTATTTTCTGTGTTTTTCTGTATTTTTTGTTGTTTATTTAATTGTGTTTATATTGTGTTTATTTGTTGTTTATTTGATGTGTTTATTTGTTGTTTATTTGATATGTTTATTTGTTGTTATTTGATGTGTTTATTTATTGTGTTTTGTTTTACTTGTGTTCATTTACTGTGTTAATGTATTTATTTTACTTTTTATTTGTTTTATTTTCTGTTTTTTTTTGTATGCTTATTTGCTCTGTTTATTAGTTGTTTTTATTTAATTGTTTTATTTATGTTTATTCACTGTGTTTATCTGCTGGTTTTCTAACTGTCGACTGGTTTTTCAAGAAAACGATGATACATAAATTTAGATAAGAAGAGATTTATGTTGTAATCTGAGTGTGAAGTAGTCAGGGTGTAATAGGACTCGTACAACACGTCCTTAGCTCCTCGTCACATTCACTGTATATTTCATTGTTTATGTCTTCTTCTTATTATTATTACTACTACTACTACTACTACTACTACTACTGTTGTTGTTGTTGTTGTTGTTGTTGTCACAGCACCATCATCATCATTATCACAACAATTATTATTACTTTATGATCAGTACTTCGTAAATAGTTGTTAGTTGTTAAATATTAAAGTACGCCTTTCCGGTAACACAGTCTAGAGAAAGTCATTAAGTAGATAATCTGTGATGGTTAGTAATCCATTTTATCACCTAATCCATCATAATCTATCTCAGTCCCATGGTAATCTGTCATAATCCTACTTAAACTGTTTATCCTAGTTGACTGTCCTAATCTCTAACACAGTAAGTTTAGACTTTTACTACTTTACACACACACACACACACACACACACACACACACACACACACATATATATATGCACACACAAATACATGCACATGCACATGCATACATAGTACATAAATACATACATACATACATACATAGAAATAAAAATAATGGCTGCTTCGTCTTGTCTCTCAGTACAAAACTGTTAAAATTAAAATACTGAGATGACAGTTAACATAAATTTTAAATACCTGACAAACAGACAGACACACAGACAACTCCCCTGTCACAGGTACATTATAGTAATCTGTGAATTACCTATTAAAAGATATGATGTACCTGTCACACATCTGTCACTTACCTGGGTAATGTAGTAAATATAACGTGTCAAGCGTGTAAGACTGTCACTGTTTGACGTCACCATGTTGTACAGGTTGTCATCATTGTACTCAGTCTGTTGGGACTTTTGTTGTAGGGTGAGATTTTTGTTACATACTATAGTAGTAAGAATCATTTCATTGAATACTTAGTCCTAAATGCAACGTTGCCGTGTCTCATATTGACACAGCAACTTCTTAGCTTAGTATGGTGTATTTTGACAAGTTAATTTGTATATGATTGAATGAAGTATGTTAAAAATTAGATTTATTAAAATAATATCAAATTAAGTTATTATAAATAATTATTCAGAGAATTTTAACTGACAATATTTGTTTCCATTTCTTAAATATCTAAAATATCAATTCAAAAGAAAAAAAGAAAATTTAAAATGTTAATAATTTTTTAAAAAGTAAATATTGAAATTGGTAAATATTGGTTCTTTTTCTCTGTCTGTGTTGACCAGTGAGACCCAAGGTCATGTTTGTGTTTGTAACAATGCGGTTCTTCACGTTGATCAACAGAGATTTTTGTTTTGAAATGTCAGAGAGAGTTTGTTGTGTTCCCACACTGAGTCTTTCTGTGTAACAGTCACATATATCAGAGACTGTGACATATTTAGTTTATCTCTCCAGCAAGCTCTCAGACTGAAGATTTAAAAAAATAATATCATCAGCTAACTTCAAAAACAAAACTTTGGTTTGTGAGTAAAACAGTAAAATAAACTTGTTATGTTGACATTACTGACACAGTAAGTTGATGTTTTCATGTGAAATTATTCAAATAACAGACATATCTCACATACACAGATATGTATACATACATATACACATATACACACACACACATACATACATACATACACACATACATACATATACACATATACACACACACACATACATACCTAATACACACACATCTATTTATCTATATATTTATGTGTGTGTGCATGTATTATTGTGTGTGTGTGTGTGTGTGTGTGTGTGTGTGTGTGTGTAATGTGCGTCGTGATGTGTTAGTATGTGTGTGTATCTGTTAGTGTGTGTGTGTGTTAGTGTGTGTTAGTGTGTGTGTTTGTTAGTGTGCGTGTGTTAGTGTGTGTGTGAGAGTGTGTGTGTGTGTGTGAGTGTGTGTTAGTGAATGTGTGAGTGTGTGTGTGTGTGTAGTGTGTGTGTGTGTGTGTTAGTGTGCATGTGTTAGTGTGTGTGTGTGTGTGTGTGTTAGTGTGTGTGTTAGTGTGTGTGTGTGAGTGTGTTAGTGTGTGTGTGAGTGTGTTAGTGTGTGTGTTAGTGTCTGAGTGAGTGTGTGTAAATGACAGATGTTAGGTATAAGTGTGTAATATTAGGTATAAGTGTGTAATATTATGTGTATTTAACATTTTAGTGGTTTTTACTTGCCACTGGTCATTAACTGATGTAACAAAATCACTCAACCATGACTAGATTTTTGCATGCTTCACTGATTCGAGTTTAATCATGTTTGAAAAAATCTCACAATTAGTTATAATCTGTAAGGAAAATTATATTTAAAAGAAACTTTAATTTAACATTTTAAGATAAACTTACCTGCAGTAATTTCTTTTTTTTTTTCTGTCAGGGAAAAATGTTATAAATTCATAAATCATTTTTGTTTATTTATTTATTATAATCATTATTATTTTAAATGTGAGAGAACAAAAACATCTGGTATATCTCACTGTGTAGACAAAAAAAAAAAAAAAAAATTACTTGAATCACACCTGTTTTAGGTCATTTACTCATTATTTGTGTGTTGCCTGGCAACAAGCAATAAAAAAAATCAATTTACCTGTAAAAGAATTCTGTGAATATTGAGGGTGTGAACATTAAAACTTTGTTAAACTTTATTTTAGTGCAGTTAGTGACAGAGTTACCTGTTTGTTCAAGTGTGAACATTAAAACTTTGTTTAACTGTAAAATAACCCAGTTCCCTGTACACACCTGAAAAGTTTATTTTTGTGAGAGGTGTAAAACTGCATTTAACAGTAAACTGACACCAATAACCTGCAAGCACCTGAATAATTTATAAAATAAAACTTTTTTTTAATGAATTTACACAACAAAGGAGAAGATTTTGTTTCAGGTGAACTCAAAAATTTTTTTTCTCAACAATTTCACACAAAATATTTTCATTCTTAGTCACAGAATTTTCTTTTCTTTGCTACATTTTTTTTGTCTCTCTTTTCTTTTTTACTGGAATTTTTTTTTCCTTTCTGATTTTTCTCTTTAGTGATATCTTTTCTTTTCTTCTTCTTTTCTCTTCTTAATTCTTTCATTCTTTCCTCTCATGCCTGAAGTGCGGTGAAGTGGAACTGTGAGGGTCTCAACCCACAGTTTTGAAAACGCAGACTGAAGTGTGGTTATAGCGTGGGAAATACAAGTGACAGTAAAACAAAATCTCACTGAGAAATTGTAGCCATGAGCAATTTCTTCAGGTCTCAACTCAATTAAGCAGGATTAAAAGATAAGCTTGAAGTTTAAGTGGCTGGGTTTATTTAAGTAAATAATTAGACTTTTCGAAAGCTGACACCTGAGTGAGAGTGTGTACCTGGAAGGTGACTGAACTAATATTTGTATTTTGATGATTTTTAAACACCTGGGTCTTACATGTCACTGAGATGTTTAGATTTATTTATTTTATTTTATTTGTTTGTTTGTTTGTTTGTGTTTCTTGTCTTTGTTTATTTATTTATTTTATACCTGACATCTGAACAGTGACAAGTTTAGCTGACAAAGCTAATCAAGAGTAAATAATGAGTTTTTTGTTATCAACATCTGATATTACCTGTCAGGTGATTAAATTAATATTGATGTTCAGACTGACATTCACCTGGCCACTGTAACAGAAAGTAGATTAGTAACACAGGTAAACTGTAGATTAACACTACAGTAGCTCAGTGGTTAGAACACTCACGTCTTAGGTTACAGGATCAATCCTCACTGGTCTACCTTTGTGTTATTTCCCAGTCTAACCAGTACTCACAACTAAAGTATCAAAGTCAGCAGGAACATGATTTTAATTTAACAACAACAACAACATCATCAATGATGTTGATAATATAATAATAATAATAACAACAACAACAACAACAAAGAAAAAAAATGAAAATAAATAAATAATTAAATAAAAAAGAAGAAATAAAATAAGTTTACTACTAAGACAGAGAAGTGGGTGAAGAGTCAGTGACATGTTACACAGCAGCTGATTGGTTGATGTAACAGTAAACTGACCTATTAAACAACTTGTTTTAACAGTAAATAACAGATTGACACAATTACTCATTTTAAATTTGAACACTGCTGGTGTGTATTTACTGTTATTATTATTGTTATTACTATTATTATTACTATTATTATGATTATTATTATGATTATTATTATTATTATTATTATTATTACTATTATTATTATTATTACTATTATTATTACTATTATTATTACTATTATTATTACTATTATTATTATTATTATTATTATTATTTATTATTATTACTATTATTATTACTATTATTATGATTATTATTATGATTATTATTATTATTATTATTATTATTATTATTACTATTATTATTACTATTATTATTACTATTATTATTACTATTATTATGATTATTATTATGATTATTATTATGATTATTATTATTATTATTACTATTATTATTACTATTATTATTACTATTATTATTACTATTATTATGATTATTATTATTATTATTATTATTATTATTATTATTATTATTATTATTACTATTATTATTACTATTATTATGATTATTATTATGATTATTATTATTATTATTACTACTACTACTAGTACTACTATCACCATTACTATTGTTAAACATTTATTATTTTTTTTTTAATTCTGTTATTACTATTATTGTTGTTGTTGATTTTGCTCTTGTTGTTGTTGTTGTTACTATAATTATTGTTATTATTACATAATTCTTCAGGTTTGTTATGTGATAAATTTATTTAATAAGAAAAAATAAAAATAAAAACTAAATTTGTATTTTTCTGTTTCAGTCATCTCGAAGCCAACCTGCCATTGGATTGAAACAGACTCCGAAAACACGTGTAAGTTTTACACATCACAAACATAACATGTTAAATATCACAAACATAACATGTTAAATATCACAAACATAACATGTTAAATATCTCAAACATAACATGTTATATATCACAAATATAACATGTTAGATATCACAAATATAACATGTTAAATATCACAAACATAAAATGTTAAATATCACAAATATAAGATGTTAAATATCACAAATATAACGTTAAATATCACAAATATAACATGTTAGATATCACAAATATAACATGTTAAATATCACAAACATAACATGTTAAATATCACAAATATAACATGTTAAATATCACAAATATAACGTTAAATATCACAAACATAACATGTTAAATATCTCAAACATAACATGTTAGATATCATAGGGGTTTGGTCTGGTATAACATGTTAGATATGACAAATATAACATGTTAGATATGACAAATATAACACAGAGTGGATGTAAGCTGAGTTTCCCCACACAAAATAGATGTGTCTAGTAAGATGTATCACACATGAATTAACTTGGAATTGTGGATGAATGAATTTACAAACATAAAGCTTTCAAGTCAGAACTGAGTACATCTTATGTTGCACAAATAACACACAGTACAGAAACACAGACATACAGATACACAAATACACACATAGATGTACAGATACACAGACATACAGATATACAACTACACAGACACACAGACACACAGATACACAGATATACAACTACACAGACACACAGACACAGATACACAACTACACAGATACATATACACACAGACATACAGATACACAAATACACACACAGATGTACATATACACAGACATACAGATATACAACTACACAGACACACAGACACACAGATACACAGATATACAACTACACAGACACACAGACATACAGACACACAGACATACAGATATACAGACACACAGACACACATATACACATGCATACAGACATACAGATTCACAACTACACAGACACACAGATACACACAGACACACAGACACACAGACACACATATACACATGCATACAGACATACAGATTCACAACTACACAGACACACAGACACACAGACACACATATACACATGCATACAGACATACAGATTCACAACTACACAGACACACAGGCAAATGTACAGACACACAGATACAAACAGACACACAGACACACAGACACACAGATACACACAGACACACAGATACACACAGACACACAGACACACAGACAGATCTGACAGAAATAAACAGACAATTGCACTCCACTGACTAATACACTTTATCTGTTGAGGAATGAAAAGGTCAAAGTTCATGATGTGTTGCTATTGGAAACATGTGAGGTATGTGTGGGGGAGGGGGGCATTGTACAGGTGAATTCCAGATGCAAAACATATTTTTATCTTTCTTATCTGAAAAATGTCAGAGAGAGAGAGAGAGACACACACACACATACTTACACACATACACACACAGAATTATGGAGATACAACTTGTCTGTTCTTTGATATAATACATGATAAAGGATTACACCTGTGACATATTAAATATGAGACAATTGTTCTAACCACTGGACTATAAGACTGACAGTTTAAGTGACAGAACTCTACAAGCAGATTAATACAAGTTGTATCACACTGTCAGACTCTTGTTTAACTGTTTATGTGTGAGAAGGCTGGGAAGGCTTTGTACAGAGGAACATCATAGATAAACATTGCTGAGATCTCCAGAGTCTAAGTTTCTCTTCATCAACATTTCTCTACCTCACTCCAGAGAGCTGTTAATATTTTCTCATAGACTTATCTCCCCTGATGACTGAGTTGGACACATTTCTGTATTTATTTACAGGTTTTCTATTCACTTCGTATGTTGAATGTTTATATAAACATTTTTATTTCTTTTTTCTATTTATAATAATTTTAAAAAATATATTTTTAGTGATTTCCTGAAATAAAACTTTCTGATAGGTTTCAGTGGTCTTAGTCTTGTTACATTCTTATCTTTAACATGCAAGCAATTACACTGTCAGCTGACCTCTGGTCAACAACCTGTTAGAAACTGACCGGTTTGAATTTCTCACTAATGTACTCAGTAATGTAGAACTGACTGAGAGAAAAACTGATGTGTTCACGACAGGCGTGCTTGTGTAAATCAAGCTAAAAATAGCTACTTTTACAATTACAGCACTTTTTAGTTTATGGTTAAATGTTTGATTTTTAGATGTGTAGATGCTGAGATCAAATCTTCTCACCGAGTTCTGCACATAATTAAGTTTAATACTCTGATTGCTGACACTCAACACTTTATTAACAAAACTTTATTGTGTGCAAGACTTGAACCACTACAACTGTGACTTGTCTGACTGTAAACAACTGATGAGGTGTAAAACTGATTTACTGACCAGTGTCCAGTGCTTTGACCAATCACACTTCATTACAAACACTGCACTGCCTGACCAGTGGTCACTAATGTCCAAAATTATCTCCATTGTTGAACTGGACACAATCAATCAACAGTTATCTCCAGGGAGTCACTGCCTAACCCAGCCTCTTATCTGCCCTGAGGGTCAGTTTCTGGAGAGTCTCCCTGTTAAACATCTCAGTGACAGGCGGAGATCAACAAATTACAGATTAGAGCTTCAACCACTTCCATGTGTGGTCCTCCCACTGTGTTACACACAGTTATATACATAGTTATATTATACATAGTTATATTACACATAGTTATATTATACATAGTTATATTACACATAGTTATATTATACATAGTTATATTACACAGTTATATACATAGTTATATTATACATAGTTATATTATACATAGTTATATTACACATAGTTATATACATAGTTATATTATACGTAGTTATATTATACATAGTTATATTTCACACATACATACAGGTACTGATTTTAATTAATTTAAAAACACAAATTCTATTTTACTTTTTTATTGCTTTTATTTATTATACTATATTTTATTATTATTATTATTATTATTATTATTATTATTATTATTATTAGTGTAATTTTTATCTTATTTTATTTCATTTTATTTACTATTTTCATTCTGTTACTAATACAGTTATACTTTAAAAGAAAACGGAAATTGTAAAATTCTTCTTTAACTTTTTCTCAAGTTTCACTCTTACACTATTATTTTGTGTTGTGTCCTTGAAATAAACAAACACATTGTTGTGTTGAAAACAAACACATTGTTGTGTTCAAAACAATTCTTGGCAGTGGATGTGAAATTTTTATCATCCTGAAATTAATTCCTGCAAATTTGAGAATTTCTAAGAAAACAGAAAGAATATTGATTGATGATGGAATTCTGACTCAGTACTGGATGAGCAACAGGCACTAGACTTGCCAAAGTCTGTTTCAGACAATTGAACAAATAGATATATTGTTCTACGTACACATCCATTGTATAAATTATAAACTTTGTTTTATTTATTATTATTTTGATTAAAAAAACACAAAATGTGTAAGTGACTGGACAAACAAAGTAGCTGGTGTTTGTGTCTGTAGAACAGACTGGTGTACAGTCTAGGTGTGATTCAGTGTGTGTCGTTGTTTACCAAGTTGGAGCTGTATATAAGGTGATGCAGAAAGTTGATTAACTGATGGTAAATACGAGAGTTACTTCACGATGTTTGAGTGCTGGTTACTTCCCTGGAATAAAAACATCTCGTTTGGATCCTGTTTTTACTTGGACAAGGTACAAGTGATTTTTTAGAATTATATAATTGTATTCTTGATAATTACATTATTTTTTTTTAAATGTTATTGATGCCATAATTTGCTTGATATTCGTAATAAAGGCATACGCATTCGAGCACACACACACACACACACACACACAAACCAAACATAAACATGTATAGATGATATGATTTTTAATATTATTGAATTTTTTATTAATAATTATATTTTTAAGATTGAAGTTGGTGTATTGTAGCTTGAAATTAATAATAGACTAACACAGATGCAAACAGACAAAGACACATATTTGTACATGAAACATGCTGTTTACATATTTACACATATACATATATATATATATATATATATATATATATATATATATATATATATATATATATATATATATATGTTTATCTATGCATGTTTGTATGATTTTTATTTTTTTATATATGTTAACTATATTTTGTATCTCTGCATATATGTATATTTTATTTATCTGTTATATGTGTGTGCATATGTATGAGTGTTTGTACATGAGTGTATGTGTTAATATGTGTGTATGTATGTGTATATGTTATTATTTATTTATTTTTTGTAAAAAAAAAATGATAGATTAATAATGATATCTGTATAAGTTATAGTTTTAATATTAAAAAGTATAAAACAAAGAAATAATAACAAACATAATAATAAAAATAATAATAATAATAATAATAAGAAGAAGAAGAAAAATTAATAATAAGAAAAACAATAGATTAAAAATTTGTTTTAGTTGTTTTACTGCCCCTAAAAAATAACTGATAATAAAAGGATTGAATTAACTGAGATCATTTTTTTTATGTATTGGTATACACATACACAAACACATACATCTAAACACATACATACAAGCACAAACATACAAATATGTTTATACATGTAGATTAATCTTTGTTACTGGAGTAGTATAAATAAAAAAAATAAATAAAGGTTAAAAATAAAAAAAGGTTATTAAGAACTAAATAGCTGTTTTAACTATTAAATAGCAACTGGTTAGAAGTTGGTCAAGTGGTTGTGTGTTACTGGTTGTGTGTTACTGGTTGTGTTACTGGTTGTGTGTTACTGGTTGTGTGTTACTGGTTGTGTTACTGGTTGATGTGTTACTGGTTTGTGTTACTGGTTGTGTTACTGGTTGTGTGTTACTGGTTGTGTGTTACTGGTTGTGTTACTGGTTGTTTTACTGGTTGTGTGTTACTGGTTGTGTGTTACTGGTTGTGTGTTTATCCAGTTGATGTGTTTAGCTGCTGTTAGTAAAACAGATGTGTGTGATATAAAGAATAGTGTGGTTTTTAGCACAGGTAACACAACACCTGTAGGTCTGTGTATCAAGTGATTTAACACCTGAAAATAACACTTACCTCAATTCTCACTTAAACAACTGTTCAGCTAGTGCTGGTACTGATGTACTGCAGTGTCTCGTGATTTTATATGATTTCCCATTCCAGCTCAGTTTTCCCTTTCTGTATTCTTTCTTTATCTATCTGTCTATCTGTCTCTCTTTAGAACTAATACAGTAATCTAGTGGTACTGTTAATTTATTACACATAATCATCCTCTGTTTAAATACACTAACAACCTCTTCTTCTTTAATTTATCCTAAACCTCTTAACCTCATCTGTCAGTTAACCTCAGTGATGATGACCACTCCCAGGTGATTAGAGGGGGGAACAAGCATTGTTATAGTAACCTTGATTGACAGCCTCTGTCTGAGTTAATCTGCAAGTCTCTTGTTTCTGTCTTCTCTCTCTCTCTCAGAGAAATCTGCAAGTGGAACAACTTGAAACGTTTCATTAGTTTTTTCTGTTTCTCTGTCTGCGTGCTGTGAACCAGTTCCTCTACATCACTGCTGTGTTTTAGTATAACCAGGATTTTGTGTTTATTAGAAAACATCAGATTTTTCGTGCTTGTTGATAAAAACAGGATTTTGTGTTTTAGTAAACACTGATTTTGTGTTTGTTGTAAGAACACAGACTTTGTTGGATGCACTGTATGAGGACAAGTTTAAACACTTTTGTTTTCTTAATATGTAAGTATATCAGACATATAGGATGTTGCTTTTATTATTACCATTATCATTTCTATTACAGCTTTTATTATTATTGTGATGATTATTGCTTTTGTTGTTATTATTATTATTATTATTATTATCATCATTATTATTATTATTATTATTATTGTTATGATTACTGCTTTTGTTATTATTATTATTATATTATTATATTATCATCATTATTACTACTACTGTTGTTTTTATTCTGAATTTTGTGAAGAAATCAAATTAATATCACTACTTTTATAAGCTATTTTAATTATTAATCATATTAGTGTGTGTGTGTGTGTGTGTGTGTGTGTGTGTGTTTATTTGTATGCTAACATATACATATATTTATACACACCCACCCACACACACATATATATACATATGCATACATACATACATACACACACAGGTGTACATATATTAAGTATAAAACATAATGAATATAATTTTTATCTTTTTAGAAATATATTTATACACACACATACATATCTACACACACATATACACATATACAAAGACACACACAGTCACACAGATACAAAGACACACACAGTCACACATATACAAAGACACACACAGTCACACATATACAAAGACACACACAGTCACACATATACAAAGACACACACAGTCACACAGATACAAAGACACACACAGTCACACATATACAAAGACACACACAGTCACACAGATACAAAGACACACACAGTCACACATATACAAAGACACACACAGTCACACAGATACAAAGACACACATATCACACAGATACAAAGACACACACAGTCACACATACAAAGACACACACAGTCACATATATACAAAGACACACACAGTCACACATATACAAAGACACACACAGTCACACATATACAAAGACACACACAGTCACACATATACAAAGACACACACAGTCACACATATACAAAGACAAAGACACACACATATACACATATACAAAGACACACACAGTCACACATATACACAGACACACACAGTCACACATATACAAAGACACACACATATACACATATACACAGACACACACATATACACATATACACAGACACACACATATACACATATACAAAGACACACACATACACACATATACAAAGACACACACATACACACATATACAAAGACACACACAGTCACACAGATAAATTTATGTTTATCAAATATGCTGGTGATCTGTTTTTTCTAGAAATCTGAGAAAACATGATAAGTTAAGAATGAAAATCTTTGCCAAGGAATTCTCCAGTTCTCCCATCATTTGGGTTTCTAAGTCAAACAAGATTCTGGCAGTAACTAATCTCTGTTTCCTGCTGGAAATGTTATTTAAAAAAAGAAAAGAAGAAAATGTTTTTAGACATCCATTTATTTTGGACAGAAAAAATAAGAGAACAAATCTTAGCATATTTAAATGAGACTCTACAAATGTTATCAGCTGGTTTTTCAACAAAAGTTTAACAACAGTTTTGATCCCACTTTTAGTACAGGACAGTGTTAATTATGATACTGCATGGACTTTCAGACTGACATTGCTGGTTCAAATCCAGGCAGCAGAAACTGTGTTTATATATCTGAATGTATATGAGTGAATGTGTGTGTGTGTGTGCATGTGTGTGTGTCTATTTGTATTGTGTGTGTGTGTGTGTGTGTGTGTGTGTGTGTGTGTGTCTGTGTGTGTGTGTGTGTGTGTGTGTGTGTGTGTGTGTGTGTGAGTGTCTGTGTGTGTGTAAATTAACTCGCTCTTTTCTTTCTCTGTTTCTCTTTTTTAACTGTCATTATTTCTCTCTCTCTCTCTGACTGTCTGTCTTTCTGTATCATTCCAGTTTGATTTATCATGTTTGATATCAGTGATATGTCACTACAGAGGTTAGATACAAGTTATATGTCATTTATCTTCAGCAATAAAATAAGAAAACTGTTTTGTTTTTTATAACTCATGATTAACAGCTAGCAGTGGTATTTTACATACAAGTCATACTACACTACTTCACTGTTTTTCAAGTACAAATCAACATTTTTACTTCTTTTAATCTATGTACTTTTGTATTTGTTTTTTAACACAAATATTTAACTTGTTTTTTCTTTTGTTTGTTGCAAGTTCACATGGTTAATTTATTCAGTCAGTCTGTTTACTTGTAAACGTTTACACACAAAGCTGTTTTCACTGACTGTTGAAGTAAACTAAGTGAATGTATTCAAACATTAACCTCTCCTCTCTGTTTTCTCCCAAGATAAAAATCATTAACAGCCAAACTGAGTGAGTTCAAGTCTCCACAGGGGAAGTATTTACTAACGTTCTTTTTTTGTTTATTTTCAGCCGACAATCTTTGGCACGATTACACAAGAGAAGTCTCCAAGTGAAAACAGACGAACTGTGAGTTTTTGTTTGCTTTATACTCTGTCACACACACACACAGACACACACACAGACACACACACACACACACACACACACACAGACACACAAACATACAGAAGATGTTAAAGAAGATGACTTGTAAATATTAACTGAATTAATTGATACATAGTAACAGACAAGTGTTTGGAGATCATGCAGTGAACTGAAGTGAAAGATGTGTATTTTGTTTTATTTTTTTATATGTACAGACAGACAGACAGTTATTTACTAAAGTATAAATTTATTTTGGTGTTGTTTTACTGGATCTAAACTGTTTGCTGCAGTTATGGAAACTGATAAACAGACAGAAACCACAGACATTTGCCATTTACATGCTTCTGTTCTTTCCTCCCAAACCTTGACTCTCACAAGAATTTCTACTTGGCTAATTTCCAGCAGGTAAAAACACACCTGAGCAAGTCTGAAATATTTTCACAGATTCCTGGAATTGCTGTTTTGTTTAGAATAGAACAACACAACAAACTGCTCTCTGTGGTTTTCATACAGAGAGGGTGGGTGTGGTATGTTAATAATTTTAACATTCAGTATGGTTTTGTTTAGAGATGAGTCTGTACAGTTGTAATATCTGTGTCTGTGGTTTTCATACAGAGAGGGGTGGGTGTGGTATGTTAATAATTTTAACATTCAGTATGGTTTTGTTTAGAGATGAGTCTGTACAGTTGTAATATCTGTGTCTGTGGTTTTCTTACAGAGAGGGTGGGTGTGGTATGTTAATAATTTTAACATTCAGTATGGTTTTGTTTAGAGATGAGTCTGTACAGTTGTAATATCTGTGTCTGTGGTTTTCTTACAGAGAGGGGTGGGTGTGGTATGTTAATAATTTTAACATTCAGTATGGTTTTGTTTAGAGATGAGTCTGTACAGTTGTAATATCTGTGTCTGTGGTTTTCTTTACAGAGAGGGTGGGTGTGGTATGTTAATAATTTTAACATTCAGTATGGTTTTGTTTAGAGATGAGTCTGTACAGTTGTAATATCTGTGTCTGTGGTTTTCTTACAGAGAGGGGTGGGTGTGGTATGTTAATAATTTTAACATTCAGTATGGTTTTGTTTAGAGATGAGTCTGTACAGTTGTAATATCTGTGTCTGTGGTTTTCTTACACAGAGGGGTGGGTGTGGTATGTTAATAATTTTAACATTCAGTATGGTTTTGTTTAGAGATGAGTCTGTACACAGTTGTAATATCTGTGTCTGTGGTTTTCATACAGAGAGGGGTGGGTGTGGTATGTTAATAATTTTAACATTCAGTATGGTTTTGTTTAGAGATGAGTCTGTACAGTTGTAATATCTGTGTCTGTGGTTTTCTTACAGAGAGGGGTGGGTGTGGTATGTTAATAATTTTGACATTCAGTATGGTTTTGTTTAGAGATGAGTCTGTACAGTTGTAATATCTGTGTCTGTGGTTTTCTTACAGAGAGGGGTGGGTGTGGTATGTTAATAATTTTGACATTCAGTATGGTTTTGTTTAGAGATGAGTCTGTACAGTTGTAATATCTGTGTCTGTGGTTTTCATACAGAGAGGGTTGGGTGTGGTATGTTAATAATTTTAACATTCAGTATGGTTTTGTTTAGAGATGAGTCTGTACAGTTGTAATATCTGTGTCTGTGGTTTTCTTACAGAGAGGGTTGGGTGTGGTATGTTAATAATTTTGACATTCAGTATGGTTTTGTTTAGAGATGAGTCTGTACAGTTGTAATATCTGTGTCTGTGGTTTTCATACAGAGAGGGTTGGGTGTGGTATGTTAATAATTTTAACATTCAGTATGGTTTTGTTTAGAGATGAGTCTGTACAGTTGTAATATCTGTGTCTGTGGTTTTCTTACAGAGAGGGGTGGGTGTGGTATGTTAATAATTTTAACATTCAGTATGGTTTTGTTTAGAGATGAGTCTGTACAGTTGTAATATCTGTGTCTGTGGTTTTCTTACAGAGAGGGGTGGGTGTGGTATGTTAATAATTTTAACATTCAGTATGGTTTTGTTTAGAGATGAGTCTGTACAGTTGTAATATCTGTGTCTGTGGTTTTCTTACAGAGAGGGTTGGGTGTGGTATGTTAATAATTTTAACATTCAGTATGGTTTTGTTTAGAGATGAGTCTGTACAGTTGTAATATCTGTGTCTGTGGTTTTCTTACAGAGGGGTGGGTGTGGTATGTTAATAATTTTAACATTCAGTATGGTTTTGTTTAGAGATGAGTCTGTACAGTTGTAATATCTGTGTCTGTGGTTTTCTTACAGAGAGGGGTGGGTGTGGTATGTTAATAATTTTAACATTCAGTATGGTTTTGTTTAGAGATGAGTCTGTACAGTTGTAATATCTGTGTCTGTGGTTTTCTTACAGAGAGGGGTGGGTGTGGTATGTTAATAATTTTAACATTCAGTATGGTTTTGTTTAGAGATGAGTCTGTACAGTTGTAATATCTGTGTCTGTGGTTTTCTTACAGAGAGGGGTGGGTGTGGTATGTTAATAATTTTAACATTCAGTATGGTTTTGTTTAGAGATGAGTCTGTACAGTTGTAATATCTGTGTCTGTGGTTTTCTTACAGAGAGGGGTGGGTGTGGTATGTTAATAATTTTAACATTCAGTATGGTTTTGTTTAGAGATGAGTCTGTACAGTTGTAATATCTGTGTCTGTGGTTTTCTTACAGAGAGGGGTGGGTGTGGTATGTTAATATTTAACATTCAGTATGGTTTTGTTTAGAGATGAGTCTGTACAGTTGTAATATCTGTGTCTGTGGTTTTCTTACAGAGAGGGGTGGGTGTGGTATGTTAATAATTTTAACATTCAGTATGGTTTTGTTTAGAGATGAGTCTGTACAGTTGTAATATCTGTGTCTGTGGTTTTCTTACAGAGAGGGGGTGGGTGTGGTATGTTAATAATTTTAACATTCAGTATGGTTTTGTTTAGAGATGAGTCTGTACAGTTGTAATATCTGTGTCTGTGGTTTTCTTACAGAGAGGGGTGGGTGTGGTATGTTAATAATTTTAACATTCAGTATGGTTTTGTTTAGAGATGAGTCTGTACAGTTGTAATATCTGTGTCTGTGGTTTTCATACAGAGAGGGTTGGGTGTGGTATGTTAATAATTTTAACATTCAGTATGGTTTTGTTTAGAGATGAGTCTGTACAGTTGTAATATCTGTGTCTGTGGTTTTCATACAGAGAGGGGTGGGTGTGGTATGTTAATAATTTTAACATTCAGTATGGTTTTGTTTAGAGATGAGTCTGTACAGTTGTAATATCTGTGTCTGTGGTTTTCATACAGAGAGGGTGGGTGTGGTATGTTAATAATTTTAACATTCAGTATGGTTTTGTTTAGAGATGAGTCTGTACAGTTGTAATATCTGTGTCTGTGGTTTTCTTACAGAGAGGGGTGGGTGTGGTATGTTAATAATTTTAACATTCAGTATGGTTTTGTTTAGAGATGAGTCTGTACAGTTGTAATATCTGTAGTCCACCAGTGACTGTGGTTTGTGTTATTCAGGATTTGGGTGTGTCTATAATGTTGCATTTATTACAAAACACATTTTATTTATTGTTTCTGTGTGTGTATTCATATCTTTATGTTTGTGTATTTGTGTATGTATATGTGTATAATTATGTATGTATGTATATATATATATATATATTAAATAACTAGATATACCCACTACCAATTTTTCCTTCTTTCTGTTTATCCATAAATTCATCCACCACCTTTAATTATCCCCCACTACTGCACACCTGTTTGAAAATTAAAAGAAGAAATGTGTTGTTAATTGTGAAAACTTTAATTGGTTTTTTACCTGGCACTGATGACTAAATACAGGTGAGATGTCAGTTACCTGTGTCTGGCAGTGTGCCAGGTTAGACTTGTTTTACAAAACAACAGAAAATTTTATTATCAGTTTTAAATCCAACTCTGTGGTATCACTGGAACCTCAAGTTGCCTAAGAAAAAACACAAAATATCAAACAAAAAACTGTTTATGTATAAATAAACCTCTTTCTCTGTATATGTTTGAATATATTTCTTGTTATTGATGTTTCTGGACAGGTTTGCTTTAAAACACTGAATCTTTATAAATAATTAAACAGAAGAAGAAAAACAAGTATAGAGAAAACCTCCAGGGAAGAAATATATAATTATTTCACACAGTAAATCAGTGTGTCCAGTAAACAAGTACTTGAACCTTTACTGTGAATATGACACTGCAATAATTACAAACACAATAAACACAGTATTGTAGATAAAGCAAAAAACAGATGTGTTAATAACACTGATATCACTGTCTGCATGTGTGATATATTTGTATAACGTATGTGTGTGATGTTATCACTGATAAGTGTTAGACTGGCGACTGCAACCAGTTTTTACCAAGAGTTACAGTCTGTGCTTATCTCTATTAGACATTTTACAACAGTCAACCTTTATTTATTTGTTTTTTCTCAATTTCTTGTTTACATATCTCAGCTAGAAAATTAGTTTTAAATATTAGGTTTGTTTTCATAATGTTTTTAACATATTCACACTCTGTCACACACATTCATAGATGTATGTATATATATATATATATACACACACACACACAGACACACTCACACTATACTCAGAAAAAGACACACACACATACATTTATGCACACGTAAATTTATTGACACACACACACACACACACAAAACCACAATGCACAGAATAAAAGCAAACATTTCATATTTAAAAATATTCCACATTTAACAAGATAATATAAACCACATTTTACACATTTCCATTTAACTTGATTGCATATGACACAGACAGACGGGGCACCTCATTGGAGGAAATTAAAATAAACAAACAATAATGGAGTCTTTCATAAGAACACAATTTTTATCTGCGAGTTGACTGCGGTTGACAGTTTCACATTCCAGCACTTACTAGATGGCGCCACCAGCTGAGATTCGTTCGTAGATGTAATATTTGTTTCGTTGAGAATTTCTTAGTGTCGTCTGTTCTACTGACGTAAACACATGTTTAATAAATAACTTGTTGTTCTGAACGTGTTGTACGTATCTGTGCATGTGTTTGTATATATAGATGAGTGTGTGTGTGTGCGCGCGTTTTTAGGTGTATATGTTTGTGTATGTATGTGCACGTGAGAGTCTGAATGAATGTATTTATTACATGTATTGCGTATGTCACTTTGTATGCTTTTGCATGCATGTATTAATGTGAGAGAGAAGAGTGCAGGAAAAAGAAAGACAGAGTATTATTATATACAAGTACTGCATGACAACAAGCGTGCCTGAACCACATTGATATAAACATGTTGATATGCCCAGTTATAGAGTCATTGAGTCGATCTTGATGAATGAAAGTCACTGTATGTGTGTTAATAATACTTAATCAGCTAATTAACCCATACGCCGCCGTTGTTGTAGCAGTTGTTAGTCATGTATGACTTCCTGTCACAAGTGTGTCACGCCGTGGTCACTGTTGTGCAGCGGAGAGCTTGTCAAGTTTGTGAGGAAGTCGTCGAGTGTCCTTGGGTAAGTGCAGTCCTTAAATACCGTAAACCCTCTAATTGTAGTCTTCATTTTAGTTTAAATACCGTAAACACGCTAATTGTAGTCTTCATTTCAAATAACGTAAACTTTCTAACAGTATTTTTTTATTTTATTTAAAATACCTCAAACATTCTGGAAGTAGAACAGAATTTTTATTTTATTGTATTTTATTTTTAATACAGTAAATACTCTAAAAGTATTTATTTTATGTAAAATAATGTAAATATTTTTATTTTATTTTATTTAAAATACAGTAAATATTTTAATTGTATCTCTCTTTTTATGTCATTTAAATAACCAGTTTTCATAATTGGCTTTTGACTGAATTTTTTATTTAAAAAAACAACACCATTATAACCATCATCACAACAACAACAGCAGCAACAACAATAATTCCACTCTTCATTTAACACTTGAAACATATACAAAATTTAGTAGATTTACATATTTCCTACAAATACTAGCTATTGTATGTCATTTTACTTACACATCTCCATTTTCAGCATGACTGGTGTCTTCATCGCCTACAGCAGCTTCCTTAATAAACCACAAAAGTAGCTTGTTCTCTGCTGAGTTTGTCCATTTACAACACTGTCTTTGTTTTGTAAACAGTGTTTACTGTTCAGTTGCATACAGAGTGACTCTGTTTAAGATATCAGTAAACAATGAACTCTCTTTAATATGTTACATCATAACAATAACAATAGTAATAATCATAATAACAATAATCATAATAATCATAAATGTAGTAATAATAGTGACTAAACAAAAAATAAATAAATAAAATAGATTGGACATACACAAAATCAAATAAATGAAGGAACGTTTTATTTTAAAAGATTAGAAGTAAACTTGAAATCAGTAAGGAAATATTTAATGTTTTAAGTCACTGATTTATTTGAGACTATAATGACAGTTTGATTATTTTAAAGCTTTTAGATTCTGAATACAGAAGGAGGGAAAGGAAATCTAATTCATGAGTTATTATTTAGCAGCAAGATACTTTTTTGTTTTACCTTCTCATGTATTAAAATGTTTCCACTGCCTGTGATAAATCACTAATGGAGCAGTGGTTGGAACATGAAATAGGTCAGTGGTGGACAGGAAGGTTGACTGCTCAGTCTGAGTGAGCACTACGACTGTCTAAGAGACTATTTACATTTTATTTCATCTCAGTGTTAGGTGTGTCAGCCATGGAGCAGTGGTTAGAATGGTAAATAACTGAGTGGTGGATAAAAAAACTAACCACTGATTAAGAGAGTATTTACATATTTGTTCTACAGCTCAGAGTTAGATTAACAAGTTATGTTACACTGAAGCAGCAGATAATCACAAACATATGTTCTAACAGCAGTTTAACTGTGACACTAAAAGGGTTAATCATCTCTTTTTACAGAATGTTGTGTAATTTGTAAACATCCTGTAATTAACCCTTTCATGGCTCAAGTTACCAGCACAGCAGACACCACAACATATTTAACCCTATACCTCTTACTGCAACAAATTGAGTTAATTATGTTTTTAATGCAGATTTCTCCATGTTTAACTCTCACAGCATCAGCCTTCTTATGGATAATTACTTAACTTTTTTTTTTTTGTTATGCAGATTCCTGTGTTAGGTAGAACTCTGACAAACTCATACATTATTTCCCAGAAGTCAAACTTGTGAGAATAGAAACATGACTCACAGCCATGTAACTCAGATTCCTCTTTAACCCATTAACTGTCACACATCACATTTCACAACAGGGGCTTCTTTCCCTTTCCATCGTTTCCTTGTTTTTTATTCCTTTTTCTTTTCTACTTTTCTTTCGTTTTTTCTTTTTTTTTAAGTGGAGCAGATAACTGGTATTTTTCAGCAGTCCATGGGGGCTTTTTTTGTGTTTTTTTACAAATTATATTCAGTTTTGAAGATAACGTTTGCCAGAAAAGAAATAGTTTTTCTTATTTTAGACAAGAATGTAGTGAATGGATTAAATGTTTTCTTTCAAAACTTAAATGTATGCCAGTGAAAATAAATAGATTTTTACTTATTTAATTTTATTTTTTAAATTATATTTTTTTAAATGTAAATTATAACATCTGTTATATTATATAAAAATACAAACCAGGTTTTATAAATACATGTACACAAGTGTGTACTCAAGTACCGTAATGTGATTTACAATAACAAATATTTAATAGATTAGGAATAATTGATTTTAGGTTGTTGATGTTAGAGATATGATTTAAGTTTAATCTTAATTTGTAAACAATCAGTACTGTCGTGAGTTAAAAGGAAAAGAAAATTTCAGAATTTCAAAGACAAAACAACAACTGCAAACAGAACACTCACTGATCAGCTACACAAACAACACTTTACTAATGTACAGTTTTCTCAATAATGGGGTGAAAAACCACACAAAAAAACAGGAAATGAAAATGTTAGGAATGAGAAAATGATTGAAAAACATGCAGAAATGTGCTGATTCTGTAAAAAGTTTCCACTTCCTGTTTTGTGAACAAGAAAAAAAAAAAAAATTTAAACTGAAAATGTGAACCAAAGAACATTCACCTTGTTTGAGTAAACCTTACCTCCCCTAGTTTGAATTACACAACACTTACCTCCCCTAGTTTGAATTACATAACCCTTTCTTTTATAAGAAACTGGATTATACTCACTTTCAGAATTTAACACAAAATACGAGTGTAACGTCACCAGACTAATTGAACTAGTACTAAACTACCATGTTCTAAATCTACACCCTCACCTCAGCCCTCCTGTTTCGCAGGGCAGTGACTGTTAATAGTGACACACAGATTTAGAAAACCAAGGTGAACAGTCTACGAGGAATTTTAAAACTTTGCCAACTGGTAATCAGTACTTGCCTTGCATGTAGAAGAAGGGAAAAAGAGAGGGAGAAAAAGAAAAGGGGAAAAAAGCAAAACGGCAAAAAACATTTTGCAAGACACAAATAAATATTACTACCCACTACTATTTCTACTATTACTACTGATAATAACAATAACAGTAATAATAATAGTAATAATAGTAATAATAATAAGAACAGTAATAATAGTAGTAATTGTGGTAGCAGTAGTAATAACACTAACAACAGTAATAGTAATAATAATGTTAAAGAAAAACTAATAAAGGAAACTGCAGTACAAATGATTATATAATAAAAATGTGAATGATGTTATCAGTTACATGGTGCAGACGTGACCAATCAGATATCTTGTATTGATTTTCTCCTTGTCTGACATTTCTCAGATTAATCTTGACCACAGAATTAATCTCTTTACTGGATATAACTGTCAGAGGCTGTCCAGAGATTTACAACATTCTGCTTTACATGAATATTTCTAATATTACAGTTTTATATGAATATAACATTTTATAACACACACTTGTGGATGTCTAATATTACGTATTATTACACATTCACAATAAATGTTGTACAGAAAGGAAGATATATACTTTATAACATAATACTTGTACAGTATAATTAACTAGTTTCACTTTTACATATAAAATGGAGGAAATTCTAAAATGTGAAAATCAATATTAAACAGAAAACATTTATCTAACTTACTATTACATGTAGAAATCTATTAGACACAGATATATTTGATATTACATATAGGTTCATGATATATTACATACTTAATACAGGATGTTTTGTGTTTTCTTTCTTTCTTTCTGGTTTCTGGTTTCTACTTGTGTCTTTCCTGTTTCAGATCTTTTCCCAGTTTACAGAAGAATTTTGAGTAAATCTGAGACAAATGAATACTTATTCTTCATGTTTCATCTTTAATAATTATCTAGATCAGTTAACAAAATTTCCTCTACTTGAAATCTGAAATCAGAGTTTTCACAGTTGTTAATATGAAAATGACAAAGAATAAAAAAATAAAAATAAATGTACATGAACCCACTGAAGAGAAATATCAAGTAAATAAAATTTATTTATACAAATTTTATTTCATCAATAAAAATGTTCAAGCTTGTTTGTTGTGACATAATTCTAATTACTTGATTACTATATCCCTCTGATAAAAGATTTTTCTGTGTGTACAAGTCTTGTTAATGTAACTGTGTACAAGTCTTGTTAGTGTAACTTTGTGTACAAGTCTTGTTAATGTATCTGTGTACAAGTCTTGTTAGTGTAACTGTGTACAAGTCTTGTTAATGTAACTGTGTGTACAAGTCTTGTTAATGTAACTGTTTCTACAAGTCTTGTTAATGTAACTGTTTCTACAAGTCTTGTTAATGTAACTGTTTCTACAAGTCTTGTTAATGTAACTGTTTCTACAAGTCTTGTTAATCTAACTGTATGTACAAGTCTTGTTAGTGTAACTGTGTGTACAAATCTTGTTAATCTATTTGTACAAGTCGTGTTAGTGTAACTGTGTGTACAAGTCTTGTTAGTCTAACTGTGTACAAGTCTTGTTAATCTAACTATTTGTACAAGTCGTGTTAGTGTAACTGTGTGTACAAGTCTTGTTAATGTAACTGTATGTACAAGTCTTGTTAGTGTAACTGTGTGTACAAGTCTTGTTAATCTATTTGTACAAGTCGTGTTAGTGTAACTGTGTACAAGTCTTGTTAGTGTAACTGTGTGTATGAGGGTCAAGGTCATGTCCTGAGGATACAAAATTCAGTGAAGTGTTTTTCTGGTGAGAAAATGACAGACTCTGTTATCTTTCTGTTTCTTCTTTCTTACTGCGCTGTGTTTTTCCACGTACAGATAGTGCTAATGTTTTTGTGTAAAACTTGTGTATTTAACAGTTTGTTGTAGTATTGTTTATATCATTCTTTAGTGTTTTCTCGTGAAAGTGTTTTTAATACATAGACTGTTAATAAACATACATACACACAGACTAAAAATACACAGACACAAACATTCAAATATATGTAAATAAATATATGTATATGTGTGTGCATAGATAGACTGTTAATAAACATACATACACACAGACTAAAAATACACAGACACAAACATACAAATATATGTAAATAAATATATGTATGTGTATGTGCATATGTATACACATGTATACATGCACACACATACATGCAAACATAAAAAAGACACGCACATATATATACACACATACATACACACACATACATGCACACACACACACACACACACACACACACACACACACACACACACACACATATACATACATACACATTTATATGCATGTGTACAGAGCAGGTAACAGTAAGTTTCCTTTTCAGTCACACCACAGACACCAGTTAAATATTAACATGAAAACATGTAGAAATATCACATATTTATTTATTTATTTATTTATTTATTTATTGTTAAACCCTGTTGTTATTTTTGTTATCACATTCTGTTGTCAACACAAAAACAGATAAATAAAATTACAGTTATTATTATGTAACCACTTTTCACCTTCTCTGTAAACTTATCTCCCAGGTTTTACTTTATTACTCAGGTGTATGCAGGTAAATTTCAATGAAAGTAAACACCACCCACCCACTCGCCCACCCGCTTCGCTTGTTTTTCAAGTCCTGTCCTGTTTGCGGCAGGTTGGAGCTAAACTGGGTTGTTTATTTAGAGTCGTTTCCTCCATGCCTGTGTAGTGCAGATCAAGTGTTTTCTAAGTGTTTCTTACTGCACTAATCTACTCCAGCTTCTCGCAGCAGAGTGTGTCTGTTCGCATGTTAGTACAGTTGTTACCACATTCAGGTAAACCTTTGTTGTTGTTTTATAACTTTATTTTTAGTTTGCTCTGTTTTCATATTCAGTGTTGTGTCAAGTTTTCTGGTTTATGTCTGTGCTGTTAGAAATTGTTCAAGTTTATAATGTATGAAAAGTGTAGGATCATATATTAATTTTTTTTTTTTTTTTTTTCAGTATTTTTCTGGTTCTTGTTTATAGGTAAAAAAAATAATTAATAATAATAAAAAGAAAAAAAGAAATCTGTAAAATAAATGTTGATTATTTTACTGGACAGTATCTTGAAACTTCATATCAAACTGTCATATAAACTTGACAGTTAATTCAGAAAAAAACAGTTCTCACCCCCAAGAAGCATAATAACATTTTGAAATGATTTTTTGAAATTATTTTAATTTTCTGCATCACTGACAAATTTGAAACCGTTATGTAACATGAGTATTCTAACCATTAACTACAACCCACTCAATTAACAACAAGTACATTAAACTTACACTGTACTTACAGTTTACACAATCTGCACTTTAGTGTGTGAGTGGATATCACTATATAGAAGTTATCGGTTTATAGTTTTACATGTTTCTCTGTTTCCATTGTTGTAATGTTACTCTTTAATTAAAATAATGTGACGTTAATTTATCTATTTTTTTAACAAGATAAAATTCCAGCCAATCAGAGAGGCTTACCCTGTGGCTCTTCCTTTTTAATTTCCTCAAAATTTCAAACAAATTTAGACAAATTAATATAATACACTTAATAATACTATTGACAAAATACACTAATAATAATAAGAAGAAGAAATATTTTATAATAAAATAAAGAAAATAATATTTAACAAGTGAATAATTAATTTTCATGATAAATTTCTGTTTTATCTTTCTAAAAATTCTTAGCTCTTTTATATGTTATCTATTTGTTACTGAAAGGGATTTTTTTATTTTCTCATAACTGATACTGGATCCTGTGTTGTTTTAAACATTTTTCTCCAGTTTTATTTTAGCACATAGAATAATCTTCTATCTGTCTGTCTGTCTGTACATTCATGTGTAGTTTTAAACTGGTTACTTCAGAAAAGGAAATCAAAGTATAAAATTTCTACAGATATAAAAATAAGTTTAAATTTATAAAATGTCCTGTCTAGTAAGGAAATATTTTGTGTGTGATTTCTGAAATGACTCACACTGAAAGAGTTTCAGATTCTGGACATGAGATCATCAACCAGTAATAATTTCCTTGTAAAATTTTCAAATATCCACAAGAATGAAAATTTCCAGAAATATTATTTTTAGTGGTTAATGACGTCATTGTAATCCAGTTTAAATGGTCGTAATACTTCAAGTTGTTTTAAGGACAGATCAGTGGTAACAAATGGGGAGGTGTTTTATCTTTTTTGTCAGTAATTAACAGTGAAAATGCAGTGGATTTTAAGGTTTTTGGAGGGGAGAGTTTTTTTTTTTTAAATTTAATTTTTTTAATTTATTCCAAATGCCTGAAAGAACATAAAAATAAGCTAAATTCTTCCTGAACTGTGAGCTGTCCCTGGCTTGATGAGATGAGGCTGAAAGTGGTGTTAGACAGAAGTGATGTGGTTTCCTGGTTGAGTTGTCAGTAGGCGGTTGTCAGTGAGTACAGGAAGAAACTCACAGCGTATAAAGCTTATCAGCAGTGCGAGGTCAGCACTGCCGTTGTGCAGCACTGTGCTGTTACAAAGCTGTTGTCTCCCTGGTGTATTGACTGCAGCGCTGTGCTGAAAGCGACGTTGTGGTGTAGTTGTGTTTGTTTTGTGTGTTGGAATAGAAATGTGGCTGCCATCCAGTCTGAGGCTACAGAGGGGTCAGGTAAGACAGAAACGTTTTTGTTTAAAATTTTAAATTTTAAATTTATCTTCTGTTAATTAGTCTGTATTCCTGGAATGTGTCTAATTAGTCTGTATTCCTGGAATGTGTCTGTGGTGTGAAGAATACAAACACAAAAATTTTCTCTTCCCAGTTCAGCACTCTGAGTTTTTTTCAAAAAAAAAACATATTCTTGAAATAAATAAACTTTTTAATTAACAACATCTATTTTTACTGTTGTTGTATTTATATAACAGATTATTTGTTGGAAAAAAAATAAAAAATAAAAATGAAAATGAATAATAATGTGAAAAGAAAAAGAGAGCAAATTTATCAATAATCAAGACATAAAAACAAAATATGTAATTTAAACTATGCTAAATCCAAAAATAAAGCTAAATGTAAACCTAAACTGAAAACTAAAACCTAAGTTTAAAGAAAGCGGTGGTTAAGGAACGTGAAGCAGTCTAATGGTTGCTAAGTTAGACGTGATCGCAGACTAAACGTTCAGTCAAAGAATTCTCAGTCAGTTGGCCAAGTCAAACAAGCCCAGGTGAAATCTCAGGTGAGTGAACAGGTGTACACTCTCAGGTAAACTTCTCACAGTCGATGCTGCTTTCCTCCTGTGTAGGTGAGTAAAAATTAGTTAAAAATAAATTAAAACAAATATTTAAATACAGGATTTCAGTATAAATCATCTTTGTTAGTTTTAATCACTTTTATACAGCCTTTGATTTCAAATTAGTTTCAGTATCATAGAAAAACCTGTCAGTTACCAAGCTGTATTTAAAACACAAACATAAGGTTAATGTTCTAACTAGTGAAATATAATTTTATGGAGGATTTTCTTTTGTTACTTTATGGTACTATGAAATATATACTTTCAAAATCTGGTTTACTTCCTAATTCTTAAGACTGTATGTAACAATCATCATTAATCAGACCTTGGTGACAGTGGATGGGTGAAAACTGGGTAGAAAGATTTAAATAAAATTTGTCAAGTAGAAAAAATAAGATTAGTGGCTTCAGGTAAAAATTATGTTTGTTACTGAAGTGCAGAACACCAATCAACAGGTGTGGGTAGGTAAAGAACTGGTTGTACTGACCTGATAAAACCATGCAGGTAAAATGAATACCTAATGAATATCAAACCACAGGTAAAAATGTTTGTGTCACTGAAGTGTGTAAAGCTAACCTCTGGAATGGGTGATTAAAGAACTGATGACCTAGTTAAAAAAAATTTAAAAATTTAAAATGGAGGTGAATGTCCTAACATCTAAGTAAAATGTGAACTGAAAGCCAGTGGGAATGAATCGTGGGTGAGATAAGAAAAAATGGTTAAAGTGACCTTAGAACACTGCTCCTTGTTTATGATAATGTTTGTCTGGTTTCCATGGAAACAGATGTTTTTGTGAAGATATTGGCTGCAGTGTTTTGTCTTGTTTACTTGTTTATGTGTCTGTTACAATTTAGTTCAGTGTTATACAGAGGTAAACATGGCAGTTTTGTTTATTTGTGAACACTGAGCATTTTCAAAATAATCTAGTTACTGTAAATAACTCAACCATTGCCTGATACTAACGTGTCTATAATTAGAAACACAAGATTTATTCTATCACTAGTGATATCTGACAACACTGGCTGTTAGAACATTGCCTCAGGCATGGTAGATCCAAGGATCGATTCTCTGTAATGTCATACTAAACTGTTTTATATTATACCACTGTTCTGTGAGTGATTTATCATAGTTTCCTGCCTGGGAGAAAGTACACAGAAAATATTACTTCTTGCTAAATGACAGTGTTTTTTATCTTTAACTGTTTGAGTCTGAAATCTCTGTTGGGATATGAAGTAAATATCAAAATGAATATTTAATTATTAGAAGTATTTGACTGTTTATGTCTTACACAATGGATGAGAAGTTAATATTTAAATGTTGTGTCACATGATCAAAGAAAGGGCAAACAGTACAGGTGTCACTCAAGTATTTCTGAGTGTATTTTTACCTGTGCAGGTAACAAGAACAAATAAGTCACTAAACCTGAATGTTTTACTGTAATGTATATCTTTACACCTACAGGTAACATGGTTATTTTTACCTGTGCAGGTAACATACACATTAAAGTGGACTATTTTTGTGATGTCTGAGTGTAAGATAAAACTTCTCTTTGTTAAAGGGTCACTGCACAATAGTGTCTGTTTGTCTGTGTCACTGTGTATCTGTCTGACTCACTGCTTGTCTGTGTCTGTAACAGAGTGTCTGTGTGTCTGTTATGCAGTTTGTAATAAAAATCTGTTATAAAACACATGAATAAAACATATAAACTTTAAAACTTACAAAACACATTATAAATAAAACATATATAAACTTTAAAACTTACAAAACACATTATAAATAAAACATATATAAACTTTAAAACTTATAAAACACATTATAAATAAAACATATATAAACTTGAAAACTTATAAAACACATTATGAATAAAATATATATAAACTTGAAAACTTACAAAACACATTATGAATAAAATATATATAAACTTGAAAACTTACAAAGCACATTATGAATAAAATATATATAATCTTGAAAACTTACAAAACACATTATGAATAAAATGAATAAAACTGTAAAATTTACAAAACTGAACAGCAGAGTTGAAATGTGACCAGTGTGAAGTGTAATAAAAATACTGATCTCCTACAACAACTCTACAGTTTGTTGTCACAGGCTTCCTTTGATCTTAGAGTACTAGACTAACAGTGAGAAACACCTGTCACTTGTTAATTACTAATTAAGACTTTTCTCTTACCTGTACATGTTAATTAATGAATTGTGTAGTTAGAAACAAAGCTTAACTGAAGGTAATTAACTGACCTCACAATTAGTTTGACCTTGCAATTAAGAATAAATTACACTTGCTTGACAATTACAACTTAATTTCACCTGACAATTAAAACTTAATTAATTTCACCTGACTCTACAAACATTGACATTTGGAAATGTCAGTGAAAAAAATTAAGTTGTGTATAAAACTGTGATAATTTTACAAGACAAAATCTTTAACCCTGGACAGCACTGTAGAGTTGTGAGAAATTTTGCTGTAGACTGTTTTGTTTTTGTCCACAAATAACTGGATACAAACTTTCAGGAAAATTCAAATACTGACTTCTGACAATGATTTTGGTGTGTAATGGTTTTGTTAATTCTTTTCGTTCATCTTAATATCTACTTCATATATTCATTTTATAGTTTTTAACTTTGCACTTTTTTCATAGTAATATATACTTCGTAGCTACTTCATACATATTTTATATCTGTTTTATATTATCTACGTCATACATCTATTTCATATATTTATTTTTATATTAACTTGGTACCATATTCATAGTAATATATACTTCATAGTTCCATTCGTAATATCTACTTCATTCATCTATTCATAATATCTACTTTATAATATCTATTTCATAATATCAAATTCATAATATGAACTTCATACAACTCCTTCATACTATCTACTTTGTACTAGCTGACATCAGCTAGTGACTATGTATCAGTTATACAGTCAGAGAGAACCAGTCAATATTTCTACAAAGTAAATCATTGATTTCTCAGTGAATAGAGTAAATGTTCCTTACAAACTGCAGCAGTCACACAATCAATGTTGATTTGTTTGAGATGTCATAACAAAGGCTGGGACACACATACAGACAAACAGACAGTGTACACACTTTGTTAAAGTCAGTGTCTTTTCACAATTCAGTGCAAACTCATCAAGTTAGATCTGTGTCAGTGTAGAACTAAGGTTGAAGAAACTCAAATACATGACTCAGATACTCAGAAACCAAAGTCGGAAGTGAGATATTATTACTAGTTTCACTTTCAGAATAATTTTTGTTAGTTCCTGGTACACTTGTGAAATTGCTGCTTCATGAATGTTTTTTTTTTTTTTTAAAAGATTTCTATTTAGTTTTATTAATAACATACTAGTACATGTGTTGTCTGTCTGTAAGTTTTGGCATTTTTATTTTTTATCTATTTTTTGTTTAGATATGAATATGTTTTAAAATATATGTATATTGATGTGTAGGCCTGTGTTTGTTTCCCAGATTGTAAGTTTATAGTTTTGGTTTCAGCAGTCTGTCTGTCTGTCTGTAAGTTTATAAAATAGTTTTTATTTTCAGCAAAGTGTCAGCCCGCAGCTTACAAGCCTGGCTCAGATGTTTGTCATGGCCGAGACTGGCTACAACAGCCACATCAGGTTCATCGACGAAACTGATGTAAGTAGTTTTATATGTATGATCTCTCTCTCTCTCTCTCTCTCTCTCTCTCTCTCTCTCTCTCTCTCTCTCTCTCTCTCTCTCTCTCTCTCTCTCTCTCTCTCTCTCTCTCTCAGTTTCTGTCTCACTCCAAACACATCTTTTATCAAGTACAATTTATTAAAATATTCCTGTTCATATAAAGGTAAACTCACAAGTCAGCAAAGTATTCTTAGCAAATTCTTTACAGACTGAGTATAGTGTTGTAAACAACTGACAGGTGGTTTGTAACCCTCCACTTTCCTCCAAATAACAACAGTGTTTTCCCATTCTTACTGTTTGTTTATGACTCTCAGTCTAATGACTTTGATAAAGAAGACAGGTGAGCAAGCAATGAAGGAGGAAATTAAATGAGAAAAAACAAATGTGCTCAGTGACATTTACAGCTTGATTCTGCTTCCAAACCTGATTAGATTTTTTAACTATCAGCAGTTTGTAAGTAAACTAAAAAAAAAAAAAAAAACACACCTGTTTTGTTTAACCAGCAAACAGTTTATATTTTTATTTAGAAGATAAACTATTTATATTCTTAGTGATAACAAAAAATTTAGTACAAAATTTAATGGACAGTAATTACTTTGAATGAAATATTTTGTATTTCTATAATAATACACTATTTAAATAAATATAAATAACTTAATATATTTTAATGAATTAATAGATATACAGTACTGTTATTAATATTATTATTGCTGTTATTGTTATTTATTAATGAGTAACTAAATTATAATATATTTTAATAAACTGGTCTTGAACTGTCTTTAAGTTTACTTTTTACTCTTTTTTTTTTTTTTTGTTGTTGTTGTTTTTTTTTTTTTTAATTTAAGAAAGCAGTAAAATAATCTTAAAACAATTACCGCCATTTAAAGTTTTGAATATTTGGACCTATCTTAATCGTAAATTAATCGTAATAATAATAATAATAATAATAATAATAATAATAATAATAATAATAATAATGATAAATAAATAAATATTTGGCATGGATGCCAAGAACTTGTCACCAGATTTTATTTGAGGAGTTAAAAATAAAACCGATGTTAGCAGCTCATTAACCTGATTCACGTTCTGGCGTTTCGGGGAGAAAAATAAAACTATAAATAGACTGATTCCCTAATAAAATTAGCACTTGTTTACTTTGCTCAGCTATAATTCCAAGAATTTTTATTTGTCCAGTTGTAGTAAATGTATAAAAATCTGCGTTATAAGATACATAATTTTCTACAAACGATTTTTTTTCGCCATTTTGTATTTTATATCGTAGATATCATTGTCTACCAAAGTAATTATATACATCTAGTATATGTATTTATTCACCGCAGACATTTTTTTTTTTTTAATCACCAGTATTTTACAAACAGTGTCAAAAATTTATAATTTAAAAATATTTATTATATTCAAGGCTCTGATATTTCAAGATGGCAACTTGTTGGCTGGTTCTCTAGAAGCACTGATTCAACATCTTGTACCAACAGGAGACTACTACCCTGACGTAAGTGATTTTCTGTAACGCCATCTTTAAAATCGTCCATACTTAAAAATATTTAATAGTAAAGTATAAAATAAATTTTCATTCAGGTTTATTTGCGTATTTAATTAAATTTTATTGTCTATGGTGATGTTTTATTATTATTAAATTTTTTGTATGTGATATGTTTTATAATTTTATGTTTTATTTTCAGAGAACTTACATCTTCGCATTCCTTCTCAGTTCTCGACTTTTTATACGACCTCACGAATTGCTCGGTGAAGTGTGTCAGGTTAGTTTTCTGTTTATTCATTTGTTTTATTTATTACTGTTTTATTTTATTTTATTTTATTTTTTTTTTTTTTTTTTTTTTTTTTTTTCTAAAACGTTATTTATTTTATTTCTAAGAATGACAAGTATTATATTTGATTAAAATTGATGCTACACATTTTCATTTTAATAATAAAATTCAGTAAAAGTTATTATCTCCTAATATGTATATAACTATTAAAATATTTGCCTGTTTTAATATTTCTTAAAAATTTATTTCCAGGTTTGCATTTTCCAGCAAAACCTAGCACGTGATAGAATTGATAAGGTAAATGTTTAAATTAATATTTTAGAATTTTTGAATAACATTAAAAACAATGTCTGTCTTCAAAACATTCCATTTTAATTGTAAACAGTAAAGATTATTAATTAATAAAAAGTATTTGTGAAATTAGATTTTTTAAACTAATTTTACTTTTTTATCAGATTAAAATTGAATTTTGTGAAAATAATTTTTTTTAATTTTTTTTTATTTTCAGACTCTGCTAGGAAAGTTTGGTCCAAACATTGTCAGTCTGTTAGGGTAAGTGAAATTTTGATTTTTTTGAACAGTTTATATTATAGTTTGTGTTGTTTCAGTTGGTTAGAAAACTGTCATCCTGCGTGTATTATAAGTAGTAATAAAGGAAAATGGTAGTAACTGGGTAATCATACAGTGAGTTATCTGGGCCAGGTACAATTTTTGTCTTAACTTTGACAGATAACAGGTTCAGTTCTTCTTACTGCATACATTGAGTTTATATCCAGTTCCTGCCCTTGCTCCTCAAAGTCAGAATTATATAAGTATCTAGGTTTGGATATAAAATAGTTTGCTGCTAAAATAAAAGAGAGAGAGCAAGGAATCTCCGTTTGTTGACATTAATAATTGAAAAAATAGTAAAAAGTTATGACTGTTCATGTTAAATGTGTTTATGTGAGTTTTATTTATCTGCACAGGGAATGGACGGAATTGTTTCCATACGACTTCCGAGATGAGCTGATGATGAAGCACTTGAAAGACATCACACAGAGAATCCTCGCAATCTACCCCGAACTCCGCAAAGACATCAGCACCGTCATGCATAATCTCATTTCTAGGGTAGGTAACTCTATATGTACGATCTCACTTCACTTTCTTTTAATCCATCTTTCTATCCTCGTATCTCCATCTCTTTCTCTGTCTCACTTTCTCTTCTTTGCTGTTTTATGTTAATTCTGTCTGAGCTGTTTAAATTTACTTTTTTTTCTTTTACCTTTTCTGTCTCAGAATGAAACAGAATTACAACAACTTCACATCAGCCATCTTGGTGCTACTAAACTCAGGACAGTTTAAACTTAAAGTACATTGTATATTTGATTAACACATCACTGTTGTTGTTCAACACAGCTGTGTTGTGTCTGTGTTCAAACACAGAGATAAATACATCAGCTGATGTGTTGTATCAAACACACAGTAATAAACACATCAAACTGATCATCTTTATCTTCTAGCTCTTAGTCACAGTGTTTAGAAAATTAACTTGATAGGAAACTGTCCCTGGTACGTTATGGTGCAACATGGTACTTCATACTACAGACTTAATATGTTTACATCTATCACTAGAGATAAACTGAATAAGTAGCAAGCAGAGAAACAAATTTGTTAAAGTGCTTTACTGCAAATACCTCATCTCTCTCTTTCTCTCTTTTCTATGTATGTGCTGTCTGTTTCTTTCTGTCTTTTTCTCAAAATACATGTGTTTCTGTCTTTCTTTCAATCTTTGGGACATTCAAACTATTATTGGACTGATTTCATCTCTGAGATCATCTCACATAAAACGGCCTGTATTTAATAAAACCCTGTATTGCCCACCAGTTTCACTTTTTAACCAGTCTGGCTGTTTTTACTTCGTGACATTTAACAATCAGGTTTCCATTGAGGCTGTTTTTGTGTCACAGTGAAAAGTGTTTGTTGTGTTTGTGTTTGTTGAGGATTAGCTGAAATTACTTTGGTTGTAGAGATAAAAACATCTGTGCTATTTCTAGACAGACAATCTTTTTCTTTCTTTACAATAGGTTTACAGTTCTATTTAAAGAGAAAATGAGACAGAGTGTGAGAAAGACACACACAGATAAAGTGATAGGGGACGAGAAACAAAGAAAAGAGAAATATGTTGGGAATGAAAGAAAGAACAATTAGATGAATGCTGTTACACCAAAATGAAATGAGAATGAAATTTTAAAAAGAAAATGGAAAATACTTCTGACACACTTGAATAAACCTCTTTTGTTTTGGTTTGATTTCATGTTGATTTAAATTAAAAGAAAAAAATTGTTTTGCATTATTTACCTGTTATAACTGATAGTTACACTAAATGAAATTTTTGAGTACTTTGTTTTTATTTTCAGTTGTCGACATTACACAAGTACGAAGAAGTTTTGTACAAATTGAACTCAGAGGCTCAGCAGAAATCTCAGACTCAAGTTGTTCCTACAGTGAGTAATTTATATATATACTTATATCTATACACACACACACACACACACACATGCATACACACACACGCATACACACACACACACACACACAGTACACAAAACACACACACACACACACACATACACACAAAAACACACATACACACACACACACACACACACACACACACACACACACACACACACACACACACACACAGTACACACAAAAACACGCATACACACACACACACACACACACAGTACACAAACACACGCACAGACACAGAAACACACACACACACACACACACACACACATCACAGCATACACAAAAACACTAAAAGACGTTTGATAGTGGGTACAGAAGTTTTAGTCAGTATTTTGCGGAAAAATGAAATAAATGTAATACACTTGTTTGTTGCAGACAGACATCATAGAAATCTGTCCTAATCCACTGATCCTTGCTCAGCAGCTCACCCACATAGAACTGGTTAGTATTGTAATATCATCTTGGGTTAGTTAGTATTCTAATTTCATCTTGCGTTAGTATTTTAATACTGTTATTTTCTGTTAGGAGTTTAACATGATCTTGTGTTAGCTGGTTTTGTTATTTACTGTTAGTTTGTTAGTGTTATGTTGCTGTTAAGTTAACTTGTTTATGTGACAGTGTTAGCATGTCGGGTTTTCACAGGTAATTATTGTTATCAGATGGAAAAACATGACTATTACATTAATTCCTGTGGTGTGTTCTTTTTTAGCCTGTGCCCTGATGTCTCTGTAATATCTTTTTCTGCTAATCAGTAACATGCAATACAAAGGCATCAACATTTGTTTTTTTCATATTAATAATAATAATAATAACAGCAGCATTTATATAATGCCTCATAAACTCTGTTTGATACTCTGTAAGCTTAATCACTACAAAGAAGAAATGCAAGAATGTATTAAACACCCAGATTTATTAATACTAATATATGCTGAGATATGAATAACAAAACTTTGATTCATGACCAGTAGTTTAGTCATTAACATACTTGAGCTGTATGAGTTGTTATCACTAATCTGCATGGTGAATGTTGTTGTAACACTAAGATGACATCACGCTCCACCCTCTTGTCCACTTCCCATTGCTCTATGTGTCATGTCCTTAACAAGAATTTTAGTTGAATGGAAATGACCCAGGGTTGATAGGGGAGATCAGAGGAACAGTTGTGCCACTTATTTAAAGTTAAGTGCCACCTCATAACTGCTAATTTTAATTATTATTTATTGTTTAGAACCCAGTTTCCATAAATTTCATTAAAATTAATTATTATTTGTTGTTTCTATCAATTTAATTGATATTAATAAAGAAGAAAATATTTCCCTATTTCTTGGAAGCTAAGATTTATTATTTTAGAAGAAAACCCAAAATATTATTATTTTTTGTTTAGAAAATGACTTTCATTTATTTGTTTAGTGCCAGTTGTTTAGACCAGTTCAGTGTGATGTATGTTCCAACACAAACTGAAACAGTCAGGCCAAGTGTTTTATTCTCTGTTAACAAGTGACAAATACTACTTTCCATACTGTAATGCTTACTATGTTTAAATCAGTCAATCTCATTTGATATATGTGTGTGTGTGTGTGTGTGTGTGTGTGTGTGTGGTTTTACTAGGATATGTAACATATCTTTCAGTTGTAGATTGCTGGTTGTTTAACCAGTGTGTCTAAATACACAATATATAACGATTGTTTGTTTATTGTTTGTTTACAGGAGAGACTGAGTATGATAGGGCCAGAAGAATTTGTACAAGCTTTTTCAAAAGAATCTTACACCAGTGAGGTAAACAGTTAAATAAACTAACAATTTAATTGTTTTTTTTTACTTTAAAAATAATAATAATAATAATAATAATAAAAATAATAATAATAAATAAATAAATAAAAACATTTTAATAATATTCATGAATGTGTTTTCCTGTATTTTAAAAGATAAAGAATAATGAATGAATCTAGTATGACAAAGAGAAAGTGATCAGTGACATGTTGTAATATTTTATTGTTCAGTGTTTAATGTTAATTTCAGACAACATTCAGAGACATGAAGAAGACGAGCAATCTAGAAGCCTATGTTCAGTGGTTTAATCGTCTCAGTTACATGGTTGCCTCGGAAATCTGCTCTGTAAGTTGTCATCTGTTTTCAGCTAGCAGACTGTTGTGTTAACACTGGTAATGTGTCAGATACACACTCATAGTGTCTAGTTGTTTCTTAATTTACAGCTTATAGTCACTAGCTTAGCAGATAAATCATAAAAATATATCACATAACTGTAATATTTAGTTAATAAAGTATGTTAATAATTTCTGTTTGGGCAGTTTAAAAGAGAGAGAAAAAAAACATTGTCTTTTGATTAACTTCATAGAGGTCAAAACAGGGAATGTGTCTGTTACTATTGTATTTATTAGTCCTTCCTTTGAAAACATGTCTAAAGTCAAAATTATTACTTGTGATCACATATAAGTGAGCTTGTTAAGAATTAAAATAAGTTTTATTGTTTACAGCATTTAAAAAAGAAGAACAGGGTGAAGATGATAGAATATTTTATTGATGTTGCCAAGGAGTGTATCAACATCGGCAACTTCAACTCCCTCATGGCCATCATCGCAGGCATGAACATGAGTCCAGTTACACGCTTGAAAAAAACAGTGAGTATTTTACTTCTGTTGTTGTTATTGTTATTATCAGTATTGTTGTTATTAACTAAGAGTAATGTGTGGCTAAAACTGAAATTATTATATTTTTGTTTTAATAATTTGTTGTTGGTTTTTAAAAATATTGCAGGTAAATAATAATATATAAACATATTTAATGTTATTATTTGTTTTAATGAGTTGTTTGATGTGTTGTTTTTATGTTGCAGTGGTCCAAAGTGAACACAGATAAGTTTGACATACTGGAACATCAGATGGATCCGTCTAACAACTTCGGCAGCTACAGGTCGTCGCTGAAGGCAGCGATGTGGAGATCTCAGGGTGCTGTGGATGACAGAGAGAAAGTGAGACATCTTCTATTTATCTGTTAGCTAATACTATTATATTTCTCTTTTCTTTCTTTCTTTCTCAGTCTGTTTTTGGGCCACAAAATCATAATCAAGTTTTTGTGGATAAAATGTATAGAAGTTAATATCCTGTAGTTACAAGTTCCTGGTGTACAGCAGATACTTGGAGTGTTTCTCTCATAAACAATAACTTTGATACTCACTCAACTCACAGAATTAATTCTCATTGATGTCACAGCTAAGGGGAAGTAACTTAGTCAAGAATTGCCAGTTTGTTTAACTGAACTGAAAACTGTTTTAACTTTAAACAGATTTTTAATTCTCATCATTTATGTAAAGTCAGGATTTCAGAAAGTAAATTTTGTTTTGTGATACATTTTTAAATACTAAATATTAAATTTATGTTACTGCTTCTCCACCAGTCTGTTGAAATGTTTAAACTTTATGTTGGTGTTTTAACACAGATTTTTTCTTTGATTTACAGATAGTCATTCCATTCTTCAGCCTGTTTGTGAAAGATTTGTATTTCCTCAATGAGGGGTGTTGTAACAAGAGAGAGAGTGGAAACATCAACTTTGAGGTAAAATTATTTCTATTTTTTATTTTTCTTAAACATTTATTATTATTGTTTTTGTTGTAAAATAAATTAAAATTAATAAAAGTATTTTATTCATATTTCCTTTATCTTGCAATGAAAGATAGCTGTTAATATTGATGTATATATTTATATATATATATATATACATGTATTTTCCAAAATCATAATCCTTCATGTATCATAGCTTGAAGTACCGTTTGTCTATACCAATAATATTAATATTTTATCAGATGTTTAAAAATATCAGTATGTTTTATATTTTTGGCAGTTATTGTTTTATCAGAGTAGAGTAGTATATATATATATTTTTTTTTTTCAGAAATTCTGGCAGATGGCAAAACAGATTTCAGAATTAATAGCCTGGCAGCAAGTAGAGGTAATTTTTTAATTAATATTACTTCAGTCTCTGCATGCTCAGACATGATTTTGATAAACGTTTTAAGCATATCATAATGCAAAAACCATTTACAATATATTTTGTAAATCACATGACTTTATTATTAGCAAATTATAGTTCCAATATTTAATCTTTAAAAAAATAGTATTGTTTAAATTTTAATTTTAATAAATTCTACAGATCTTTCCTTTGTCAGAATTATCTACAAATAATTTAATAATTTAAATTATAAAGTTTTGTTTTGTTCACTGTGTGTTTGTTTTTCAGTGTCCGTTTGAGAAAGACAGCAAAACTTTACATTACGTCCTCACCTCACCTGTGTTTTCTGAAACCAGTAAGTGTTTTCTTCTTTAATTCATGAATAAATGAATGAATAAACAGATGAATAAAAGCAGGAAAATAAAGGAAAAAAAGAATGAATTGAGGATCATAAATGAATGAAAACTGGATGAACAAAGATGCAAGAAAAAATGTTATAAAATAAATAAATGATATTAATAACAGACAGGAAAAAAAGTAAAAATATGAACAACACTAATTTACTTATGTAAAAGTGAATAAATAAGAATTTTAACAGCATACTCATATAAAAAACTTGGTATGTGTGTGTAGATCAGTTACTTATTAGAACATTTCAACATAAGTTTATACAATTTTGGTTTAATGTATACATATGATGATGTTTTAATTTGTTACATAATAAAATGTTTCTTCATTTCAGCTTTGTCTCTGGCCTCATTTGAGTGTGAACCTCCAGAAACCAGTTACGACAAAGACCGACACAAACAGTTGAAGTGAGTTTATTATATTTATTTAGTTTAGTATATTAACAAATATGTGTAAGTTAATCGAGACAGATTTTGTAAATACATGTTTACAAACACAGGTTTCCATACACTCTTTCTTAAGTAATTTGGTAAACAGAGTTAGGCATAGATTGATTTTATTACTATTTATTTATTATTCTTGTTTTTAATTATTATTATTATTATTTTGAATTTTTTTAAATTGGCTCTATATATTAAATATAGGACACAAAGTTCATAGTAAATATTTTAATTTATTTACTTTCAGGGCTTTAGCTGGTTTATGACAACCAAAGAAACTGGTGCCTCTCTCAGTACCTGCTAGACATTAATGTGAACTACCACTTTAAACTGGTAACAAGCTGTTTGGTGCCAGGCGCAGATTCCAGAGTCAAGTCACAAAGTGAAGACTCATACATCATTCACCTATAGCCGCCATATTGTGAGCAGCTGTTCTGTAAGAAAAAACAATAAAGTGCTCACAGAAGTGAAATTCAGACTAGAAGTGGAATTTCTCTACAAGAAAAACAGTAAAATGTCCATAGGAAGTGGAACTATTCTGTTACAAAAAAACCCAGTAAAGTGCTGCAAGAAGTGGAATTCTTCTGTAAGAAAAAATAATTAAATGCTGACTGAAAGTGGAGCTCTTCTGTTAAGAAAAAAATAGTCAAGTGCTTAGAAGAAATTGAACTCTCATGCCAAAAATAATAGTGAGTAAAAGAAGATAGAATTAACTAACAGCTTTTTATTTTTGTTTTTTGTCATAAATGATAAGAAAAAAGATAAATGATAATAACTATATCTGAGGTTAATTAATATTTAGTACTCAGGGATGATCAATTTTACAGGAGAGTTAAACAGATCAGTAAACTTGGAAGGGATTTCTGCTTTTAATAAACAGATGAAAGCTTGGTGTTTTTTTAAGTCTAGTAAATCAAGGAAGTATTTATTCAGATTAATAATCTGAAAAGATTTGTCTCATATTACAGAGTGTGATAAACCAGATAAAGAAATGTTGTTTAACAAAAGTTTTCATGTAAACAGCCTCAAAACTTCACACATCATTATGTCAATTGTTACCATTTTGGGCCTCAGTAATGTCTCATCTAAGATTTTTACAGTTTAAATCTAAGCTTTTTATGCCTCACTGACATTTAAATGGTGCTTTTTTTTCTTTTTTTTAAATTGTTTTATTATATTTTTATTATTATTATTATTATTATTATTTAATTTTGTTAAATAAATGAAAGTAACCATACATGAAAATCTGGGACAACTTAAAATACCAGTTGACTTGCATGTTAGTCAGTGATACTGTAAATCATTTAAAAGGTGTTAAAATGTTTAATGTGTTATTTACTACATGTAAATGTATTTAATGTGTTCTACATGTATACATATGTACTACAGATGTATGTATAGGCGCCAGACTTTACGAGGGAACAAAATAGGGCAAAATTAGAAAGACACACAAAAAATTACATGCAAAGAATATTTTATATTTGTTATGACAAAATCTTGAACCAAAGAGATGCAATTGTTATTATTTATCACTTCAGTTTGATTCAATAGAAATACTGTAAACCAAATCTCTTAAAAAAAAAAAAAAAAAAAGTTAATCTTTTAATTTTATTGCTTAGCTCAGTTAAACTTTCTTGTGAAATTTTTTGTTTTAAATAAAATAAATTTCACGTCTTTTATAAACTTTTATTTAACACTGGTAAATAATAATAAAATGTAAAATTTTAATGTATTCCAAGAATGAAAATGAAGTAATTATTTACTGAAACCAGTTTGATTAATTTACAAATTTTCTCCAGATTATCAATACAGTGCTTTAGACATAGTCATTGACATAGTCATTGTACATAGCAATGTCATAGCAACTGTGTCTGTACATAGCAACAGAATCCATTATTATTATTTAGTTCAGTAGTAGTAGTAACTATATGGCTGATATTGGTTAACATTACAGCATTCTGTTATCTGAGGAGAGACTGGGGCAGGGTGTTTCTGATAGGGTAGTGTTTGGGGTGGGGTGTGTTGATGATTAAAACAGCACTTGTTGATGTCACACTGTCTAGTTGTTATTGTTGTACATTGTAATAACAAAAAATAAAAATAAATATATTAAAAAAAATGTGTTTGTTATTTCTGTTCTTAATATTTTATTGCTAAATGATTGAATAAAAAATTCTCATTCTCTCTCTCTCTCTCCACACACACACACACACTTCTGTTCAAACTCTGCAGGCTATTGTGGTTCATATCACCATAACAACTATCAGATCTGTTCTCTGTTCAATTGTTTTGATAACACAGTCAGATCTGTTCCATGATCTGTCACCGTGGTAACATGTTCAAGTTGATAAGATGTCTCATTGTTGGTCTGCCGTGAGGACAATTCTGAAACAAAACAAATTAAAAATACTGACACATGTTCTGATCTTAAATATAGTAAATAAATAAAACAAATTAAAAATACTGACACGTGTTCAGATCTTAAATATAGTAAATAAATAAAACAAATTAAAAATACTGACAAGTGTTCTGATTTTAAATACAGTAAATAAATAAAACAATGAATGTGTGAGTTAAAAAATTTAATAGAAAAGTTCTCGAAATGTTACCATCAGACTTAAAAAAAAAAAAAAACATATATATATATATATACATATTTTTTTGGATGTAACATATTTTTACTATTTCAGACACTCACCCAGGGCTGCTCTATTTCACCCATGTGACACAAAAGCTGGAAAAAAAAAGAAGACAAATATAAAAAAACAAAAAAACAGTATAATAAAGGAGATCAAACTTCTATTTTTCAAGTAAATATATAAATCCTTTAGAAAGCAGTTGCATGTAAATGAACATACATTTTTACACTAAAAGTTAATTAATGAACATAAAATCAATCAAACCTTTTTCATTTCTGATGTGTTGAGAGCTGTACCAACCATGATAGATTTTCTACAAGCTCTGGACGCAAACATCTGACGAACACGAGATGGTCGACACATCACTCCCTGAAATTAAAATTGTCTACAAAATATACACAACACCACATTTTAATATTTATAACTATTTAATGTTACATACAAATCTTGATAATTGCACTGCATTAAGACTTCAGTACACAAAAAAATTATCATCAAATAACATATTATTTTTATATAGTTATTTTAATTCATAAAAGATAAATAATATAATTTATTTATAAATAATAATTTAATTAATTCATATATAAATAGTTTTTTAAAATATCACAATAATAGATAAGTTTTTACAAAGTGAACAGAATTTATTTTAAAGTCAACTCACAGGAGAATCAGTTAACATGAAGATAAGCTCTTCAATATCTGAAAACAAAATTCACAAAAACAACCAAGTAGTGTAAACAATATCATGACAATCTATTACACTCTGATCTCAGAATACTTAAAGAATCAAACCTGACTTACAGCTAATTATGATTCTTATTTCTCTAAACAAAACACAGTAACAACATAAACTGAAAGAGAGAGTAATTTATATAAAGTGATGTTGAAAAACGAATGGCTTGGTCACAGGAGAGGAGAGGAAAGCAGACATTTGAAGAAACTGACCTTCTTTTCCAAACTGCCAGTTTTTACTCACAGGAGTGGACAGCAGCTTCACTCTCTTGGTTGGCTCAGCTGTTAAACAAAACATTTTGTTGATTTAAATAAAATAAAATATTTAATTTGATAAAAGGAACTACTTTCCTTACAATAAAAGTTATAATAAAGTTTAAAAATATTTTTATTCCCAGTGCAGTAATAGCTCACATAATCTGAGTAATAATGTTATGTGTGTGTAAAGTACATAAGGAAAGATATTACTGTAATCAATGAAAATACACAATTTAACTGCTTAGAATACTGCAATATTTAACTGTTAAATGTGAAAAAACAACAACCAAAAAACACAATAAAATTTTAAAAATATATAAGAATACACACAAAAATATATGTGAGTGTGTGCATGTATAAATATATAATAATAATAATAATAATAATAAATTAATAAACGAAAATTATTTTTTTAAATTATTTTTTAAAACAAAAGCCAGCCTGATACTAGCAGTTAGAATGAAACAGTTTTACACTTACCAGATTCATCAATGACAAAATCAAATCCATTCTTTTTAAATATCTCCAGGTTGTCCACTAAAATGGATTCATTACTTGCTGTCAGCTCTAAATACTGAGGACTGAAATTAGAATTAGCACATTTTAAAACTAAAAATTAAAACTGATTAAACTATCTAAATAAATAAATTTAGAACTTTTTCATACATACAAATGAATTTATTTGTGATAAGAAATATATATTTCATTTTCTTGCAAGAGTAAATTATATCTGACCTAAACTGCACATGTACATATATTTATTATGAATCCATTTCAAACAATTATTCAGCACCGACATTTAGAAATTGAACTACATGACACTTAAGATACTGCAATAATTTAACGTTTCCAAATGTAATTGTAGTTATACTGTGGAAGTTTGACTGGGCAGAAGGAAATATTTCTTTGTGATACAGATATCTAGATAAATAATATCTGTACCAGAAAGTGGTGTGTGTTGTTGTAAATGGAGATAATTATACCAACCAATACTGTTGAGAGTGGTGTGTTATAAAGGGAAATAACTGTACCAGATAAGTTTCTGACTGTGGAGAGTGGTGTGTTGTAAAGGGAAATAACTGTACCAGATAAGTTTCTGATTGTGGAGAGTGGTGTGTTGTAAATGGAAATAACTGTACCAGATAAGTTTCTGACTGTTGAGATGGTGTGTTGTAAAGGGAAATAACTGTACCAGATAAGTTTCTGACTGTGGAGAGTGGTGTGTTGTTGTAACATTTCAAAATTGTATTTCTCATCTGAGGCATGCTGGTCTACAATGAACAAATCTTCTCCATGTCTGGCAATTATAAATCCCAGATTGAACTGAAAATAAATAAATAAATCATATTAATAAACAAATAATTTAAATAACAAGAAAACAGGCATCAAGAACGCTCGAGGTTACCAACTTTCAGACGCATCCACAGTGTGACGTCACATGTCTAGTGACAGTCGGTTCACAGCGCGACGTCACTTAGTAAAGAACAATATAAGAATCACTGCAACAGAGCAGTGTTGTTGGTTATTCATGAGAGATCTATGTCTGACTAGCAGTCCCTGACTGCCTTACAGAAGAAAAATGGGGTGCAGTTTATAAGTGGGAAGGACAATGACACTCATGTAGGGACTTTGTTCACTATATTGCCCAAGCAATGAGAGATGATATCAAACAGATGATACAGTGTGCCAAATTTATGTCAGTTGAACAAGACGGCATAGAAGCTTGCAAAACTAGAGATGAAAAAAAAAATGAATTTATGTGAAGATTGTAGTGAGGGGCCAGCCTGTTGAACTATTACTTAAATGTTTAAAAATGAGCAATTTCGGTGGAGTAACTGCAGACAGTTTCAAGCATGTTATAGATGATGCTTTCATGATTATGACATTCCTGGTGAAAAATACACAAAATGTCTTATTTGTGCTTGTGCAGATGGAACAAATGTTAATCTGGTAAACTGAATGGTGCTCTAACTGTAATGAAAACTTAAGGCAGGAAATGGTTGCAAATAATTCATTTCTCTGCACACAGAATTGAATGGCTGTCAAAGATGCATTTGCTGAAATTGGTGACTTTGCAAAAGTGGATGGCATGATGTTGAATCTGTTTACATTTTTCAAGAATAGTGGCAAGTGTTGGAGAATATTGCTACTTATTGCAGAGCGGTTAGGGGTTCTAGTCCAACGTATACCAAAAGCTTCTGGTGCATGATTTCAAATTCATAAAAACAGGGCCATCAAATCTATGATCATAAACTTTCTGCCTCTATGTTGATTCGCAGAAATATGATTCAGGCTTCAAACAGTTTGCAAACCAGACCAAAAGGCTAGACTAAAGGGGTACCTCAACACATGGCTGAGTTATGGGTATCTGGCATCTATGCATCTCTACAGACTTACTCTGAAACAAACTGCCCATTTGTCACATGTTGCTCAGAATGCAACTTCATTAGTCACAGATGTTACTGACACAATAAAATCAACTGTAGATGAACTCAGTACACTTGCTGCACGAGAGACTGAAACAGATAAGAACAAAACTGATCGCAGCAATTTCAACACAGCTGATTAAACGAATGGATTCTTTCAATGACCCTATCTTCAAGGCAGTGAAAACAGCTGATCACACTCAGTGGGATATATCTGATCAAAAATATGGCTTGGAACAAATTAAACTGTTACCTAAAAATTTTTCTGAAAGCCTAGCTTACCACAACTTTGCCCTAGATATGGCTGTTGCAGAATGAGGGGTTTAAAAAAAACTTGTGGCAAACAAATTCATTCACTTCCAAAGTAAACAAGGCATGTGGTGTCAAATATTCAGACGTCATCACTGAATATCCACACATTCTTCTTATCATTGAACTCATCTTGGTGGTTGCACTTGCTAGTGCAAGTGTTGAGAAGGGCATAAGCTCTCTCAGTTGGCAGTTGACAAATACCAGGTTGAACATGGACAATTCTACACTGGATGATTTGCTGGTGATTAGAGTTAACCTGCCTGCACTTATAAGCTGTGACCCTTCATATGAATAAAAACTATACACTATACCTATACACAAAGTATTAATACAATGAGAACAGTGATATGGATAAATAACAAATATATTATACTGTTCACCATGCATGTATATAAGGGATTTCACAACAATAATAATGGGAATCATAAACTTGATAAATTTGTGGTAACCTATAGGTTTACCAGGTCCTGTTTTGTGGTAACCTCTAAATGGGTACCAGATATGATCCTTATTTCGATGCCTCAGTAAATAATATAAATAAATAATATAAATAATAAATAAATAAATAGTCTATATAATATATAAACAAATAACCAAACAAATAAATAAACATATAAATAAAAAATATTATTAGATAAAGTCTCATACCTGACCCAACACGTCCATCTCTTGAAACATGCCTTTTCTGAAAATAAAAAAAAATAGAAAATAAAAACTTTTGTCATGGTAATCAAAAATATGCTTTCTCCCAACACAATTATCTTTAGCAGCCTACAGGAGACGTAAACAGCATACTATCAAAATTTATTAACATCCACTCACTCTGATTAGAAACAGTTTAAACATGTTACCAGTCCAAACTTACAGTTAGCTGTGGAAGATTGGACAAAATATGTAAATGTGTCCTAACTTGGAGTAGAATATACGACAGATTTTGTCAAGATGTGAAAAGATGCACATAAATATGAAATTTGGTGAGCAAGCATTTTGAAGTATGCTGAAACAAAATTTAAAGGGAAGCAGGTGATACTGGCAATGCTGGCAATGCTGGTAAACATTTATCAAATTTTGAAACTTTGTTTTTTTGTAATTTTTTAAATGTGTATAAATCCTCACATATTAAATTTCTCACTTTCAGAAGTGCACATCCTTTCAGGTATCACAAAAAGAAATGAAAGTTAGAGATAAAAACTAAAACATAAAATATAAAAACTTACGAAATTTCCTTCCTTAGTTCATCTTCTGCAGCCTGGTTGTCAGTTGTTGAAATCTGTGCCCGGAATGTTCGACAAAATCCAGAATCATCATCATTTTTTACTGTTTAAAACAAAAACTTACAAAAATAAAAAGTTTTTATATAAAACATAATCACAGAATATTAAACCAAAAGAAAGAAGTCACCATTTAAAACAGACATAAACCTGTTACTTGTAACTACTTTAATTGATATTATTTATTTATTTATTTTTATTTAATAAAAGTATTTATAGTAGGCTGGTTTTATATATAAGAATGATAAATACAGCAATGAAAGTATTACTATACTTTTTTGACTTCTTCTTTTCTTCAAGTCTTCCCAAGAGAAATTTATCAGCTTTTCCTTTTTGAGGCTATTTAGTTTTTCATCCTATAATTAAATAAACAGAATAAATATTACAAATTTAACATGAAAGAATTAAATATATTTATTTTTTTATATCTCATTCATGTTAAATATTTATACAATAGAAAAAAATCAAGAACAATAATAATGAAATATATAAAAATAAAAATAGAAATAAATACTACAAATAGGATGTAAGTATGTCAATAGGAAAATTATTATTTGAATGTTACTTACTAATGTCTGTGTGACAAAACTAACTGTCTGTTTTTCTGTCTGTCTGTCTTCACTGACAGTACAGGGAGTGACTGTTACATGACCATGGGCTAACTGAACACACTTGTTACTGTCAACAACAACAGCACCACAGATTTCTTCATTAACAGTTGTCATGGTAACAGAATGTGAGGTAGATGAAGAGTTAGATATCACAGACTCCTGACTAGATGTAACATTATCACTTTCCTCTTTAATGTCCGAATACACAGAACAATAACCAGAGGAATCAGAAACTGTGGGAGATAATTCATCTTTACTTTTAGAGTTGTCCCCCTTACTGATACTCCTCTCCTTATAGTCTGTGATATCACCTGTACTCTCAGAGTTCTCGTTCTTGCTTTTAGAGTTAACATCCTTACACTGCAAAATACTCCTCTTCAACAAGTCTTTGTGAGAAGAGTTGGAAGAAGAATTAATGAAATCTTTGTTATGATGAAAATGTAGGCTTGTGTTCTGACTTGAAGAATTAGTTTTATTATCACAGCTGGAATCAGACGTCTGTGATTTAAAAAACATTCTGATAGAAGACTCTGTCCTTGCTGGCAGACTGTGACGCTTTGATAAACTTCCTCTCTCTGAAAAACATTTACAAAACACTACTTTTTAACTCATACAAAATTTGTAAGAGAAGGTTTTAAAACCATGTAGATTATTTAATAATTTAAACCAGATTTTTTGAAGATTATTTTAATAAACATCTACTTTAACATAAGTTTTGTTAAATTAAAATCAGACTATCTGATTAAATAATCTGTATCTTTGTTTTTTGGATATAACATAAATAATAATCTAAGTTTTCATTCAGAATATTTAACATTTCATAAAGTAATGAAATTTGAAAGACAGATAAAAAAAACATGTTCTTACCTTTACAACTTTCTGTGCTGTTTGTAAAATCTTCTTTGGCAAATGCACTTGAGTATGACCTCTTTAATCTGGACAACACACTGCTACTTGACATCTGCAACAACAACATCATAAACACAAATCATCTCTAATATCTTCAAGGTATCACTACTGCGTGTCACAGCAAACTATTTTTGTATTTACAAATTCTCTCAAATAAGTTTGAAAACTGTCACTATAATAATTTTACATATTACAAAATAATAGCTTTTTGATTTTTGTTTCACTTGATGAGTTTGTGTTATTATTACTGTTACAAACTGTAAACTGTTGAATGCTGAACATACAAATAACTAATATTATTAACATATAGATATTATTATTATTATTTAGTTTGTACTATTATTACTGTTACAAACAGTAAACTGTTGAATGCTGAACATACAAATAACTAATATTATTAACATATAGATATTATTATTATTATTTAATTTGTACTATTATTATTGTTACTAACTGTAAACTGTTGAATGGTGAACATATAGATAACTATTAACATACAGATATTATTATTAATGAGTTTGTACTATTATTATTGTTACTAACTCTAAACTGTTTAAAGTTTGATTTAACTGATTACCTTTGTATCATGTTCTGAGTTACTCTGAGTTGTCTGTCTAGAAAACAAAATTAAAGTTTTGTCATAAAGAGTTTCAAAAAGAGAAATAAAATTGTTAATTGATTTCTGGTTGATATGGTAACAGCCATTACCTACTGACTGTACTTACTTATTTAATACATCATTTTATATTAGTTATTTATTTTTATGGAAAGGTTGTATTTATACATGCATGCATACCAATTTAGGTAATTTATAGAAATTAATGAGATATGTCAATTAAGTAATACCTATTAATGTCATAAACATTTCTGACACTTAAACTAGACTATTGAGTACATTCTATTTATATTTCATATAATTTATTTCCTATTAATAACTAATTAAATGTTTGTGTCAGTTAACAACATCTAGTACCACCAACAAGACTACAAAATACATACAGATGACTTTCTTGAGTATTCAACTCAAATGTCCTTCCTAAAATAAAACAGATAATATATTTAACTACTTTGTTTGAGAAAGTTATCAGTAGTTATATAATTCAATGACACAGATTCTATAAGAAAAATCTGCAAATTAACAGTTATTATAATATATATATATTTGTAATTCTTAATTCAGTCATGTTTCTTATTATAATAAAAATATATTCTATACATTTAATATCAAATGTATTGCATACAAACAATAACTTAGTGATAATATTTAATTGATAATAAATTTATTCTTACCTGTGTCTACTTGATTAACTCGCAGACTTGAAGTAGTAGGTTCATACAAGGCGATCAGAGAAGACTGTAAATAATTTTAAACCAGCCAATCAGAATAGAGCATCTTACTTAACAGTGAAAGTTTATTTTTGTTTAGGTCCCCAGAGACATTATTGTCCAAATACTGTTATAACATTTATTATTGTTTATTATTATTATTATTATTCAACAAAAAGTAATGATTTTAGTAAGATATATTTCTGAAGATTTGCCACATTTAAAAAAAATAAACCTAGAAATAAGAAGCAAACCAAAACATCACAAAGTATGGTCAGATTGCTTTTTCATTAATCATTTTATCTGTCCAGTTTTTTTTTTTTTAAAGTTCTGTGAACTGTTTTCAATGATATAATTGGCTATCCATACCACTAATAACATTAATAATAAAACTGTGAAAAAATAGTCATTAATAAAAGATAAATAAACATAATAACTTAATAACCTTTATAGTTGCCAGTAAGAGTTTTTCCTCCTGCATGAAGATTTGTCTTTTGTCCGGAGTAACATTTACATCAACAGATTCTGAAACAAATCACAAAACAATTTTCACTAAGACTTGTTTGTTTTTCTCTGTCATCTAAAATTAGCTTAATGACACAATTAAATATTAAGTTTTTATCATTCACTTCCATTTTTCTTATTAGCAAAAAAATCATCTTTTATAGGAAATTTTCTTTGATAGAGTCATTCACAACCTCACAAAAACCCAACAAAGATATAATGTATTTCCTAAAACCATGATAAAACATTTAAATTTTCATTTGCCTAATGAAGTTAAATGTATGGGTAACAAAAAATAATTGTTTGTTTTTTGTTTTTTTAATTAAAATAAAACCAAACCAGGTTTAGAAATTTAAAAAAAGGAAAAAAAAAAGAAAGAAAACAAAAGTGTAAAATGTAAATAATAACAATAAATGTACCCTTTGCCATGGAAATGTGAAGGACAACAAAAGGATGCTGATGTCTGTTGTAAGTGTGATACACTTCGTTTATCAGTCTCAGAATCTGTAAAATAAACAAAAACTGTCACTTAAACATGTCCACTGTTTATCAAGTACGTTGTAAACAACTGCAGTACAGCAACTTTACCTTGGAAGAGTCACATGGCCTCTTGTTTACAAACACAAACTGCCGGTCTGTGCTGCCCCGTCCCTGACCATGTTCACACTTTGACACAAAGCCCTCAATTCTGAAACAACACAAATACAGCTTTATACATGAAATAAACACACAAAGTCTAACAAAGCCCTCAATTCTGAAACAACACAAATACAGCTTTATACATGAAATAAACACGCAAAGTCTAACAAAGCCCTCAATTCTGAAACAACACAAATACAGCTTTATACATGAAATAAAACACACAAACTATAATCACTCTGAAGATACAAGTCTTACAAGTATCATTTATTAATCTATACACATAATAATAATAATGAATAATAAAGTTAAATTAAATCATGCAGAATGAATATATGAAAACCATACAGTTGCATATTTTATCACAACCTTTGTAAGTATTTTCACTATTACCATTTTCTTACTGACAGCCAAAAAAAAAAAAGAAAGAAAGAAGAAATATCAGGACCTTGCTCTCATCACTTGATTTGATGTAACAATACAAAGATCTGATATTACTTTACCACACACAGACACACAAAATGCACACAGATATACACACATTCACACAAAAAGATGCATGCACAGAAAGACAAACACAGATATCCACACAAAGATGCACACATATATACGCAGACACACACTATGTAGTATCTTACACAAATGGTGACTGTTGACTGTTGCTAGGCGACACATCAAACCAGGAACACACATCTTCTGTTGGCTCAGTCTGTTTAAACTCTAACACACTCTGAAGTTGTTTTGGTCCGAAGATGTTGGCAATATTCTCTTTGATTGTCCAATTTCCTTTAGTGGACACTACAACTGACCGACTTCTGTGATAATAAACATTTAAAATTTAATTTGCAATCTTATTAAACTTATACAACATCGTTGTTACTGTTGACTTTATTTTAATTATAATAATAATTAATAAAAAAAACAAAATTTAAAAAAGAGTAAAAACTATAACATTATCAGTAATAAGAGGTGACAAAGTTAATAATAAATTAGGTATGACAGTATTTATTATTAAGATAATTAAATTAATTATTAACATTCACGCATCTTCCCATTAGTTAGTACTGCTCAAGAGATACATCTAGCTATGACTTACATGTTTGCAGAATTAATTATTAGAACTCCTAAAAGGGATCTAAACACTTGTAAAAACCAGACACAAGTTACTCACCCTTTGCCCACCTGGTTGGTGCAGGTGATGCGAACACCTGTGGTAATGAGGCAGTATGCATTCAAAATGTGAACCATCTTAGAAAACTCTTTTTTAAGATTGCGGTGAAATTCTTTGTGTCTCACAGGTAAAGTGTAGAACAGATTCTGAAGAGTAACTGTTGTACCTGTCTGAACAAGTGAAAGAAAAACAAATAAAGCATGAATCAAGTAAAATTATTTAAAACATCTATAAAATAACATTAAAAACCAAACAGTATATATGTATTTATATTTTTTCTTTTTGAATGATCAGTTACTTCTTGGGTAATTTAAATACAAAATTTTGAAAATTTATCTTGAATAGTGCTGATGGGTGGCAAAAACCTTTTTTTTTTTTTTTTAAATAAATGATCTGTTGAAGAATCATTTCTTACTTGTCTTGGGAAATGGACCTTGTTAGTGATAGTTCCGTGCTGGTTAAATTCTAACTTTGTTCCGACTGATGCAGATTTGTGACATGTAATCACTGACATGTTACTGAAATTTTAACATTTCACATCAAGTACATTTATTACAACTGTTCTTAATGAAAATATTGAACAAAATACTAAAATAACAAACCAGAATATTTAAGTAAAATAAATGAAAAACTTCTCGTAAAAACAGAGGTAGACAGAAAAATCTAAAGGAATTAAAAACATCTCACAAAAAAAATCCTTAGATAAAAACAGTTTAAATAAAATGAATACCTGAGTTTTGATTAACCTAGATTTTTTTTATTCTGAGCTAATAACATCAGTTAAAACAAATATAACTAAGATGTAAATATAACTCCCTTGCATTTAAGATTTAATTAAATCATATTTTTATAGTGTTGTGTTAAATCCAGATTAATTCTCATGCTCACAAGCATGAACGAATTGAGTGAAGATTCAGTGAGTGTCAGTTTTAAAGTCTGGGTATGTTGTTGTTCTACCTGAGAGCACACAGAGAAGAGAGAGCCTCTCCCCGGAAGCCAAACGTCTCAACTGTGACAACATCACAGAAGTCAGAAATCTTTGACGTGTGATGCTTCATAGCTGAAATCAAACTTCACACTTTGAAACATTAAATTAAAACACATATATCTTTTGTTTAATATATGAGCACTCAAGCTGATAGTAAACTATAGTGAAAGTTTTGTTTTTACTTCTGGTAATCTAAATACACTAAAACATGCATAACAATACTTTTTAAAACATGAGTGAAAACTAACATTTTTAAACATTCAAATTATAATAATTAATAGCAAAATGTGTACTAGAATTGCATGTGTGTATTTAATGTACAAAGAAAAATATAAATTTAAAAAAATAAAAATAAACATAGAATGCATGTGCTAAACATACACACATACTGAACAAATGTAAACTGAGTGTTAGTGAAATTCTGTAAAAATAGTTTTAACTCACTGAGTCCTTCGTAGTTCTTTTCTTCCACTCCACTGCCATTATCACTGACTTCAACAGACTCACTGCCATACTCCTTCAGCTTTATATCTACAAACATACATACAGACAGATCTAGATATTACAGCATTTATTTTAACAATAATTTTAAAAACTGAAATAAAACAAACTTATCTCCATCAAAAACAGGTTTCAAATACTCAAAAAACAGAGAAAAAAAAATATAATAAAAAACAGTTGTAATAAAACAAATGAAATAAGGTGCTTTAGTAAATTTTATAATTCTCTTTTACAACAAAATAATATTTGTTATAAATATTATCACACTGTCATTCAAAAAAATATCCCATATCTCTTCCTAAAATAAAACATGAAAAACTGGAAAATTATCAGTGACAATCAGCTATCAAAAATAAAATAATTTCTATAATTAAACTCGAGTAATAAATGTGAAGTTTATACAATTTTTTCAACATAATAAGTTTTATTATAAATTTATCAGTTATCAAAATAAAAATTTATTTTTTCAAAACCAGGTGTCACAGAAACACTTTCTGATCTGCAGCAGATGTACAACTTTAACATATCTGTATTCAATAAACACAAAACAAATTTCTTCAACAAAATATGCAAAACATACATTTATTGACATTTTACAAATCAACATGTTGTGTGTGTGCATGTCCATATTTTTAACTACTGTGATTACAAACCAACAGATGTTGCGCCTGCATCGATGCTGTTTTCTACAAGTTCTTTCACTGCCGTGGCTAACGTCAGAACAACCTGTCCAGAACATATTCGATGAACAGATGTTTTGTCTATAGCCTGAATGCTCAATGGCTCCAGCTGGTTTCCTTCCATCCTTCACTGATTAATTATCTATAAATAATAATAATAATAATAATAATAATAATAAATAATAATAATAATAATAATAATAATAATTTTAATAACAGACTGAATGTTCTTACTGTATTTATTTATGAATCTCTTTGAAACAGCGTTGATTCTATTTAGCAATATTTAATATTATAATTATCGTTAAAATAATTACATCTTAAAAGCATAATAAAGTCGAAACAGTTAAAACTTTAAATGACAACACAACAATGTCGCTGCAATTATAACTTCCCAGGGTTTCTTGTTGTTGTTGTTTTAATTTAATAATTGTTGACAAATTTAATAAACATGTATTTATATCTACAAAATAATGAAATTATTTCCCGCCAAAGTAATAAATTTAGATCGGTCGTACTGCTGCTTATACTGTCAGACAATGGCATCTTCTTCTCTTATTTTTGTGTTGTTTATAATCTACAAGAAATAATTTTAAATGCTTCTACGAAAATAATATCCTGTAAGTCCAAAATCTTACCAATCTTACTGATATGATGAAGATACAAAATTAAATATCATTTAAAGAAAATTAGAGTTATTTCCCTTGAAGTTGTCTGTCAACAACAGACGATACCAATGAAAAGTATTATAAAATAGGCTAAATTAAATATGGCTCAGATGTCAACCGTGCTGGTCAGATCCATTATATTTATGTGAAATTACAATTCAGATATACGGAATACTATAGACTGTGTCAACATTTAACATATATATTTACGATGCGTTACATTTCGCGATTGTTTACATTATTTCGCTATTAAAGTCGGTAACAGAATTATTGAATACAAATTTCGCGTTTTATTTTATTACTACTAATAATACATCATAGATTATTTGATGTAATGTATGTTTATGTGTGTGTTTATTTGATAAGGAGATGGGTGAAGACCCTTCTACTAATTTTGTTAAATGTTTATCAATGCTGGTAATCAAAACAACCCTGTTATAGTGGCAAAATGAGAGTTGTTTCCCTTGTAACGAACACGCCTTGATAAATAGATAAACTATAACGGTCTATGCAGTTATTTATTTTCCGTTTTAATTAATTAATTTAATTATTTATTTTTATTTGGTTGTCGTTGTTCTCATTCTTGTTTATATTGTTGTTTTCTGTCATCTTACTTAAGGTCTTTTAGTAATCAAAATGATGACACAATATCTTAATAAAACGCATGAAAATATAAACTAATTAGTAACAATTCTTATTTAATAATAAAAATAATAAGTATTATAATAATAAGAAGAAGGAGAAGAAGAAGAAGAACAACAACAACAACAACAACAACAACAACAACAACAACAACAACAATAATAACTGAACATAGAATAATTTTATTTCAGTTGAACTGTCTTTACTGTTATACCAAAAAATCTTTTGAAATCTTGTTCATTATGATCATCATTACCATAATCATCAATAAGATCATTATTATTTTGGTAGTGGTAGTAATTGTATTATTTGTAATATTATTATTATATTTGTTGTTGCTGCTGTTGTTATCGGTGTTACTGCAGCTGCTGCAGATGCTGATCACACTGATGATGTAGTTGCTAATTTGTTGTTTAGTTTGTGTCTTCTGAAAACACTATCCGAGTTCAGTCTAGGGTCAAGGCAACAATTTTAATATTGAAATTTTATTATTAATTCAGTTAAAAGTTCAGGTTAACCTATATGTATTATAAACATTGATTTTATTCTGCATACTTCAGCGATTTCTTGTTACGAAGCCCAGGTTTGCGTGCTTCCATTGGTCAGCCATGTTGGTTTGACGTAATAGGCACTTTCAGCTGTTACTGTTTACCAAGTAACACATATACTGTGTTCCATTCAGAACGCAAACAGTTCAATAACAAACTGTGTTTATTTAACACGTATACTGTGTTCCATTCAGAACGCAAACAGTTCAATAACAAAGTTAACACGTATACTGTGTTCCATTCAGAACGCAAACAGTTCAATAACAAACTGTTTATTTAACACGTATATTGTGTTTATTTAACACGTATACTGTGTTCCATTCAGAACGCAAACAGTTCAATAACAAACTGTTTATTTAACGTATATTGTGTTTATTTAAACGTATACTGTGTTCCATTCAGAAAGCAAACAGTTCAATAACAAACTCTTTATCTAACACCTATACTGTGTTCCACTCAGAACTTTTCAAATTCATCATCATCACCATTATCATCATCATCATTATTATCATTATTATTTGTGTAGTTACAGTTCGGTTATTTTCAATTTACCGATTATGATATTTTTCGAAACAGTTCTCTGTTTTTAACATACAACAATTCGTGCTGCTAATGCTAAAGACGGTTACAAATGTTCAACTACTACTTTTACTAATTCTGCTGTTACTACTACTCATACCACTACTGCTGTTTATGGTACTACTAAAACCATTCGTACAACGATGTAGACGATTAGTTTTACTATTAATTTTTAAATAAGCGCTGTTACTGTTTTCTCAGCGTCTGCTCTGTTGAGGCTAGTGACAAATATCCTCACAATATTTATTGAAACCTCTTCTGAAGATAAACTACACAAGACTTGTTTGTCAATGTAAGCAGTAATTCGCGGAAATATTCTAAGTTCATGTTTGAACAATGACAACGTACGTACTGGAAATTCTTTCCACACTAGCGCTGCACGTGCAATGTTTCTGAAGTCACGTTCCTGGTTAGACCATGAACGCAAACAAATTGGTGTGGTAGGTAAACAGTTTAATCGTCGAAGCCAGTGAAGGACAAACAATGAGCCGAGTGCACCTTGCAACAGTTTAACTGTTAATATTGGTTTTGTCTGTAGGACGCAAACTCCATTAACTCTCCACTCTGATTGGAGGAAACGTCATCAACTCTCCCAGCATGCATTCCCGTCGGCCATTCACTGACTGATTCGAATCTGTGAACAAACACACGTTGTGTTGCACTTGGCAGATGAAACCGAGGCGGGACGCACGTTGTTTGTAGTCTAATTTTGTAGATGTGGCCAACACGTGGCTTACATCTATTCCCTCTTTACCTGTCTTTTAAACTGTTTTGGTTTATCTCTGGCTTATACAGAAATACAAGCGTTTATCTAAAAACAGGTGATCACATTTTACGAGTGAATAACGACTGAACTCATGTCTCCTACAAACAACAAAATCAGTGCATAACAGCAAAAATATATTATAAATAAATTTTAACAAAACAAAATAATAAATAAATAAATAAACAAACAAACAGATAAATAAATAAAAAGATAAATAAATAAATAAATAAATAAATATTAATTTTAAAAGTTTGTTTTGACATTGATCGCCTGTAACACACGCTGTAGTCTGAATACTGATATGTGTCTGTATGTTGTTAGTGATAAATACATGGAACTCTCATCAACAAAATAAACACAAAGAAAAATGTTTAATAAACTACACAAAAAAATTAGACAAAATTTCTAAAACAAATTACAAACTGAACAATGTGGAAATGTGTAAGAATTAAGGTGGATTTTAATTATGATGGCTGTTACTTTACAAATTAAATCATGTTTTGATTATGAAGGAAAAAACAACAACAACAAAAAAAAAAAAAAAAAAAAAAAAAAACAGCCATAAAAACAATGTTAGCGTCGTGTTTTACAACCACTGGTGTATCTGTGATTTGAAACAAATACTGTGACCAGCAAGCAGCTAGTTCTTTCTGAAACATCTACACTCACTTGCACACAACATATAAACACGCTAAATGTTCACCACACCAGCAGCTGTTACAGCAACAACAGCAACTGCAAACTCGACGTCAGCAGAACAGCATGCAAGATTAAATGCCCAGCAGAAAATTTGGAGTTCATGTTAATCTCAGCGAGAGATAATCTTACTAATCTGGTTGTTGCTGGAAATAAACTGTAATACAAAACACAACACAACACAGTACTGTACAATACAATACAATACAACACAACACAGTACCATACGATACAATACAATACAATACAATACAATACAATACAACACAATACAGTGCAGTACAGTACAGTAGAGTACATTACATTACAGTACAGAAAGATAAATAAATAATCAAAACATCTAATAAATAATATACATGTAAATAAATAAGCTTACGATGAAAAATCTGAAAAAAACCTGAATACAGACTGTATCATACAAACGATAATGAAATACTGAAATAAAAACTAATTACACGCATAAATATAAAATTTTAATATTGATTATAATTTATTCGCTGATAAATGTTTTTAATTTACAGTTATGTCATTTCAGATAAAAACTTTCAACAAATTTATTTAGAAACACGATATTTTAAAATAAATGGCAACCTGATATGAGTTTGAATGGTTCTATTTATTTGTTTCTCAGTATTTAAAATATTTAGACTTTGGTTCACAGAGAGATAATATTCGTTTCATCTCATTCGAGATCGATATTTCTGACGTCTTTGATTATTTTTATTTTTTATTTATACATTTTTTTTTCTCGCCGCAGTTTTAAAATGTTTTACGTCAGAAAATAATTTATTATGAAGAGTTTTTATTTTTATTTCACAGTGGTCCGTTCTCAAAAAAAAAAAAAAAAAAAAAAGAGAAGGAAAAAACGAAAGAAAACCCGGTTCTTATATTAAAATAAATTTTTATTTCTGTTGCTTGATGGCTAGAATGCAGGTCTGCTTGTGATATTCCTCAGTGTTTTACGTCTGGTTTATTGTGTATGTGCTGAGCTATCTGTAGGAAGGTACATATTAAAAATAAATGACCGCTAACAGATAATTCTAAACTATGTATTTAAATAAGATGAGACGCGGGTGAAACATAAAATCAGATTATAAAATGAATAATAATACTTGGCTGGTTGTATTCGCTCATCTTAAAAAACGTTTCATTTTGAATATCAAATTTTCAACAGTAGCCATCTAACACACATCTGAAAACTACCTGTGAACAGCACTGCAACCACATCTACTACTACAGCGTGAGTTATTATTGTTGTTATAGCCAATGCAGAGACATCAGGTACTGCTGCTTCGTCTACAGCATCTTTCCCAACAACACACCTTTATCTCTGTTGTTAATGTTACTACCACATGACCAGTTTAGTGTTACAGATAGTACAGGTATTACAGGTATAGTACCCGTATTAGTGATAGTACAGGTATATTACAGGTATTACAGGTATCACATGTATTATGGATATTACAGATATTTTACGTTTTACAAGGTATTACAGATATTATAGGTAAATGTGACTTATATACAGGAAATAATTACATTGGTTTACTGTAATAGAAATACTAAAGACAAATATTGTGTGTTTGAACGAACTGGCGTAAATCAGGACACAGTAAGACAGTGTTGGATGCAGAGCAGCGTGTCAGGAACGTTTGTAAGGTCGAGAAAAACGTCTACAGAATTAGTTGAGTGTAGGCTCGTACAAGGAAGCAGTCATGTGACCTATCAGTATCAACACCACGGTTAATTAGTGAGTTGTGTGTTATCTCTCTCGGTATTACATAATAAACTGTAGGAAAACTCGGAGTGCTGCCGTTTCTAGAAAGAAAACAGATAATAAAATAAACAAAAACCCACGTTCAAGACATTTCCACTGTGTAAATCTTGTAAATGTCAGTCGTCGATTTTTGACTCTCCCAGCACGTGAGTAACGTGTGACATACTTTACATATGTGACAGTATTAAACAAAACTGTTTTTCTGTTCACACACCGTGCTAACAAGTAAAAAAATCATTTTGAAAGTTTTCCACGTGTATTTCCTGATGTTTTTTGTGTTTTGTTTGAACTTCATTGATCCGTCCTTCCATCTCTAGATGTTTTCCATGTTTAATAAAGATTTATTCAAGGATATTTTTCTGTAAATATTTTTGTATTTAGTATATATTTAGTCAGTGATATTTTTCTGTAAATATTTTTTTATTTAATATATATTTAGTCATTGATATTATTATGTAGATATTTTTGTATTTAGTACATATTTAGTCAAGGATATGTTTTTGTAGATGTTTTCCGTGTTTAATAAAGATTTAGTCAAGGATATTTTTCTGTAAACATTTTTGTATTTAGTATATATTTAGTCAAGGATAGTTTCTGTAGATATTTTTGTATTTAGTATATATTTAGTCAAGGATAGTTTCTGTAGATATTTTTGTATTTAGTATATATTTAGTCAAGGATAGTTTTCTGTTGATAATTTTAATTTTGTATTTAGTAAATACAGCTACCGGTTCAGTTATCCGGATTCCTTGGGGCCTGAGGCATTCCGGATTTCTGGATTTTCCGGGGTTTTTTGGTACCAAGGCATCTAAATACGTAAATAATTAGGCATAAACATTTTAAAATTAAAAACATAATGAAAAAAGCGTCGGGAAAACACTTCCAGTTTTCTGGTCTTTCCGGATTTCAGAACGCCGGATAACTGGTCCGGTACCCGTATTTAGTCAAGGATATTTTTCTGTAGATATTTTTGTATTTAGTCAAGGATATTTTTCTGTAGATATTTTTGTATTTAGTCAGGGATATTTTTCTGTAAATATTTTTGTATTTAGTATATATTTAGTCAAGGATATTTTTCTGTAGATATTTTTGTATTTAGTATATATTTAGTCAAGGATATTTTGGGATTTAATTTAGATTTATACTTCTGATATTTAAATTTTATTCTATATTTAAATAGTGCAAAGTTTATCACTATGTTCACGTTTAAATAAAATAATCATTTTTGCTTGCTTATTTTAACTATTTAATTAATAATACACCTTCACGGTTCTCTTCTCTTATACATACAAGCATTCCTAATTATCAACATATATAATAGGATACAGCACACACACACACACACACACACACACACACACACACACACAAATACACATACATTATACATATGCACACAAATACCAGTTACACATTATACTGTTTACTTATTCATTATGTATTGAATACATATTTGTAAGAATCAACATAATTATGTAACGTATACTTGCGCACATACATCACTTATACATACATGCAGACACTGAAACCCACACACGCACGCATATACAAACACGCACACATAATTTTATCTATTTTATTAACATGCTTCCTTATTTTTCTTACTTCTGAAAAAAGAATCTACTGTTAAAACATCTCAAAATAAAATATTTCACTTCTGAATTCCCAGTTTGTCACCTGTTTGGTTGTCGTGGTAGCTGCTGTGTCACGTGTAAAGATTTTGTAATTATCAGATAAAACGTGGAGATGGGGGGTCGAGGAATTGTTTTGTCTGTGATTACGTTTGTCTGTGTAGTCTGTACACATCTCTCCTGAACGCTCGACATTTTCCTCACAAGCTGAAAAATCAATTACGTGACAAAAATAGTCTCAATGTATGTTCAATTGATCGCGTCGTTTTAATAGTTTAATCCTGATGTGTCAACAAAATGTCGTTTTTCACGTTCTGATGTTGTGGACGTAGCCAACAAGAACGACACAGCCGCAGCGTTGGCATGCTTGAAACGTCAACGGTGATGTCGAGTGCGTTTCGCGTTGACCTGAAACAAACATGGAGTAATTACACGTGCTTCTAATAATTATAAACTGTCAACCGGAAGTAACGTCTAAAGAACGATAATCCGTCACGTTTTTAATGAATAATATTTGTAAACAACGAAATGTTTTATCAAATCGGTTCTTAGCATTCTTCTGTTTAAATTAGAATGAAGACATGATATTTAAAACTGTTTGTTTAATATTATCACAAGTTTACAAATCCAGGAACATTCTCAGCCTCTTCCTTTACACCACGCGTCGCTTTTACACATCGTATTTTCTAATCAACACATTTCCTGTTTATTTCTGAAACAAATTTCTCTCTCTCTCTCTCTCTCTCTCTCTCTCTCTCTCTCTCTCTCTCTCTCTCTCTCTCTCTCTCTCCACTTTGTGTCTGTGTGATTATAAAATCCTATAAACGAATTTGGAATAAAAAGTCTCGCATTTCAGTGGGGAAAAAAAAGGTAATAGTACAGCACTCAAAAGTAAATCAGCATTAAATATTTACATACATACATTTATTTTTCTTCATTTTATTGATTTACCTTTCCTGACTGAAGATGAAAGTAATGTAATGATTTTTAATGTGAAACAACACACACACACACACACACGCTATTAAAATACAACGAAGCAGTTTCTTGAGAGAGTTACTAACGACACTTCACGACATTATTTTAGCTCTGGCATCACAAAGAGCTGACTGAAGGTAATTTAATTTAGTTCTCCTCCGAGTAGTGTTCGGATCACACTACAGACTGACAGTCGTACACGCACTTGAGTGCTGTTTTCAAAGTCCAGCACTGTTCACACTGACACAAACTTTATTCAAATCTCTTGCATTACGTCAGCAGTGACGTAGATGCCGAAAATAGACCGCGCGAGATAATAAAGATCCGCATACAACGCTTGAAAGTGCGACTGAAACAAATAAAGCCAGCGTATCAGTCTGTTTGTTTTTATTTCCGGAATTTTAATTCTCCCAGCGTCCATTTGTTGTTCAGAGTTCAAAGGGTGTTAATATGTCGATGATAGCAACAACAACAACAACAACAAGAAGATGATAATGATAAACCAAAAAAAAAGGAAAAAATAAATTTAATATACAGGCTTTGAAAACTGCTAAAAATAACGTACATTATTTTCTTTTCATATTCTTCAGTTTATATATATATATATATCGATAGATAGATAGATACACACACACATTTACACATATACACACACATACACATTTACATATACACACACGCACACACATAGACATACCACAACAGTATATATTCTCAGATTATAGACAATGTACATATCGAGTGATGGTATTATATTCGTTTTTCTAAACTAATATGATCATATTTCTTCACACACACACACACACACACACACACACACACACACACAAAAACACACACATACATACACACACACACACACACATATATATATATATATATATATTAATTCACATAAATCTGTAGATACAGATACATTTACTTTATGTATTTGTTTATGTTAATAGTTTCTTGTTGAAAATGATATCATTTTAACAGCTTTCAGGACTAAGTATTAGCTTTCAGATTTCTTCTGATATTTTTAGAAAATAATTTTACTAGGTAATCATTTTTTTTTTTTATAACACACGTCAGCGTCAAAGTATTAGATTTGCAACGTCGTCGTGGTTTTGGACGTAGGAAGAAAATGACATGTCTACAGCGACTCCTACGTCAGCCTCCGGGAACGACGACATTGAGGTTTATTTTAAAACTACAAAACATCTCTCAAAATAAACCTAATCGAATTGAAAGTGCTGCCAGGCGTTTCCATCTTTTTTTTTTTTTTTTTTTTTTTTTTTTTTTTTTTTTTTTTTTTTTTTTTTTTTTTTTCTATTTTATAATAAATGTGAATTTATAAATGATAATCTGAAAAGATTAGGGTATTTTTTTTCTTCTTTTCATTCTTTTTTTCTTTCTTATTATTTTTATCCTTATTTCTAATTTCTGAATTTGTATGTAACAACGATACGTATTTTTATCTTTCTGCCTCTTTCCTTTCCACACAAACTCACACACACGCGTATATACAACATACACACATATTCACATGTACACACATACCTACACAAAACGCATACAACCTCACATCCTAAAAAAACATACATACAGGCATACAGCGACACATATTACTGTATTCAGATAGTAGTCAAAACAAATTTTTTAAATAAATAGTCATTTATTTGTTTATTTATTTTCATATTTATTCTTAAGTTTGTTATATCTAAATATTTTTCTGCTACAAGTTACATAAAATCAGTATTGATGATAATAATAATAAAAAGCATTTTGTTTTGTTTTGTTTTGTTTGTTCTTTATTTTCCGTTAATTCAGTGAACTAAATTAAAATCAAAATAACATATATAAAGCTAAAATGTAGTTAGAAAGGATGAAAGAAAGAAGGAAAGAAAATATAACAAAGGAAGAGAAAAAGAAAATTTAAATAAAAAAGGACAGTCACGTGACTCAGTGTCAATATCAAATATCAGAAGAAGTATTTACGCCACACTAAAGTAAATAGCAACATTTCCAAATGATGCAGCAAAATGAAGAAAAAAAATTATGCACACTTAGTAAAATGAGAAGCATGCAGTGAAGACAAATATAAAAATTCGTTTTATTTGTTTTTCAAGTTTTGAAAACATTTCTTTTTTATCGACGAACCTTGAATCCGACAATGACGCTGTTTTTAGAAATAACATATTATCATCATCAGCAGTAGCATCATAATTATCTTTATTATTGTTATTATTATTATTATTATTATTATCATCATCATTATTATTATTATTATTATTATTATTATTATTATTATTGTTATTCATCATCATCATCATTCATTATTATTATTATTATTATTATTATTATTATTATTATTATTATTATTATTACTGGGATTTTAAACTGATTCTACATTATAATATTTTTAAGTTTCACATATTTATTAATCTTTAAAAACATATAAAATAAAAAGATAACCATAAATTATTTTTGAAATACCTAGCGGCTACACGTACATAGAGTACTTCATGCATGACTGAATACATGGTACCTGATTTTAAACGAAACAAGTCGCTCTATTAATACGTCATACTAATCTGTTATCTGAACGAAGCTACACTATCTATCTTCAGTAATACAAAAATAATAATAATAATAATAATAACATTATTGTTGTTGTTGTATATTTACTGGTCTTTGTTGTTGCTGCTGCTGCTGTCGTTGTTGTTATTGTTTTAGGCCGAAAGAAACTGGATATTTAACAATATTTTATTTGCAGTTTTATTTATTTAATTTTGTTTTCATTTTTTGTTTTGTTAATAATTTCTTTTTCTTTTTTTTTTTTTTCAGTTTTTAAATAATTATACAATTATAAATTATTTTTGAAACCATTTGACAAAAAAAAAAATACACCTGTAGGCTAAACCTTCTTTAGTATGTCACGCATCACGAACATAGTTTTCAAGGCTTAGAAACACACACACACACACACACACACACACACAGAGAGAGAGAGAGAGAGAGAGAGAGAGAGAGAGAGAGAGAGAGAGAGAGAGAGAGAGAGAGAGAGAGAGAGAGAGAGAGAGAGAGATTTATGTATGGCTACATATACACATTCACTTTTTTATTATAAAATGAAGAATCTTATGTTATTTTTGTTGTTATTGTTTTTATTTTAAATGTTATTGTTGTTGCTGTTGTTAGAGCTGTTTTAGTTGCACTGTGACATTTATATTCTGTATAATAAATGTCTTTTTGGGTTGTTGTTTTTTTTGGTTAACAACACTGAAACAACTGTTACATGCAAAACGAAATCGCATATGTCAGCATTTCACGGCTTTCACCAGGAGATAAAAACAAATCGATACGAAACGAAGCAGCCAAACGACATTCACTTTACGTAGTTCTGTCTTTCTGAAACTGTCAGTGCAGTCGTAGTTAACCGTACCCAGGGATACGTCCACGATAACACACGTAAACACTTTTAACGACTCCTAAAGTGGTTTCGGCAATTTCCGTCAATACGGAAATATGTCCCTTGACGTCAAAGGCTTGGATAATCGATTTTTGTCTGTTGACGTCAGAGTGTAGATTTGTTACATCTGCGGCGAAAATGGAAGCCGGTGATACACACGTTAATAAGATTGGAGAGGCGAAATATTGATCCTGTGTGAACCGAGCTTGGCCTTTGGAGAGTTACCATTTTAGAATGAATTCGTTTTCTTCTTGTTAAAAGTATTTTTGTCTGTGTTCATTACTCGACAATCGTAAGAAATGATCGCGAAACAGATCGATAAACAGTGACGTCAATGAGAAGGTTTATCAATGAACAACAGAACCGTAAATTGATCAGAGGTAGTAAAAATAAAATCAGTTTTTAAGAGAAAAACAAATTTTATTCAATTAAAACCGAGATCTAATCTTAGCTCCTTAAATAAACCTTGTAGCTGGAAGGCAAGACTATATATAAAATGAGAGCAGCAACGACCACAACTATTACAACAGGGACAACAACAATAATGTCGACATATGCAACAGTAACAATAGTAATAACAGTAACAATAATAATAGTAATAATAATAATTACCATAACAACGACGAGAACAGCAGCAGCAACAACAATGATTATAACTAACTAAACAAAAACAAAAACAAAATATAATAATAATAATAAATAAATATATTAATAAAAATAATAATAATAATAACAACAACAATAACAACAAAAGAACAGAATAAAAGCGAGTTTGTGTTTAATGTAAGTAACATGTAAAAAGGCTGCAGTGAAGTAACTGACAGTGGATTAAGGGATGTCAGATTGTTAGATTTATTTCGAAAACTTAAAATTTATCGTTCCGTCCGACAGAGGCAGTCACGTGCACTATTAACAGTCATCAAAGTTAGCATTATAATTCTGTTTTGCTGTCGTTGTCGTAGTTGTTGTTTTTAGTGATTAAGCCACACAGCGAGAAAAATATCTCTCCTCCTGCTGACCTAGCACTTAATACGTCGCCATGTTGACATTTACACAGCAGCTGGCGTCAGACGAATTACCTTACTGTGTTTACGTAGTTACCTCATCCGTCACCACCATATGTATGTGTGTTTACGTAGTTACCTCATCCGTATGTGTGTGTGTATATATATATATGTGTGTGTGTATGTATGTATGTATGTATATGTATGTATGTATGTATGTATGTATGTATGTATGTATCTACGTATGTGTGTGTATATGTGTATGTGTATGTATGTATGTATGTATGTATGTACGTATGTATGTATGTGTATATATGTATGTATGTGTGGATGTATGTATGTATATGTACATGTAGTGAACTAATATGTATGTTACGTACCAATGTGTGTGTGTATGTGATATTTGTTGAAATGATATGTGGTATGCATATACATAATGTTCTTCTGATATTTGTTGAAATGATGCTGGTAAGTACTAATGTTCTTCTTTTGCGTATCAATGAAGTACTGGTATTTACTAATGTTGTACTGGTAGTCACTAATCTAGTACTGGTAGTCGCTAATTTAGTGCTGGTAATCACTAATCTAGTACTGGTAGTCACTAATCTAGTACTGGTAGTCACTAATCTAGTACTGGTACTTACTAATCTAGTACTGGTACTTACTAATGTAGTAATGATAATTACTGAAATAGATAGTACTGTTACGTATTAATGTAGTACTGTTACGTACTAATATAATCCTGTGACGTATTAATGTAGTACTGTTACGTATTAATGTACTACTGTTACGTACTAATGTAATCCTGTTACGTATTAATGTAGTACTGGTACCTACAAATGTAGTTTTAGAACATTATACTTTATACGAATGAACACGCGAACTGTTATTTAATGAGTAAAACATTTTATAGTCTCACCTACAACAAATTTCTAGCTCAGTGTGTGTATTTGTTTGTGTGTGTGTGCACATTTGTGTAGAGCATTTTAACATGTTTGCAGTACTGTGTCATTTTGTATGTATGTTTATTTTATTTACATACCTCATCCGTATTATCTATTATGTGTGTGTATGTATGTACGTATGAATGTATATATGTAGGCACATTTTTTATATGCATGTATGTATGCATGTATTGTAGTATGTATATATGTTTTTATGAATGTACGTATTTGTATATCTATATATACATCTGTTTGGGTGCATGTATGTATGTATGTGGATGTACAAACTGTATGTATGCGAGTAACATAAATTTCAAGCGATAATAGACTGTTTAATGAACTAAAAAAATAAAAATAATAATAAAGAATTTTTTAATGTTTAAATTTAAATATTTATACGAGAGTGCTGTTTTTATCGCTGTGTGATGTGAAACGTGAAACTGCAAGTGAACATTTATTACAATCAACGTCTACAACACATTCTATTTATGTCACTTCACGTTTCCGGCTGCCTCGGCCAGTCAGCCAATCACAGCAGGCGACACAACACATGTCGGCCAACAAACAAACAGAAAACATTCCGCGTTTTAGCATTTCCGTGTTTCCTATATCGAGTTGTCAGTTTGATATGAAAATTAAAATGGGTTGAAGTTAGAGTGTGACTGTGAGTTTTTTTGTTGTTTAGTTTGTTTGTTTTGTTTTGTTTTGTTACTTTTTATACATTTATATATATATATATATATTTGTTTTTTACAACAACAAAAAAAGAAAGAAAAAATGTCATAAAACATCCATACGACTTTGTATACCAGAGAATGTAAATTATTTGGCTTCATTAGACATGCAGAAAGGGGCAAACTGAATACATTTACTAGTGGTCATGGTATTAGAGAAGTGTATAATACTTATCACAAACTTCTTATTTACTAGTTGTCTACAATATGGGAGATGTATCATTCTAAAACATTATTTTACTAAAACTTAACAATTATTTTTACTATTATGCTTTTACTGTCACTACTACTCTTACTGCCACTGTTACCATAACTACTACTACTACTACTACCACTACTACTACTACTGCCACCACCACCACCAACATCAGTAATACTACCGCTACACCTACTGTCATCACTATTAATACTATTACTGTCACAAGTCGTGGTTCGAATGTGATAAATCAAACGATGAAGAGACAAACAAAATACTTTTTTCCATACTGAATATATTATTATTATTACTATTATTATTATTATTATTATTTTAATACAGTAGTCACGAAATACAAGTTCGTAAAGCAAAATCATGTTGCTGTGTGCATAACAGATTTTAGCTGAGATCAAAATGACGTCATCTGGCAAGTTCAACTTCAGGATATTTTCTCAACTACACAAAAGCAAAAATGACATCTAATTATCCACATCAAAATTATTTTCTCAGCTAATAATAAACATAAAAAAAAAAAAAAAAAAAAAAAAAAAAAATTACGTCATTTGTTATAATTAGAAACATTAAATACTAATTTAGCCTAGAGGTCTTTTATATCTATCAAAGTCTAAGTAACTAAGTTAAATTCCTTGTGTATGACGTCATCATGACGTGTTTGACCTAGACGTGTTGTGACCCAGTGCTAGGTACTTCACAGTCATGTAGCTGGGGGCAGCTCGGTCTGTTTGATGTTATGTATTTCAAATCACTACTTGGTGTGGATGTGTTAGTGGTTTTGGTACTGATTTACTAAAACTTGTGGGAAATAACTGAAACCGGAAAAATATAATATCATCTTCTTTTGCATCATCATCATCATCATGTAATATAGAATTTCCTTCTTAGTTATAATTTCTGCAGTATCATCATCATCACGACAATCGTCGTCAACAACAGGAACTATAACAACAACAACAATAATAATAACAAAGTTGTTGTTATTTTCCCGTAATTCATAGTTTATCAAATTCATACTTGCTGATTTGACAAAACTAATTAGTGAGACCCTCTCTGCTTCTACGCATCACGTGCGAGGTCATGACCTCTCTGATTAATTGTTCTCTGCGTGTTCTTTCTTTGACGTCATGCAGCATTGTATTACTGATAAGATCGCAGATTGGTCATTTCTTCTAGAAGGTTTTTGTGATGCAGTAAACACTTTATAAAAAGATATATTTAATATTTAATAATTTATTTTTTATTTTAAATCAGATATTTCCCTGAGATTTGTCATAGTTTTGTGATGGTTGCTTCAGTACTGAGGTCTGCTCTATTTTATTGACTATGTAATGTGAAATTATAATTATATGTGTAAAGGATTTACAAATAATAGAAAGTTTACTGTACAATTGCTCCTTGTTATGAATGGTCTAGAAATGTAACACATTACGGCAACATTTTGTAGGTAATGAACTCCTTTGTGATGTTTACATATTTCTGAATGGATTCGTTCTGTATTAGTTCAAACTGAGCGAAAATGTTATAGTTTATTACTGTTGTTGTTGTTGTTGTTGTTGTTCTTCTTCTTCTTCTTCTTCTTCTTATTATTATTATTGTAAAACATACTTCACAATAACATACATCCCAAAACACATACAAATATTCATTCATTCCTATACACATTCATACGTAGGTACATTATATATAAATATACACTGAGAGAAAACAAAAACTTGACGACATTACGTGACAGCAGATCTGAAAGTCTGACTGTAGATAACTGAGTTTATCACACACACTGACATATGCAGTGTACATATCAGTGACACAGAAAAAAAAAAAACGTGTCAGTAAAAAACAAAAGTGAATCATAAATTAGACTTGAGGGGAAACAAATATTTCAGATTACTTCTTAGTGTTCAGTTATATTTTAAATATACTGAACAACACCGAAATTTGATTTTTTTAATCTGATGACTTATTTTCGAATATAGCTGAATAGCATGCCAGACTAATTTAGACAAAAATATTTGTAAAACTTATATATAATTTTGATAATATTGATTTTAAACTTCTTATAGATAAATGTAGACTGAGTGTGATTTAATATAGGTTTTAGTTCTAAAATCTAATAATAAATGTCACACACCTGTACTGTGATAGCTGCACGTGTTTACAGTGTGTTCTTTCTCTTCTGTGACATTCGCGCCACTTGTTTTATACTACTTCATAAACCGTCTCTACGTCATCTGTCTGTGACGTCACTCCTGACTGCATCACTAATAACATCTAGGCTTGGTCATTTCGTCTGCAAACGTTTAAATACTACTACTAATACTAGTTTAACTTTTGTTTATCAATATATTCTTGTACATTCTGAAAACTTCTATTGATTAACTTTTTGTTATCAGGATATCGTGAATACTTCTTATGATTAACTTTTGTTTATCAGTATACTCTTGTATATAGTGAAAACTTCTAGTAATTAACTTTTGTTTATTAGTATATTCTTGTAATATAGTGAATACTTCTAGTGATTAACTTTTGTTTATCAGTATACTCTGAGTACATATAGTGAATACCTCTAGTGATTAACTTTTTTTTATCAGTATACTTTGTGTATATAGTGAATACGTCTAGTGATTAACTTTTGTTTATCAGAATACTTTGTGTATGTCGTGAATACGTCTAGTGATTAACTTTTGTTTATCTGTATACTCTGTGTATATCGTGATTACGTCTAGTGATTAACTTTTGTTTATCAGTATGCGCTGAGTATATCGTGATTACGTCTAGTGATTAACTATTGTTTATCTGTATACTCTGTGTATATCGTGATTACGTCTAGTGATTAACTTTTGTTTATCAGTATCGCTGAGTATATCGTGATTTCTCGCAGCCCGAGGCGCCGGTAGATTGAACATTCTGTCCTTAATGTCCCTTTTCACCGCTAAAATTAGATGGGTGAAGAGCCGCTGTTTAACCGTATTGGACCCTCGGGCACGTCAGCGTAACATTTGTCGGTGTTCTGTCTGCCCGACATGACGACAACACGACCACGATATATCAGTTGTGAACACACGTTGTCAGCAACGTCACAGCTGAGTGTATCAGACTACCACATCACCCTGCCAGCATTCAGATTCATTTTGTGGAAATCAATTTTGTTTTTACTCAAATTTTAATTCACGTACAAAATGTTAGAAATTTAAAAGCTGTATGAAGTTGGCTGTGACAGTAAAACTCCAGCCTGAATATTAAAAAAATGAGAAGACGAATCTGCACTGTGGCAGATTTGTCATCATTCTTGTTAATTGGTTTTAGGACAGGTGTCAGAAGTAGACAGGTTAGATTAGAATGGCTAACGATGACAGAAAACACAAACTGACTCTCAGACGAAAACGTAGTGTGAGAACGGCCAGTTTGCTCGCAATGTGACAAAGTAATTAACGTCGTCAGCGTGGGAGTGGACGTTGCATAAGTAAATGTAGGTGTGAGTGGTTGATGATGCTGTGTTAGAGAGATGTGTAGGTAATATTTTATTACACTAATGCATCAATCACAAATCTAAAATTATTACATCTTTACTTCGTGTTTACTTAAACTGAATACATATTTATATACACAAACATATATAAAGGTACAGTGCATAAAACAACAACAATAACAACAACAACAACAACAACGACAACAACTACAAATACTATACAGGAACAGTAATAAGTAATAATAATGACAATAACAAAGATTAACAAAGAGTAATAATGATGATACTGATGATAATAATAACACAACAACAAATAATAATAATAAAAATAAACAGTGACGAAAAGCAGTAAGGATACTACTACTACTGCTGCTACTACTACAACTACTACTACTACCAATAATAATAATAAATTAAATAATAACAGTGTATTCTTGTATGCACACTTGAAAGTTTTTGTTGACGTCTAACTGTAACACAGTACTAAACATTTGATGACGTAGAAGAACTGACAGACACGTGGTAATGTTCTCACGTCGTTGATAACGTCGTGTTGGGTTTATGAATGAAGTCTGGTTATTCTCAACTTGTCAGTCACGATAACAGATCATTCTGTGAGAGAATTTCACACGACAAGACGCGTTTTATTTGTAACAGCTACAACGAGGACGACAGTGATAACTTTTTTGTAACAACAACAAAACAATAGTAATAATAGCAATAACAATAACGACAATAATAATAACAGTAGTAGTAGTAATACTAATATTAACAGCATTAACAACAACAACAACAACAATATTACTACTAATAATAATACTTATAAGAAATAACTACACTTGGATAAATGAATTAAATATTATAATATGTATGAACGTCATTCAGGCTAAGTAAATACAAAATTTAATCAATAAAAATGCATTCCATGTTTGGTTTAGATAGAAAATGTTTTCACAGTATTAACAACAGATATCATATTTCATTCAGTATATTTGTTCATTTTATTATCTTCATGAATATGTATGAGATGCTGTGTTAAGTTATGACGTCATGGACAATTAAACTCGTCTGCCACAATGCATACTTTGTGGAAGAAATAATAATCACTTCTCTTCTCTTTTTTTTTTTTTTTTTTTTTTTTTTTTAAATTCTTTTTTTCAATAATATGTACAGTAAAACGAGAACAATATAACATATTCAAAGGTCACATTTGCATATTAAAATAGTCTTGACATAAATCACATTTGCATATTAATTAAACTTATAAAATGGAGCAGACTGCCTTGACACTTGGTAGATCGTAGGATCATTCCTCTTACAGGACTCCACCGTTTTTATAAATATAAGATTGAAAAAAAGTAAGAAAGTGAGGCTGAACTAGAAACATAAAGTAATAATGAATTAACTCATCGATATTCACTACTTCCTGGTTGTCATAGTTACACCCGATATGGCGACCCCTGTGACTTCCTTCACATAAGATATGTTGAGAAAGATTAATGAACCGGAAGCAAAAAATATGACGTCTTAAACAATTAGCTGTATGTCTATCTATTTAATTTAATCTTTATACAGGTCTCTCTGCGGTTGTGTCTTGTCTGTCTGTCTGTCTGTCTTTCTATCTATCTATCTTTATATTTGCTGATGTATACCTGTATTAATGTTTATCTGTATGTATGTATGTATGTATGTATGTATGTATGTATGTATGTATGTATGTATGTATATATATATATATATATATATATATATATTTGTACACATATGTGTGTATGAGAGCGTGTGTGTATAACTGAATGAATACGTAATTATTATATATGTTTGTAACTAAAATATATTTTATAACATCCAGTGAAGTGTCATGTTATGTCTAATCATGCCATGGGTTATTACGTAATAGTAGATCAGTGACGTCATTACCTTTCACTATAGAAACACACGATGTGACAAGTGTGCCTGTGTGTGTGTGATTTACTCGTCTAATTAACGTCGCCTCTTTGTATACACATCTGCTACCACGACGCTATGGTTGGTTATTTTCTGCAGCTGCTGCATTGTATATATGTTCGTTGTTTTAGCTTCCATTGTCATTTCAGTTTATTGATCAGTGGAAACAATAATAGAAAACATTTCAAAAATAAATTAACAGAAGGCTGGAAGCTATATTTGTAGATGTCTACGGTAACAGAGATAAAACTGAAAATATTGATTTTTCTTTTCTCAAATAATGAAGAAATTATTTTGATTCTGTTTCGAAATAAAGTTGTCAAAAATAAAAACTTCATCATTCTTCATCAAATCTCTTAATAACACGAAGATTTTCATTACATTTTTAATTATATTACACAGAGTAAATGACTCAACTCATTTGGTTATTTCAGTGTTGTTTGCAAATGAGGGGAACCCGCATATTATGGATCATTTTTGTATGCACTTTTGTAAAAGAAGTGATAAACGAGTAGAGGACCTAACTAGTTATATCATGAATTAAGTTGATATGAAAATTTGATTCTGTGTCTTAGGTGTCTAACCACTGAGCTAGAGCTCCTAAATAAATAAATATTTATATCATTCGCTGAATAACAACTTTCTATCAGATACGTCTGTGTGTATTTAAATTGTAATTAACTTTCGCACTGTTTGTATCAATGAAAGGAGCGTGTGTTGTTGTGTTAGACAAACCACACAAATCATTCCAAGTTAAATAGAATCACTGGCACATTCTGCTTCGTAAGGAAAACGTGGGCAGGGCGCCATCTTTGACTGTACTGGTATTTCAGTCGACTGGTACACTAACGTTGTTCCGCGTTTTCTTTATCCGAACACATATTTACCTCCCTTGAACTTTGAGGAAGCGGAGTACAAGTTCATGCACACAGTGCCCGTGTTTGTAGTGAGCGGGAAGCAAACGATCTCGTGTCACGTGTATGTACGTCCAATCAGACGTGTTTATTATCAGTTCTATTATTAGATCTGTGTGACTATTTTTAACATAGGAAATCATTTCACTTTGTGAAAACGTTCAACTAACGGCTGAATGATCTATTCATGATTGACTGTGAATGTTATTACCGCGATTTTCAGTTTTGTCTCAGACTTCATCAGTGAGAAAAATAAAAATGAGTTGTAATATTTAATAAGTCTTGCAGTATTCACGTGTTAACTCTTCTCACGAATTCTCTTTAATTAAAATAGGAAACATAACATCGGTGATTTTCATCTGATATTTCATAAGTTTGTACAGACGTATGTTTGTGAATATAAGTGTGTGTGTGTGTGTGTGTGTGCGTGTGTGTGTGTGTGACATATGTCTGTAGAATATATAATTTATAAAGGTAATATATTTAAGATACTATACCCTCACTGCTGTAACTACATAGTACGGGTATTCGAATTACCACCAGCAGCTGGAATTAAAACAGAAAATTAGTTGTAACCACTGACCAGTATCTTCACGTCAGCAATATCCTTCTATCTGGTTTGTGGACTGTTGTCTAGTACTGACCACTGTGTGTGCGGTACTGACCACTGTGTGTCTGGTACTGACCACTGTGTGACCTGTATGGTCAAAACAACGGACGAATCTGTTGTTTGTTATGGGCGGTTTCTGAGATTTTAGAATAAAAGTTGATTTCAGTGAATAATAATAATAATAATAATAATAATAATAATAATAAAAATCAATAAATCAATAACAACAGTAACAACAACAACAACAACAACAACAACAACAACAACAATAATAATAATAATAATAATAATAATAATAATAATAATAATAATAATAATAAAATAATAATCATATGAAGAGTAAGAAGAAATAACTTTAAAACTTTAAGAAGTTACTTTCAAACAATAATTTGTTCATGGAGACCAGGGTGGGTCCCAGAACCCCTGGCAGCTGATTAGAGATTGAGTGTTTTTGTGTATGTGTGATAGCAGGATGTAAGGCTACTGGGACACACTAATGTAAATATTAACTGTAGATCAATGGCCTCCAGTCATTCAGTGTAAAAATAGCAACAGTTAACTAGATAACAGTTTCACAATGTAACATATGTTAGTATTTATTATCGTGTGTTCATATTACTGCCAAACGAAATATATTTGAATAAACTCGTTATTTCTATTCTACAAATAATTCGTATCAGAATGGTGGATTTATGAGTAATTCATTCTGCAACTCTCAAAGCTTGACAGAATCCCAGGTCAGCGACAGTTCCAAATTTAGTAATTAATTAGATCTCAAAATAGCTTTTTTAAAATAAAACAAAAAATTAAAAAATACCACTACTATTTTTTGTTTTGTAGCCATTTGTGGCAAGAGCAACATTTGAGAAATAGACGTGGGAAGAAATAAACAAAGTGACAGTTGATTAGTTTAACTCTATTGATTTTCTACCTACGCCAAACCCGCAGTGAACGTAAACTCGACCTGTCACTAACCTCGACTTGTATCATGTTTTATCTAACACACAGAGCAGTTTCAGTTTTATGTACAACACTTTTAATTTTATTTATAATAATGTACATACAACAGTAGAAAACTTCTGGCTTTTTTCTCTCAGAATATTGATATACACATACAGTACGTATACATGTTTTAAATAATTATAAACACACTCTTATAATTATAGAATATAGATACACAAAATTGTACATACATACATATAATTATGAAAACATACATATAATGATACACACACATATGATTATATATGCACGTTATATAATTATATACACACATAATCACAGTAGATATAGACACACAAATATGCACATATATAAATACAGTTTGAACACATATATAATTATATACTCACATATAATCGTAGAATATATACACATAATATATACACACATATAATTATATACAATCATTTATAATTTCAGTATATATCCACACATAAATACATACACATAGATAATTACAGCTTATAAAAACATTTACAGAGATGCAGTATTACTGTAATGTAAACCAGTGTACAATATCAGACACGTCAGTGCTGTAGATACATGCCTACGTCGTTGACGTCATGTTAATCTCCGACGACAACCGCTGATCCCCACTGACAGATTTAACTGCGTGCAAGTGTCCCCAGGTGGCGCTGTTTAATAGACACTCGTCTGGATTTCTAAAAGGATACAAACAACATAAAACTAAGATGTTCTGACAGCGACGTCAGTGTTAACAACCACGTTGCTGTCGTTGTTTGAGATGTAATAAAAATCACGCGGATTCGATATTGTGTTACAGGAAAAATTATATTTTTGTGTATACATGAACATTAATGTATATACGATTGAATTTATATATCTATATGTATGTTTGAATGTGTGTATGTTTGTATATATTTCTGTATGTTTGTGGATGAATGTATATATGTATGTGTATGTATGAATGTAAGTATATATGTACATGTTTCTATAAGTGTTTGCATAGTATTTTTACGTGTGTGTATATATGTATGTAGACATGTATGTATATATGTATGTATTTACGTATATATGCATGTGTTTTGCATATATGTGTATTTATGAATGTATGTATATATGTATGTGTGTATGTATGTATGTATATGTATGAATGTGTATTCATTAGTGTATATATGTATATTTGTATGTGTATGTTTGTGTGTGTGTGTGTATATATATAGTTAATATATTGTCTGTCCTAATTTTGGAACCATCCTACTGGTTTGAACATCTGGTGGACTAACAAGTTCTAAGTAACAGAGGGATTGTCACTGTGCAGATAAAAGATTAGTTAAATATGACGTCATTATAGATACCTCTATTTTGACCATGGCACACAAAAACACCCTAGCTACCGACAGACAAAAAACACTGTATAATGTAAACTTGTTTTGTAAATAGAATTTTGTGTAACTTTGTGTAACACGAGTAGCGTGCTAGAACGTCACAGTAGCAAGTTACGTATGACGTCACTCGTCTGAGATTAGTGGGTAATATCACGTTCTAGACAGAACGGAAGACTAGTTATCAAAGAGTAATGCTGTGTGAAGGAAATTTTAACACAGCATCTCCAGAATTCTCCTAATTATTATCAGTTTGACTGCTGGAAAGTGTTCCATTCACTCCTGATAGCTTCATTAATAACTGTTATAACAGGCCTTTTCACCCTAAACGTATTTCCGGTTTTCTAGGCCCTAGGCACGATGTCGACCATGATGGAAAGAAAAAAAAATTTCCTCCTGTAACATAATTTAGTTAAGTATTTCAACTTCTATAACAAATTTTCCTTTGTTACAAGAATTCAACTACATGTTGATATTTTAACTTTGATACAAGTTTATTTCAGTTTTACACAATTTACTTTAATTCTGTATAATATATTTCAGTACAGTTTTCATTTATTTTAATAGAGTTTCTAATTTATTTTAAAACGTGTTGTATATAATACACATTATATCTTACCCGTTATTACCGTGGGTAGTAGGTCTGTTAATATTAACATCTGTAATCACAACACAACATTATTATAAATGAGAAAAACATGCATATAACAGACTGGGTGGGCGATTCATTGTCCAAGCCATAAGCGTCATCTGTCGATATTTATTCGATAAAAACGTCTATTACTATTATTACAAATATCGACTTAAATGGTACTCGCAACAGCTGATACGCTACACACTTGGCGAAAGAAATGAATGGACCGCTGCACACCTCTGTTGTTAACAATTGACAAGATGCGCGACTGCAATTAGGTCCGACAACTATCGAGGTAATAATACAAAGACTTATTTTAATTCCATATTATTATATAAAAATAAATAAAACCAGTATCAAGATAAAATATAACAGAGAAAACTGGACGCTAAATTATTTAACTAAGCTGTATCTGGGCGACTGTTTACTTTAGATCGTATTGCTCCGCCGAACAAATTATGAATATTTAGCAGCCGACTGGCTTTAAATAACCTTCTCGCACACGCTGAATGCAGTGTAAAGAGAGCAGACGAGAGTGAGCACGCGCTAATTTTACTGTGCTCTTTTTATTCTTGTGATTTAAATCTTGAATATTTCTTCACAAAGTGAGAGTGTTCTTACAAATACACTTTATTTGTGTTCTTACTGGAGAAACCTTTACAAAAAGGTAAGCATTTTTCTACTTTCTTTATACTGTTAGTTTAACAACGTAACAATATGCTGTGTTAGTAAACATATGGTCGAAACCATTTACAACATTTATTATATATTTCGACGGATTTCGTTTTCTTCTGAATCTAGATGTTGCTGTGTTTTTAAGAGAATGTGTGAAACTTGGACTGATTTGTTCCCAGCGGGTTGTTTACTCGCAATTCGCGGCCTTACAAGGTTTGCTGAAAGTTACGTAGGTATCTACGTCAGTGTACTAAATATACGCTACAGTTACAGAAATACACATTACATACTTTAATAATTCAGCACATAACAATGTCTGATCCTCTGTTATTTCTTTGGTAAATGTCAGCGTCAATAACATTACATTTTACTATTAATAATTGTCACTTTTTCCGATCGTCTTTCTTCTTTGCATTTTTCTGTCTTATTTTTTCCTATTGTTAATCGTAATCTTTAATAGCTTGTTGTTTTGAAGTCTCTCTCTCTCTCTCTCTCTCTCTCTCTCTCTCTCTCTCTCTCTAAGTTTCTGACTGAACAGTAAGCAAATAACCCTCTCCTGTTTTCCCTCTATCAAAGAAGTGTGATGTGTACGGGGAAAGTTCGTGTAAATTGTCTAACACTGCTGATGAAAACAAATTTTGTCTGTGTTTTATTTTCTCTATCATGTGTTACGTAATGTTACTTAGTTCTATCAAATATTTCTTAAACTCTTTTAAACAATCTCGTTTTCTGTTACAAATTTTTATTTAGTACTATCCGAAATTCATTTCTATTTTGTTTTATTAAGCTGAAACTTCAATATCTCTTTAAAAACGAATTTTCAGTATATTTATATAAATTCATTCAGAATTCTTTTAAGGTAATATATGTTAGACATATATGTTTATGAGACAACGGCGTACACCACACAGAGATAACATGTTTGAAACAAAAACATTTTATTCAGTACCGTCTGCTTTCCTTTGCATTAATTTCATCTTTATTTTGATTTTTAACAAAATAATAATTTGATACGAATATACTTCACATTATTTCTCCGATACATCTCACACAGTATACATCAGTTATTTATTTATGATATAGTGTAAGAAAATGGGATTGGACGGTATTTATTTTTTATTTACTTTATCAAGGAAGATGTGGCAGACTGTTGATGTGCTATTAATTATACAGTAAATTAATTACACTTGACGATAGGAGAACAGCGAAGATAGACACACACATTAGTTTTATCTACAACAGGTTTATTGTGACATGAATATATCAAAACATTGCGCTCACAAATCAATATAAACATACTGGAATATGCTTTTAAAAATCTATTCAGAATGTTAGTGTAACCTGCTTCGTTTCAAATAATCAACATCTGTGCTTTTTAGCTTCAAATTCAAAATAAGGATTATTATTATTATTATTATTATTATTATTATTATTATTATTATTATTATTATTATTATCATCATCTTCATCATCATCATCATCATCATTATCATTATCATTATCATTATCATTATTATTATTATTATTATTATTATTATTATTATTATTATTATCATTTTTTATTATTATTATTATTATTTGTTTTGTTTGTAATACGGTTTTTGATTCCCCTCCTCTTCAGTAATTGATTTAGTTTGTATTTTAACGTGTTTAACTGTCTCAGTTTTCACTGTTTCCTGTGTTTGAACGTGTGTACATGGTTTTCACTGTTTCCTGTGTTTGAACGTGTGTACATGGTTTTCACATGGCAGTATACACGTACGCTGGGCAAGTGTTGATTTGTAACATGCGTGTATAGATTTCAGTTATAATTGTCTGCAGATAAAACCTTCTCAGATTTCACATCTTACTGACGTATATCGATGTTATTCACCAAGCAGTCTTCATTACAAACTCACAGTCCAGCAGTCCTTGGATCGATACCTGGCCCAGGAATCATGCGATGTTTTTATTTTAACACCGACGTATGTCAGTTACTCATCACTTTTCATTACAAGCTCTTTATTAACGATCTAGTGGCCCGCGGATCGATACTTAGTAACGGCATGCTTTTATTTTTCCTTTAACAGTGACGTTTATTAATGTTAATTACTATTCAGTTTTCATTACACATTGCGTGTCTAGTAACCGTTTAGAATCCAGCTTTATTGACAGTGTCTGTATAAAATAAGCTTTAATGTCAGTCGTGTAGATACCTAAAAAAAGATTTTGTTAAACAAACATTCATTTTATGTAGTTAAATTATAAGTAAAAAATTGTGAATGTTAAATGAAGGAAAGGTAATCGTGAGAGGAAACATGGAAATGTAAAACTCAAGCAGATTAATGGAGCAAGTTTTGATTTTAGAGATCATTAAGCACACCTTACTACTAGAAACAAAACATTTTCTTTTAATTACAAATCAATACCAGGTCACCGAGGATAACGATATTTCACTAGCGAGCGAGGAGAACAGGACGTCTAACGAGACTGGTAATCGTGCCTCGTGCGTCATGTCGTAGAAAACCAGTTCAATACTTCACAGAGACTGGCTAGCAGTGACGTACGTCATTGCAGCTTAGAGAACTTGTTTACAATCATTCTATTTGTGGCAAAATCAATAAACACTGCTCCCACTTGTCTTAATAACACGGACGTAAGGAATTTCTACTGTTTGGTTGCTTTTATCGTTTTTATGGGGTATTTGATGACATTGATTAAAACTGAAATATATATTTGTATTCCGAGTGTTGGAAATATATAGTACGTAATACAGATATACAAACACGCCATCACAGGTAATGTACAGAATATATATTTACTTTCTGGGTTTTTAAAAATAATATTTATTTATTTATTTTATTTTTTATTTATTTACTTATTTATTTAAATTATACATACATAAAACTGTACCCTTTTTTCTATTTTTAATTTCTATTTTAGTTTTGTAAAACGAAAGGTTATTTAAGTACGTTTAACACATTTAAATTGTACTAATCACCTGAGGGGAACGCCTTGTCTTTACTGGGTGGATGTCAGCAACGCCTGTTCTTTGTGTCTGCTCTGCACGAGAGAAGAAACCCGCTGCGGCGAGTTACTTATTTTAACTAAATTAATTACTTCCTCAACCCGCTGATTCAAGTACACAGCTTGTGAGCAAACAAATAAATAAGTAAACAGATAGATAGACAGATAGATAAATAGATAGATAGACAGATAGATAAATAGATAGATAGATAGATAGACAGATAGATGAAGTAAGTAAGTAAATAAATAAATAACTAGCATGTTTTCTTTCAGTACTTATAAATAACAATCTGGCACATGTTATATAAAAATTAATAGGGAGGATCGTGATATGTTGATAATAAAGTTGTTGTCATTTGTTTTTATAAAGAGTTACCGCCTCCAGTATGAAATAAATTAATAAGTAATTTAATTAATTAAATAATTTATCAAAAAAGAAAAGAACAAACATTTAAATTATTGATTAATTAAAATAAATAAACAGTGTATTATCAAACATTGATAAAATAAAATAATATGATGATGATGATAGTAATAATGACAACAACAACATTAATGATAGTAATAGTGAAAATAATAATAATAATAATAATAATAATAATAATATTAAGCGAATTTTAAGCGAATATTTCAGTTGAACTCGTGTGTGAATGTTTCAACTGATAGATTATAGCTGGATGTGATGTGTTGTACAAGTTAAAACGTGATGGTCTTTACGTGGTATTTCTGTTGAGCGTTTGCCAGCCAGTCTATTTATCACTCCAGACTTCTGATAGCTGACTGTAGCTTTATGATTAGCGCATTCGTCTGAGGCTGTGTGTTATTTGTGATATTTTATAGTCAGTACCTTCCATTTTTATATCAAACATTTAAGGTATTTTGCTGTGTATTGGATGATAAAAAATGTTTAGTAAAATTGATGAGTTTCTTCTCTCTTATATGATTTTATCTGCATACAAAAAATGCACTGACTGAGATAACAGTTAAAATCCATTCATTTATTTATTTTATCAGCAATTGTTCGGTATGGCTGTATACGGTATTTTAAGTACCAGTACATTTTATGGCGAACTGTAAAAATGTAAACAGCGTTTTGAAGTATCACCTGTTACGTAAATCTTATTATAACGTCTGATGTGTTCACATGACAACTAACACGACGACTGCAGTATGAATGTCAGGTGATTAACTGTGTTATGGTTTTCGCGATGTTTAAATCTAGCTGAGATGTGTATGCATAAACGTAATTTTATTTGTTCTGACAGCACAGTTACACACAGGTAGTGTTCTAGATACTACAGATAAAACCGATTTTGTGTCGTTGTTATATGTAAAATGGGTTGACTTATAAATATTAAATACTGATGTTTTCGTGTGTTAATATTGTTTAACTTAATTTAATTTTTTGTATTTTTTCTATTTTCAGAGTGAAACAAAAGGAACTCCTGAACAATACCGAATAGTATTGAATCATTACCTGTGCGATAACATTAATCTCTGTGTGAAATAACATCAGCATGCACGTGGAGGTATCGGTGGCGTTCAACTTCGTCATATCCTATTTGTACAACAAACTGCCTCGACGACGTGTCGATATGTTCGGACAGGAACTGAAAACTGGCCTGCAGAAGAAGTTTGAAGGGCACTGGTACCCTGACAAACCCTTCAAAGGATCAGCATTCAGGTGCATTCGTGTGAACGGCGAGAAAATGGATCCAGTCATAATCACGGCTGCTTTCAACGCCGGTCTTGACATCGAGGAGGTGAAAGGTTATCTTCCAGCAGAACTGACGCTGTGGATTGACCCCTCGGAGGTTTCATACAGGATTGGCGAGAAAGGCCAGATAAAGATTCTGTACAGCGACCGCAAAGAGGACGACCCAGAGACGACGGTGGACCGCGAGGTGCAGGCTGTCAGTCGGGGATTCAACCCCGAGGCTCAGTGTTTTCAGCCCATCGACTCTCTCTCCTCCTCCATAAACAATCTCAGTCTCTCACCCTCGTCATCCAACTCGTCCGGGGCCTGGAGCACGTCGACGTCTCCCTCGACGGCTTTGTTTAACTCTGCCAGTCCGGCGCCGTCTCTTTTCCAGAGCAAGGACGAGATGCCCAAGTTCACGGCAGCCACGTTTGCGCAGACCAAGTTCGGCTCGACAAAACTGAAGACTCAGGTCAAGCGACCCACTCGTCTCTCTCCGACAGAGTTCGGCAACTTCTTCCGTCAGCGTTCTACAGCGGCAGCCATGCAGAACGCTTTTTCAAGCGTGTCACCTCAGCGACCCCAGTCCCTCAGTCCACGTGACCAGAGAATTGAATTTATGGTTGACCAGCAGCAACGTCTGCTACTGCAGGCCCAGCAGACTCAGCACAACCCCTTCCAGACAAACGCCTACGTGGGCGACCTCTACAGACACGCGTCGCCGTCCCGCCTGTCACCTGGAAGCTTCAACCCTGGATTCAGCGACCCTTTCTCCGCCAGCTCACCGGTCAACTCACTTTCGCCTGACGGCCACAAATCATTCCTGGACGGACTCAACATCAACCCCGTCTCGTACCCGAGCCAACTGCATCATCTCCTTGTAGCCAACTAGAAGGCAGCTTTACATTATTGTGTATCACGTGACTGGCTTATGAAAACTTTTTATTATTATTATTATTATTATTATTATTATTGTTATTATTATTATTATTATTTTGTATTATGTGACAGGGTTTTATATCACGTTACTGGGTATGTACTGCCCTTTAGTAACTGAAAAACTGTTAGTGATATTGAACATTCGGGAATCATACTTTATACGTTTTTCTTTTCTTGTATGACGTCACAGATGAATCTGTGTTAAAAGTATGCCCAAAGAAATATGGTGATTTATATATTTTTCCAGAAAGTTTTGAAAGAAGCTGAAGGTATCTGTGAGTGATGACTGACTACATTATTGTTTCACGTCAGAAATGCACGTCATTTCAGGATTTAGTATGCGCGTGTCCATGAGTGTGTAACTATACGCATCTCTCTCTCTCTCTCTGACGTCATACGTTGTCCGTAAGGGTGATGCTCCATTAGCGACTTTAAAAAGCAGTATTTTTTTTTTTTTCTTCTCGTTTTTCATTGATCGTGTATTTCTGACGACATTTATTGTAAAACTGGTTTGCTGCATTGTACAGTGATATTTTGAGAGTTAATATATTATATATTCGTATTCTACTGACGTTCAATTCGGGTATAAAGGTCTTATATCTTTTGTAATTGTTGTGAAAATATTGGAAAAGATGCTTACTTTTTGTAAAGACTATAATTTCGTAAGTTAGCAGTTATTTATATATATACATATATGTCTATATTTACACGCACATTTAAGTGTCGTTATAGATATTAAGAGTTTATTTGTACTAAGAAACAGTTGAACCTGTGCTTGTTACAGTTATAATTAATTTTTCTACATTTCAAAGTGTGCAATATGGTACATGGCGGCTACCAGTGTTCAAAGATGGCGGCCGTTACGTGAACGTGTATCTGTCAAAATCACAAGTGCTGTATTTTCCAGTATTTTAATTTTGTTTTTATTTTGGTGAGCAGATATTTTAACTATTATTTTGTTTAACCTTTATATTACATTTATTATTATTGTTATGATTATATTTATTATTATTATTATTATTATTATTATTATTATTATTATTATTATTATTATTATTATTATTATTATTAAATTATTCTGGTAAAAATTAAATTTGTTTTACATTCCAAGTCCCTAACATATTTGTAGTGTACACTGCCTACCTGTATTATTACCTGTAATCATTACCTGACGCCAGGTGCAGAATGAAAGCATTCCTTGGTAGTTTGTGTTTATAACGTCAGTCCACTGCATGTCAGAATTACCTTAGTTCATTCAAATATTCACAAAATTTCCTCTCTGACCTGTTTTCATTCAACATTATTTTTATATGTATACTGTTATATATTTATGCGAGAGAAAAAAAGAAAAAAAAAAAAAATGAGAGTGAGAGGGGAAAAAAATTAAAATATGTTAATTTTCATAATTCTGATAAAAGAGCTAGTAGTAGATTATTATTTATTTTTTTAGAATTTATTTTTCAATTTTATTATTTTGATTGCTAAATTGTTATTTTTATAAACTATTATTACGATCTTTAAACCTGGTTTGGTTTATATGTCGGTACTAATCATCAGTAAACCAGTATAGCACAAAACTTTGACAGCGTTTGACCACTCAATAATAAACACTTGGACAGTACTGGACTATACTGGACTTGTGGTCGTGCCAAAATACAGAGTTGACCAACAAGTCATGTGAAGAGCGAATTCTTAATGTTTATACTGTTTCATATTTTTAAGTTTGTAATAAAAAGATTGATTTTATTAAAATACTCGTCTTAGTTTTGTTTTCACGGTAATATCATATATGTTAGTTACGATAAATACTGCATATTAGTTATAAATGTGTATCACGTTAGTCATATCTGCATGTTTATGCTATATATGTAATATACACCATCTACATCAAAATGAAGATTCTGAATTTTCGCAGTAAATTTCGCCTAAGAATCGACGAATCTCATCAGTTCTCTTCAGGGGCTCAATTCATATATATATATATATATATACACACACACATAATGAATTAATCAGAACTGTAAGTTTAGAGTTGTAGGCGTGCTTGGATGTTATTCATATTAGACGTGAAATCGATAACAACGCAGACCGAATCTCACTCAGTGATCGATAACAAACTGAGAGGAATAAACATCTGTTAGTTGTGGAGATACAGTTAGAACGGGAAATAACAGAAACAATGGACACATTAATAAAAAAAATCACAAATCTAATAATAATACAAAATAAACAAGAACAAAATATTAATAATAATAATAAGAAGAAACAGTAGTAGTAGTAGTGATTATTTAAAAACAATAATAACAGCGACAACAACAATATTAGTAACAACAACAACTATTAGTAATAATAAGTAGCAGCAGTAATAATAATAATAATAATAATAATAATAATAATAATAATAATAATAATAATAAACAAAATCGAAATTCACTGAGTTCAACATACGTACGTACATAGCAATTTTAAAATAGCATCACGTGCGGAGAGAATAACTCTGTTTACATTGGAAGAAGCAAAATGAATTGATGCAGTAAACAAATATTCAAGATGTAGTCCTCTATCTATTAATACTTACACAAATGTTTGTCACAATGTTTAAATTCTGATTGACCTTCGTTAGATTATTGTCACGCGGTACTCAAAAAAAAAAAAAACAAAAAAAAAAAGAAAAAAAAGCTTTACTGAATACTTTATATGTTTACTTTCAAGTGAAATTGTTGTTATAAAAACCATACTTTCGTCAAAATAAAGTATAATAATAATATAACAAATGTATAAGAGGCAGCCATTTTCCATTCTTTGAGAATGACGTCGCATCGTATACAGATACATAGATGTATGAAACAGTCAAAATTTACTATTTCCTCTTTATCACCTGTATTAGACAAAACAGATAAAAAAAACTTCCTGTATCTCACTCTCTTTTATTATTATTATTATTATTATTATTATTATTATTATTATTATTATTATTATTATTATTATTATTATTATTATACAATTGTCCAATCATTAGTTCTCTATCACCCTAACCAGTGTTTGTCAGATTCCGGTATGTTACGCCACACATAACAAACCAGTCGTAGACAGATTAACAAGAAAACACGCGGTGTACAGGAGAAATAAATATTCGTGAATAAACACTGCTGATACTATAATGTTTTATCTGTCAGACGCTTCATTATTCAGATAAATATTACATTACATACCGTTAAAAAGATCACTTAGATCACTTAAGATTAGTTTGAGAACTAATTATTATTATTATTATTATTATTATTATTATTATTATTATTATTATAGTAATATCTCAGTATATATGTTTTTTTTTTTTTTTTTTTTTTAAATGAAAGCTTTGACAAGTTGGCAGAAGAAATGGCACTTGAGTTAAAAACTGACAGCTGCTGTAAACTGAAAACATGTTTTACATTCCGCTCTGCATTCTTAACAAATATTACGTGAATACCAGTCTAAGAATGGCTGAAAGCGTTCCACTCAAAATTACACTTCTGACAAGTTAAAAATATTTTTTTGAGTAACTAATATTAAACAACATACTCTGAATCAGATAACAAAATGTTGAAGTATGCCTGACGTGGAATCAAACTCAGAGCGAATGGGTTACACACGTTCGAGTCTCGTAAGCAGCAATCCGATATTTGTGACTGGACTTCGTCTTTCTGTACCAGTGCGTTGTCGAACATTATTGTCTGCGTGCAGAGTCTAATCAGACGTACACAAGACAGAGAATATTCAGTCCAAAAATACATAGACATAAAAATATACATACAGAGTGTGTGAATTTTTGTGTGTGTGTATTTCTGTGTGTGTGTGTGTGTTTGTGAAACTGTTGATAAATTAAAATGTCAGATTATTTTCTCATTTTTAAAAAGTAAAGTGATTTAATAACTGATCACGAATGTACGTACACATAAAAACATGTAACAGTCATTTTGAATTTACGACTAATTTGCTTCATAGGCGTAAAGTTTCCTTTAATTTTGTCGCTTGACATTTACATACACGAATAGATGATACATACATATATATATATATATCTAAATACAAATATAAAGACGTGTGGGTATATGTGTATGGTTATATGTGTGTGTATGTGTTTGTATGTATGTTTGTGTGCATGTGTGTGTGCGTGTGTGTGTTGGCATTAAAAACATATCACACGTATTTTATATTGTTATTTCAACTACATTACAAACACGTCTGTACTGATATCATATATTTGTATTTAATACTAAACAGATGTGTATCCTACACATACATGTCCATAACCACACCCATAAGCATAAATCTATATATAGTTACAGAATTTTATTATAAATATAAATTTAGTTAAACTGTGATACATTTATTTTTAATAAAAATAATTTAAATTTGTATTTATAAATAATCACGAATTTGTTGTTTTTACATTTGTTTGATACTCATTAGCCAAAATGTTTTTCGTGTTGTTAAAAATTCATTCATTAAACACACACACATTTTCATTACTGTTTATTGTTGCGGTAGCTATTGTTGTTATTATGGCACAGTAGTTACAGAAAAGGCCGGGTACAAATGATTTGAGGTAGAAATAAAATGATCTGCGCAAACCTTATTAAACAAAGCTACAGGAACAGCTGTCGATCTGTGTTGTCAGGGTCAAGGTCATATTGCTTTACATATGAATCAATAATAGTTATATATTAGAGAGAGAGAAAAGAGAAAGCAACGTGTGTATGTGTGTGTATATATATATATATATATATATATATATATATAGAGAGAGAGAGAGAGAGAGAGAGAGAGAGAGAGAGAGAGAGAGAGAGAGAGAGAGAGAGAGAGATAATAAAACAGTCAAACACTGAAGTGGGAGATGTTTATGTAGATTGTAACAAGGTAATAGTCTGAAGTGAAATCTGCTGACATAGCGTTTTGTTTAACCGATATTTCATCTACGAGCTGTCACATATATAGATGTGTGTGTGTGTGTGTGTGTGTGTGTGTGTGTGTGTGTGCTACTATGTGCTTGAGTGTATGTATGCGCGTGTGTATGCATGTGTGAATGAATGTGTGTGCGTAAATTGTACGTGAGGGTATGTTAGTGTATGTGAGTGTATGTGTGTATATGTATATGTGTGTGTGCATATATATATATAATAGTAACAACAACAACAATAATTTAATAAGTTATAATAATGATATATAGCTGTATATTATGTGATATTAAGCATAAATATGTCGCAATTCTGTATTATATGAAGTTAAACATACATGTATCTGAACTGTATATTAGGTGAAGTGAAATGTAAAACTCTCTCCCAACTCTCTCTCTCTCAATGTGTGTGTGTGTGTGTGTGTGTGTGTGTGTGTGTGTGTGTGTGTGTGTGTGTGTGTGTGTGTCTGCTAGCTATGTGTTGCTGAGTGGGTACTGTAGTAATTTCGTATTAATGTATTCTACTGATGAACGAAGCAAGCTGACATTAGAAATTGGCGTCTTTCTGCATACCGCTGTACGATCAATACACTTCGCTGTTGTTTTTCTCCAAATGACGTCACAGTATTACTAGGCAACACGATGACCTTCCCCTTGTGTGGGTGGACGGAAATGAATTATACCGAATCTGAGCACGCGGCTAACGAATGGACAGAGTTTGTCTACTACGTCATTGTGACGTCTGCTACAATGGTTTTGATGATGTTTTCTAGTTTTGTATAAGCGTTCTCTCACGTCATTGTTTGAAGTACGCCGGTGTTAATAATACAATGTAATTACACTTACCTTTTAACCAGTTATTACATTTATTAAGTGCCACTAGGTGAAACATAACCCAGTACTGATTTACATTTTTTTTTTTTTTTTTTTTTTTATTATTAATTTCAATTATTTGACCATCGGAGATAGATAACCAGACTAACAGACAAAACATACGTACACATCCTGGAAAAAACTTAAAGCGTTTTTCTGCTTTTGTCAAATACTGAATAAAATGTATTGTTTTATACCTATTTCTCTCTCTCTCTCTCTCTCTCTCTCTCTCTCTCTCTCTCTCTCTCTCTCTCTCTCTCTCTCTCTCTCTCTCTCTGAAACAACACTATCAAATCAAAATACTGAAAATAATAAACTGTTTTTAAAACTGACATAGTTAAAATAAAACAACGAACAGACAATGTTCTCTTTGCTTTTAATTATCTGTCAGAATGATTAAGGTGAAAGCATGACGTCATAACACAGCGTGCATGTTGTACTCAGCGGACTGCTTTCATATAATAATAATAATAATAATAATATGATGATGATGATGATGATGATGATGATATCTCAGCTAATGAAAACACTGGCGACACTCTCAAAGTTTTCTGTCGCATCATGCCAGATGTATTTTGTTTTAGTTTGCTTACTGTCTGGTACAAGAAACTTTTCTAGGCTTATCAAGTATGAAAAAATAAATCAGGTGATGTCAAACGTCTGTTCAGTGTATGTGGTTAATAGTTACGTATTTTTCGCTCGTACAGTCAAAGTGCTATTTAGCAGAAATCAGTTAAAAGCAGCGGGAGGTCAGGGACAGGTCAGTACATACCACCAAGTTGACGTATTTTTGTAAACATTGTAACTTCGACATCACAGTGTGTACTCTGTATTTACTACAATTGTGACATTTTGGTGCATAAACTGTCAAATTAAAAAAAATTAATGTAAAAATATCGTTATTGTTACTTTGGTATAAATAGAGTTATTATTATTAATGCTAATTTATGTTAAAGCGACACTAGTAGTAGTGGTAGTAGTAATAGTAGTAGTAGTAATGGCAGCAGCAGTAGTAATAGTTGTGGTAGTAATAGTATAATAATAACAGCAACAGTAGCAGTAGTAACGGTAGTATCAATAGTTGTAATAGTAATATTAGTAGTAGTAGTGATAATAATAAAAGTCGCAGTTGTAGTAGTGGTAGAAGTACTTGTTGTTGTAATGTTATTATATTTATGTAATAAATGTAAGTGAAATTCTTCTGACGATACAAAACTGGTGTTTATTATTATTTTACGCTTCTCAAAGTTCTGGTTGCGAAAAACGAACAAATGAGTGTCCGCTGATTTCAGTGCAATACTAACATTTACTGACGCCATAAACATTATTGTATTTTTACCATGCTGATTACTAGACGCAATAAATACTGTTGTATCTACATTTCTGAGTTACTTCAGCACTAATTATAAAATCTGACTTTGCTTACATTACGAAAACCGAGTTAAAAAATTCCAGAATGAGGCATAATGGCACTTTTTTAGCGTGTTTATTAACAACTTACTGTTTGATGTCGTAATGATCTAATTAATGAATATTTTAATAACTCATTGTATGACGTAATAATGGTTGGTTTAATGAATCCCTTAACAACTCCGGTTAATAAGTTCTAATGGTTAAATTAAATAACAGCCGCTGACGTTCTGCAAGAAAAAAATGAACAGAAAAAAGAAGATAGAGAAAATAATGATAACGTCGTTTAATCAGCTGGTGCGAGACTTTAATGAGTCAGCTTTTGGTTGCTATAGTAACAAATGACATGCAAAGAGTGAATGAGAAAGAATATCTTCATAGCAAACTTTTCAAAAGAAAATATCTCAGTTATAACTGGTTGCTGCCATAACAGAGAGATTCGATAAATGAATGAGAGAAAAATTTCTCACTGCGGAAATGACATTAGTTGGAACTTAATAATAATAATAATAATAACAACAACAACAACAACAAGAAAAAAGAAAGAAAGAAAAAAAGAAAAATTAACTATGGCAGAACTATGGCCTGTGCCTTCACTTCAAAAAACTAAAATAATAAACAAAAACAAAATGTTATTTTTAAAAGATTGTTTTTTAAATATTCTAAACATTCTGGGAAACAAAATAAGCAGCGCGCCCTCCTCTAGGCGAACACTTGAAAACGATTAAAATTCTTTAAAATATCCATACTGAAGTAAACAAAATAGCAATATCAAAATGTTTAATATTTTATGATTTGAAAAAAATGATCCTGATTAAAATCATCCAGAAGTCATGTTATTAAAAATTAGTGTTTAGGCACAATAATGAAGATCTGTTATATCAAACTGTATTTTCTTCTAACGACACTACCATATGCACGTATTTATAGTTATTAAAGTAACTGTAACAAACAACGATTATTTATCATGATGAGCACAGGAAATAATATACTTCTGTACAAATCATTTTTCATCTTTATTATATCCGCCATCATGGTTATTAAATTAAGAAACGACATGTTTGGTTTGCTGTGCACACGAAAACAAGTAAATAAAGACTAAATTCGTCTTGGCGATGTTTATATTAAGAAACACATTCACTGCGGAGCGAACAGCACCATGGAGGGATTTCCACTGAGAAGCCATTAGAAGCGGATCAATAGAAGCACATCGACTTAATTCTTCCTAAAATATCCTCGTTTGGTTATTTCTGGCCACAGCAGACGTCAGTGAATGTCATTAAACACCCACAAAAGAGGACAGTTGTGATGAGAAATGAAAAACAAGGCAGATAAACAAGTTGTTGGTATGACCGTCAGGCTCCGAGTTTATGGTGCACATATTTCTAAACTTAGAACTAAAATCTTTTCCATTTTTTATCTAAAAACTAAACGACAGCTGAACCTAATGATGTGCGTCTATGAATATATGGCTGTCTTTGTATGTGTATGTCTGTCTGGAATGTGTATGTGAATACAGAAATATGTATGTATGTATATATATCTATATATATATATATATATGAATGTACGTACATGCAAATATATAATTGCATACGAATAAGTATTCATGTATGTATGTATATGTCGGCATTTGTATACGAGTGGGCGTATGTACGTATGGTGTATGTACGTGTGTGTGTATGTACATGTCTGTATGTATATATATATGTATGTGTCGGTGTTATGTACGTATGGGTATACCTATGTATGTGTGTGTCTGATTGAAACAACTACGAGTTAAATGATCAAAGTTCAGGAGAGAAAAGGTTAAGTATTAACAAGATTTGGGCTATCTGTTTACGGAAACACTGGCACGTGATTCGAGGTATGAAAGACGCATACACTGACATTTCCTTGTATTGCTTCACATTCATCACGCAGCATGTTGGTGCAACAATTTACATGTGTGTAATACCTACACATACACACACACATACTCACACACACAGACATACGTATATATTGGAGTATTCACATTTTAAAAGACCTTTTTTTTTTTTCTTGGATTACCAAATGTATATGTGTGTATGTATATATACGAAAGCATTTCCCAGCATCCATATCTTTATAAAATGTGACCCTAATTTTATATCTAATCCCAATCCCGTATCTGACCGTAACTGTAATCTCACGATGCTGGTATTTGTGAACATTGCCAAATTTCTTAGAAAACATAAGTGGTCTATTTTAAATGGGAAAACATTTAGTAGCACAGAGCGACAAAAGATGGTAATGAAAATCAAAAAGACGTAGTTGATGGTCACGTGATATGTGGGTGTCCTGACCCTCGGTCACTTCCAGAACTGCGAGTGCCTGTACAAGATGGTTTGGACAAGTGGAGATTGTGCGGAGGCGGTGTATTGATTTCTCAGACTTCTATTTTGAAGAGCTTTCCGCGGGAAGTAACGCAGGAGCCCAGATTTAATATGACCTTGATTTCATATTGAAACAAGATTTCTTGACCAGAAATAAATCAGAACTGTTTCACAGCATATTTAGAATTAATGTGTAAGGCAGTAATTTGATAGTTTCAGAAAATCACTAAATTATTATTTGTCAACGATTGTATTACTAAGAATTCATTGCTACTTCAAAATAATGATAGTACAAATTATATATACAGTTACTATATATTTTAGATAATTTTAACAACATAGTAAGGGAAGGGAAAGCATAAAAGAGTCAAATTTACAGACGTAGATAGAGAAAACAGATATACACAAATAAATTCATCATTCAGAACGAGAAGTGAATAAAGAAAGAACTAACAGTTTCATTGTTGCTATTTAGTATGACGTAGTCTTTTATAAACAAAATTCCTTTGTGTTCGGACTCACGTATGTATCCTCATAAATATTAATCATATTCATAAGAATGGTTTCTGCATTTAATTTTTTATTATTATTATTTATTTCTATTCTTTAACATAAAAAAGTAAAAAGAAGAAATAATAAACAGAAAAGAATAATTCCAAGAAAAAGATAAAAGCATTGAAATTATATGAACAAAAATAGTAAATTTGCGGTAATCATTTCGTTTATCACTCCTAAAACTCGACATCTTATTACTCTCCCCTTAAATCTATTCCTTTTTGACAATATTAGTTAATGGAATCACTTGCGAGTGTTCTATTTCAGGACTTATTGACAAAAATGGACTGTGAAAATTGAATAACTCGGAGATAGCAATGGATGCCTTGTGACGTCAAAGAATTCTACGTGCAGTTTTACACTATATCCTGACACTGTTGCGCCGTTAGCAAACATCGATCAGACAGTCTATTGACAAAGAATGTAATTCCTGTCATCCAAATTGCCTTTTTTCCTCAGATGATTTCCGATTTACCATTTTTTTTTATTATTTAATATTTATTTTATAAACAACAAAACAGAAATTACTGCTCAGATTCACAATTAATATGTCAATTTTTTTTTTTTTTTTTTTTTTTTTTTAAGTGTATTTCCCTTTTGTTCGTTGTACATTAAATTTCTACCCTAACGATTCAAGAACAATGTCTAACTCGCCTTCAGCTAGATTAAGTCTTGTGATATCTACATGTTATTGTTGTCACTACTACTACTGCTACTGTTATTATTATTATAAATGTATTAATATTCACTAAGAACTAGAATTTTTGCGATATATATATATATATATATCTAAATATATTATCTTTTTCTTTTTAAAACTACAATACAATAATAAATGAAATGAAATAAAAATTTTAAAATAATAATAATTTAAAAAAAATATCCAAATAAAAGAATTTTAAGAAAATAATTGTTGTTAAAAATAATATGAAAACAAAACTGTGTGAACAAAATTGATGAAAAACGTGACGTCATCAAACGTGAAAGATGTCAGTGGTGGCAACAGGTGTTGTTTTGTGTTTGAGAAATCTCATTCAAGTGAACGATCAGCCGAATTAATCGATGGAAATTCACACCTTTAAAATTAGTAAAGAAATTCTTGTTCTAAAAGAAATATTTTAATATTTATTGTTATTTTGTTGTAATATGTGTTAAATTAATTATGGTAGCCAGTGTTTTATTTCATCCATCCACTACTTTAGTTTTAAAAAATAGGGGTAATGGCTGGAACAGGAATTATTTGGTGGATACACTGAAAAAGACTGATCTAGTAATAAGCCATGTTTTATGCAAGTTCTTTTTTAAAGTTTTTAAGTAAATAAGATAATAAATGAAATTAAATTGCCAAAGAATCATTTCTGTAATTTCATTCTGTAATTCAAAGAAATCAGAAGTCATTGATTTTCGATGTAAAAGAAGCAATCTTTAAAAAAAAATTCTACTTTGTATTGCCCACGCAGACAGTGGCAAACATAAGCAAATAACAAAGGAGTTATTTTTCACTGGCGTATATGTAATTAAGTAATTTGCCGTTAGGGATAAATGATAGCAGAAGACGAAAATATCCTCACGCGGAATAGGCAAGGACAAAATAATTATAGTTTTCTTGTATTGATCGTCCGTGAGTCTGATAGCGATTAGCAACGAAAATAAAACAACTCGGCTTACATACACTCTCTCATCCGGTTTGTCACTTACTTATCGTGATCTGCGAAGGCTTTGCGTGGTGCGCCAGCATACGGAGGAATACAAACAAATAAATAAAACGAGAATATATAATATTAAAAGAAAATATTTGTTAAAAAAAATAGTTTGAGTATTTATAATTTTGTTTCAGTGATGTGGGACATAAAATAATTCCTCAGTGCACAGTACTATTTTTCGTTCCAATCATTGCGTAATAAAATAATAATAATAATAATAATAAAGAAATAAAGAAAAAAATGCACAAAACGCCTGATACCAATCAGCAATAAAACATGTTAAACAAATGTATTCATTAACAGCACGAGTATGACGCAATCAAAAACATTTTTTCTCTTACTACACTTTTTGTTTTATTAACTTTATTCTATACAGACTTCTTAATAAATCAGTTTTAAAAATTGTTTGATAATAATAATAATAATAATAGCAGTAATGTCGCGCCCACTCAAGCCTGGTTGGAATGGTATAACTGTCTTTACATAACAATATTAATAAAATAATGAAGAAAAATGACGAAAACGTAATGATCACACTGAAATCGCAGAATTCAAACAATTATACATTAGAACATAAAAAAAGAGCAATTTTAAAAAGCTTGTCGATTTCAGTATATTAATCACATATGAATTTTAATTTATATTTTTTGTTGATAAAGTTACTGACAAAATATTAATATAAAAACATTTGTTGCTTTTAGTGTCAAGTAATTTAGAAATACCGAAGACTCAGTCATTTATAACTTTGCGCTCTAATAAAATGTGTTTTTTCATTTGTTCTATCACGTAAGTAGTCATACTATGAATCTTACTGACATAAATAAAATACCTTGCAGCTGGAAGTAGCTTTTTTGCTGCTGTAAGAATAAAACAGATTTTAAAATTTCATTTATTTAAACATCTCTCTAACACAGTGATTGTTTAAAACTGCCGAGTCTAGGATCAATCCTGTCAGCGACATAATTTCTGTTCTCACTAGTTTTCCAAATGTTGTGGTATGCGCTGTCTGTATTTAAATAAATATAAAAGATTTTGATGTCCTCTGTACACTAGTGATATCATTCAACAAAGTTTACACGTCTGACAGATGAATTATCAGTGAGTTGTGATCAAACATACGTAGAATGAATTCATACACTTACCTACAATTCTTTTCATCTGCTTAAAAACGAAAAGAAAAACAAGCAAAAATGTTTCAACAGAACATTTTCTTTTAAAATGAAATCTTTAATTAATTTTTTTTAACTTCTTTTTGATATATGATTCGTTTATTTCTTTTTAAATTTCATTTCTGTTGTGTATACCGTTGAGCAGATGTCTGTTTAGTTATCTTCACAAATCTTTTCAATAACATTTTTATATGGTTCATAGGATTTTTTTGATATACAAGACATTAAAAAATATAGATTTAAACTCTGCTGTTCTGGAGTCCATCTGCAAAGTTACTTAGCAAAGGTTGGATGTTTCCCTCACTGCTTCAGTTTGTGGTTCTAGTTTCTGGTTGAACAGATGTCAACTAACTTGTCCTTCAGCTGCTTTTAATTTCTCATTACCATCCTGGACTGTTTCTTTCTTGGCTGTGAGGTCATCAGAATACAACCACAGTTCCTGATTTCACAGCAGAACTGTGAACACAGTTCTCTCACTGAGTTTATATCTGATAATGGACACACCCTGTTTGTGAGATATAAACCAGCACATCTTGAAATCAGAGATAAACTGTTTTGATTCACTTTCAAGTCCTTTTATTTGAAAACTGGGAATGATGCAATCATTCATTTAAAATTAAAAACACTATTATTTTACTGTACATTTGACTTGGTCCCTGGTAAACTTTAAATATAAAAATAACAGATTTATTTCTGGTCTACAGCTCATGTTATGTTTAACAATACCACTTTTATTATTTAAAATAATATTTATTTAATAAAATTCTTCTTCAACATCAGTTTTGTTTGGTTTCTGATTTGAAATTTGCTGTTGATTTCTATACATATCAGCCACCTGGAAAATAAAATTATTTTTACTAATATAATTATAACTTTAGAAAGTCTTTTTTAATTCTATCAACATAATTATAAACACAGATAGACTATTATCAACAAACATTTACAAACAAGTCAAATACTAATATAAGAATACTTTATTTGCCTATGTAATTAACTAGTTCGAGTACTAGTTGGAACGTGAAATTGCAATGAGTCAAAATCTATAACAGACTGTCTATCATTCAGATATCTTTTTTTGTATTCCAGAAAGATAAAAAATATTTAATATTTATACAAATTCCTCAACAAATTTCATTATAAAGAAAATAGTAAATAAATAAAAAGTAATGATCAGTGTTTGTTCATTTGTTTTAGATAATAAAGATTTCAGTTCAGGATACAAAACTCACAGTACTAAAATTTATAAAATGTTGTACCTGACAGATTTTAAACAAATAAAAATCATTTTGTACAAAACTGTAATTTTTCAGGGGTTAGTGTTTACCTGTGTTTTAAAATAATAAATAAATACTTTGCATAAAAATGTAATTATTCATGTGTCAGTGTTTACCTGTGTCTTAAAATAATAAATAAAAATGTAGTATTCAGGTGTTAGTGTTTACCTGTGTTTTAAAATAATAAATAAATACTTTGCATAAAAATGTAGTATTCAGGTGTTAGTGTTTACCTGTGTCTTAAAATAATAAATACTTTGATTAAAAATGTAATTATTCAGGTGTCAGTGTTTACCTGTGTTTTAAAATAATAAATAAAAATGTAGTATTCAGGTGTTAGTGTTTACCTGTGTTTTAAAATAATAAATAAAAATGTAGTATTCAGGTGTTAGTGTTTACCTGTGTTTTAAAATAATAAATAAATACTTTGATTAAAAATGTAATTATTCAGGTGTCAGTGTTTACCTGTGCAGCAGATGTTGCCTGTTCAGGTTTCTTGTCTTCACGAACTCGCAGGAAACGAGGGAATCTGAGAGAAATTCCTTTCTCTGGATCAACCTACAAACATCATCAATTTAAACTTATTAAAACTAGTTAAACCAAAAACATCAGATCAAAAGAAATTAAAAACTAGTCAGAGGAAACCAATCAAGTAAATTAAATAAAAAAATATTACTTATTAAAACTTCAAAAAGACAAAACGTAAAGATTTTAACTGTAACAAAGACGCACCAGTCCACATGCTGCTTTGTGAGTGGGAGAAATGGAGAGGTCTGCCACTTTGATCTCCCACACTTGAACAGGTTCAAACCAGTGATCTGGCTGCACAGTGCTGTCGTACTGGTAGTATCCCTTCGCTCTATCTACCACGTGATCCTTAAAAAACTTTGTGTGTGTTTCAAGTACGTCGTCTGTGAATCCAGTTCCAATCTAAAATTAAATTTATGTTTTTATTAAAAAAAAAAAACATATGGTATGCCATGTTATTTCCTTGGTGAATTGTGTTCTGAACTAACATTATATCTTAGTCAACTCTCCCTATTACATCACATGCAACATGATTACAACAAATTCATTTCTAAATTTGGATTCAATCTAAAATTAAATCAATATTTTTGTTCACATATATAAATAAATTATATCATCATATTATATTAAAGTAACTTTAATATTTTATCTTTCAATCTGAATCAACTTAAAATAAAATTAATATTTTAAATTTAAATATTTTCTAACATGAAGAAATCATTTTATAAAACTTTGTCTTTTGTCCATCTAGTGAAAGTATAAATATAAACCATAATTCAGAAAATAAATAAATTAAAAAAATATAAGAAGAAAGAGAAGAATAAAAAAATAAAAAAAAAATAAGTAAAAATAATAAATGTTGTACTTTGCAGATAGACTGGAATTCTTCATTATCTTCATCATAACACGCCAACAGAAATCCACCATATCCACCAGTTCTTTTACCTGCGCCCAGGTATCCCCCAATAGGAACCACATCCAGAGTGTCCCCCACCCCATCCAGGTAATCCTTCTTCAACTGTCAATAAATAATCACTTACAAAAACAACTTATCAGTTTATATTTTCAACATAAATAACATTTTTCAAATAAAAAAATAGAATATACTTAACACAGATGAAACAAATTTTCTCTATTTTTATGTATGAAATGATTTTACAGCAACAAAAGTGAGACGTTACCTTCAGCCAGTTGTGTGATCTCTTAGCTATTTCATACGTAGCATCAACATCCAGCGTCTTCACCATCAGCCCTTCACAGTTACCTGTGTGTTTAAATTATCTACTGTCATTTATTTTTAACAAAGATTTGTTGACAGTAACACATAAAACAACTACTTAAAAATATTAGATTGTTATTATTATTTTTATCTTTTTATTAATAAAAAAGAAAATCATGTCAATCTGACACCTATTATAAATGTAGCATTATAACAGAACTGAAATATGTTTTTAAATATTCACTTACCTTTAATTGACTCCTCAAGGAACTCCTCTATCAACTCAGTATTTGAAGTTACCATTGACTTTGCAAACACAAACTGACCTTCGACCTCTTGGAAGTTTTCTCTTAGCAGACGGCGACGTTCACGGAACGGCTTCTTCACCAGTGACTCGCCATTGAGATAAAGTAGATCAAATACGTAAATACACACCTGTACTTTTATATCTCCAACAGCAGCGTCCTGAAACACACACACTTGTACTTTTACAGCTCATATAAATGACAGAAAGACTTAAAGTTACATATATATAAAATTTTAAATAAATGTTACAGATAAAATTAGAAATGAAAAAAAAAAAACTAAAATTTACTTTTCTTTTTCTTGTAGACAACACTTGGAAAGGTAGAATTTGTTTGTTTTCCAAACATACAGAAATGTACAGAAATAACTAAAATTTACTTTTCTTTTTCTTGTAGACAACACTTGGAAAGGTAGAATTTGTTTGTTTTGCTCGTCCCAGGCGACGGCCTCTGAATCGAGGACGCACGACGTCACTGCGTCTGTGATGGCGTTGGGCATTCGCTTGATGATGTCGGGATATTTTGATGTGTTGTCCTCCGAGTTCCTGCTGTAAATGTGAATCTTACCCGACTTCAGCACATGAATCTACAATAAAAAATTTAAATTTTTAAATTTTTAAATGCATTTTGGTTATAAGCTGTATTACATTCCAAATGTGTCTTAAACAACTACAGATCTTTATTATTAAAAAACATTTAACAAAAATTACAAAATATTTAAGTGAAAATATTAAAACTTGACATGAGTAAATTTTGATTATTTCTGGCTTGTGTCAGTTACTGACTCTCAGGTGACTTGTAACATGCACAGAGTTTGTCAGAAACAAGAAACAATTCAACTGTCCTCCATCAAGGACTGATCCTGTGAACATGACACAGAGAAGTGCACACAGTATTTCAGAGACAAGAAACAACTCAGGTGTTAACCATGAAGGATTGATTCTACGAATTTCAGAGCTTACCTGAGCTCTTTCCCCATCATATTTGTATTCACAGGTAAACTCCATGTTTTCAAATCTGCGCAACACCTCACTGACACCCTTTGTAGGGTGAGCCAACATTGGTTTTAGTGGTATTCCTGCAACAACACAACTTCAGTAAAACAAAGTTTATCACAATTACAACACTGCTTATACTGACATTCAAAACAATTCACTTTTTTAGAACATCTTTTATTATATTTTTTTTAAAATGAAAATAAAGTTGATCAAAAATATCAGATACTAGCTGCTAATTTACTAAAAATGAAATGTGTTTACTTTCTTGACAAAAACAAATTTAAAATGCAAATATGTCAAAAATAAATACCTATGTACGAGGCAAAAAATAAAGTTATAGCCTAAGTTTATTATAGAGTAAAACATTGACAGGTGTGACATCTCACCTGGTGTCAGTTTACAATGTACAGGTAACTGATGTAAACCTTCTTTTAGAAGAACTGGGATGATAACGTCATAGTTTGGTAGTTCACTGTGTAGCACAGAACAAAAAATATTTTTATATACAAATGTAAAAAAAATATTTTTTTCTAATAAATAATACAAAATAAACAAAGATTAAATTGTAATATCACTATTTAATATTAAGTTGTAAAGTTGTTTGATTGGCTTCTTTTAAGTTATTAAATATATATATTTTTGTTTAAAAACAACAAATAAATAATTAAACACTTATATTAATAAATGAGGTATCAGTTTTCACCTCTGAGGCTGTAACACTAAAAGTATCAGCTATGGTAGACAGTAAGTATCCTGGCATTGTAAACACCAGAGACTCTGATGTAACTCAGTGTGACTTCTAAACCAGTCACTATGGAAACAAGGAATATGAAGAGATTAACTAACCAATATGTAGTTTTAACTATCAAAGCAGCTTCATCCAGTTTCTTCTTCAGAATCTCTGCAGACAAACCTTTTCCTGCATCCAGTATTTCTGGTGGAAACTCTGTAAATTTGAAATACAACAATAAAATTTAATATATCCTGTAAGAAGTAATTAAAATATATAAACAGCTATTTAATTACTACTGCAGATGTAAATAACATTCTCAAAAATTGGTTAATTCTTAATAAGCAGGAATATTGTACTTCACAGTGAAGCAGTAATGAATTACATATACAAAAATAAAATATTTCTTAAACTTTTATGAAAAACCAATGATCAAAACAAATAAAGGGAGATAAGTCTTCCATGTCTGTTAAACTCGGGGAGAATTGAGAAGAGTACTTTGTTATTTTACAAAAACTGTAACTGTGTGAAGAAGATAACTGTAGTTAAATGATAAAAGAGACCTTGCTGTGGTGGTGTGAGAAACGCAGCGTTGCCGAGGGCAGCAAGGACAGACTGCTCCGCGAGTCCGATACGAAGTTTACCTCCCAAACACCTGATCAGGTAGCGAGCCTCACACTGTCTACACGCAACAAACAGCCCCTTTATTTTATCTATCTTCTTGTTCATCACCTGCAACAACAAACAACCCTTTATTTTATCTATCTTCGTGTTCATCACCTGCAGCAACAAACAACCCTTTATTTTATCTATCTTCTTGTTCATCACCTGCAACAACAAACAACCCTTTATTTTATCTATCTTCTTGTTCATCACCTGCAACAACAAACAACCCCTTTATTTTATCTATCTTCTTGTTCATCACCTGCAACATAAAACAACACTTTATTTTATCTATCTTCTTGTTCATCACCTGCAACATAAAACAATTCACTTACACAAAAATGATTACAGGAATAGTAAATATCAAAGCAAGTGACTTGAGAAGTATTGATCATGTGGCCCTGTGATTCTCAGGTAATTACATTAAAATACAGACCCCTCTTTGTGTAACAGTCACAGGAAATAACTACTCTTACCTCAGACGACTTTCACATCTCACGTCACAGGTTCAAATCACCACAATTACAAGTTTAAACAAGAAATTTAGAACAATGTCAGTTTCAGTGAATAATAACGATTAAGCAAAACAAACAAATGGTTGTATTTTATATTTCAAATCCTCATAGCATAACATTCACTACCTGTATTATTAAAGAAGATTTCTATTGTTATAAAAATATAAATGTGACATATAAAAATACAAAACAGAAGTAAACTTTTCTATATTTAAAATGTGCACACTTACAGAGTTCCCACTCATACAAGCAATTTCTTTAAGTCGTACAAACACTGTGCACACCGTCAGCTTGGCAGGGGTGAACATCGTTGTCTGGTTACTGCGACTACTCTGTAAAAGAGTAAACAGATTTTGACTAATATGATAGTGTTCTAACATCAGATTTTGTTTGTCTTGTTCAGTCATTCACCAAGGAAATGGGAAAGTAAGGTAAGATAACTATACATTTCAGATCAGTGCCGTATTAACCATGGCCGGGTTCCCAGGTTTTACAAATCTTGTCTTGTCTGTTCTACAGTATTTCACTTCACTGCAGCAGGCAACTGTGACATAGCAGAAGAAAAAAAAGGATGAGATCCATTTGAAAAAATAAGGCAGTATTCCTTTACAGTAATTATAGTCCCCTCCCTTTTACTCTTATCAATTTGACCCTAATTTTATTTATTAAGTATGATAAAATAAATAAACTATTACAAAATTTAATATATATATATATATATATATAATAATAATAATAATAATAATAATAATAATAATAAATAAATAAATAATTACAAAAACAAAAACACAAATAAACGGAATTTGAACACGAAACTGAATAGTGTAACTTGGTGCGGAAACTTGAGTGTCTCACACATCAATTCTATCTTGACAGAATTCAATATTCTCAGCCGAGTATTGAGGTGATGTTAACTGTACCCAGCATCACACTGGTATCACTGTGATGCACACACTGATGTTTTAATCAAATCTGATTTTTCACAAGAGTTTTCTTATTACAATTTTTTTTTATATATTTAATTGAAGTTTAGGTCTACTTGTTGTGCACATCCAGTGGTTGTATTTGACTGAAAGAGCTATTTGTTATAATCTGTTTAATAATTCATAATGTAATAAATGAGGAATAAAACAAACAAAAAACATTTACAATAAATAATAATAAATAAATAAATAAATAAATAAATATAAATCAAGAAAAAAAAAGAAAGAATGAATACAAAAAAAAGGATAATAATAATAGTATCGTAAAAAATAAAATATATAAATAAAAGATAATTCTAAAATATTAATAAAATATAGCAATTTAAAAAGAAAAGTAAATAAAAGGATGAAAATAAATTAATTACACAGATTTACTGCCTCCAGTGAAGTCTGGAAATGAAGAAATGCGTGATGATTATCTGCTGATGTGAATTTCACTCAGTCTTTATTGATTGGTCAGGCCTTGCTGAGCCAGACACAGTCTGTGCTGTCATATTTGTGTGATTACTTCACACAGGAGTCTTTACTGGGATCATTTTTAAAGTGATTGAGAGAAGATTGAATGACTGTTGATATGGTGATAAACAAACTCACTGAGAAAAAACAGCAAGAAGCACTGAAAGAATTAAAGCCAGAGAGAGAGAGAGAGAAATAGATTGAGGGATGTGATGAAAGATTGAGAGAAGGAAACAGACCTAGATGGAAAAATAAAGGGAGAGAGAAATAAAACTATTTAAAATCATCTTACCTCAGCCACTAGCCCTAAATCACCTTTTTCCTTAGCATCAATTTTTATTTTCTCCAAGCTGCGACCTTCACAATAAATAATTTAATTATTTATCAATGTGTTATTAAATATAAATTCTTACAGTGAATGTACATACAATCAGAAATTAATAATTTATTTTCTAATATGTTTTATTTCTCAGAGAAGAAAGTCTTACAGAATTGATGGGAGCTGCAATGGCTCACAGGATCCAGTCTATCACTGTGTTATTTCCCGTTCCACTAGTAACAGCTGACAGCCAGTTTCTTTATGGCCTATGGAAGTGCTTTAAAAAGGAGACTTTGCTGCTGAATAGTTCAGATGACAATAAAAGATTTCATCTCATCACATTTCATCATCACATGAATGATTTCTATCAGTTTGAACTTATAACAAACAAAAAACATCTGCATGTCTTAAAGCATTATGAAAAAAAAAAAAAAAAAAAAAAAAGAAAGAAAAGAAAGAAAGATTTAAAAAAAAAAAAATAATTAAACTGTGTTTAATTACCTGTGGCCTGTGCTACAGCTCTCATCATGATTGTCTCCCCTATTCCTAGTTCGACACCTGCATAATCAGGAGCCAGCTTGTTCAAACACAAATACACACACTGTAACAGATCAGCAGGGGAGAGAACCACAACTGAACGAAAGAAATTAGACAGAATTCTAATCATCTCTAACCTGAAAAACAAATAAGTAATAATAATCAATAATAATGTATTATGATTGCTTTTAAGCATTAAACACGAACTTTCATTTATAAAAAAAATGATTTCTTTTTTTAATTGTTTTAACACAATGTTGTCTTTGCTATTAATAATACTAAACAACTGACTTTAATCAGGTGTATTATAATCATTAAATAAGGATACAATACCTGGCTGATGTGTTTTCAATACACTGAAATGTTTTTGAAAGAGCCAAGTAAGGAACTCTGTAAAACAAAAGTTAATCATTTTTGTGTTTTCAATCAGATAATAATTAAAGTAAGACAGATAATAATTAAAGAAAGTGTTTTAATTCAAGTAAATTTTTTAAGAATCATTTAAAGTGAGAACAAAAATATAATATTAAGGTTAATAAAGATGAAACACTGCTTATATTTACTTTGTTAAAGTATTTCTGGTGAGAACGTAAATAAAGTGTTTGTATTAGCTGTAAAACTGTCTTTATTACAGCAATGTTTATTAAATTTAAAATGTGACAAATGTGACAAAAGAAGATATTTTGTTTACTAACTTGATGAATATTTATTACTAAATTTTTCTATTTCTTTTTTAAATTGTTTCATATTAAAATATAATATATTAATCATTAATGCATTAATTTACATAAATACTTACTTCTCCTTAACTTTCCAGCATGCATCATCAATGGGGTGATACTTAGTTTTACCAGGATCATACAAAGTGTCTGCCACAGTTTTCTTACCACTGAAACATAAAACTGAAAATTACTCACTGAAATAATTATAGGGAATCAAAAATGGGTGCATGGCAAAAATATCAGTTGGATTTTGTTTTAGAAATAGTAATAATAATCATAAAATTAAAAATGTAAAAATCAGTTGTCAGCCTCTTCTGTGATTTGAATTGAAAAAGTCTCAATACTGTCACTTGTATAATAATGTCTTCAGATGTTTGTTGACAAGTTCTGAGATGTTTTATCTTTAACTAATATTTTAACACACCAAGAGACAGGATGGGCTTCATGTGATACTTTATCTGACACTTATTATGTAGATTCTCTATGCTGTATGTAGGCGTGTGATATTATCACATGCTATTTGTCTACAAATCTAAAATCTCCAACAAACATGAAGGAATTTTCTGTTAATGAAGAGTTGTTTTAAATGATCAATAATACTTGAAAGGATAAAGATGACTGATAACAGCTAATGTCACTGTCAATAGAAAAAAAAAAAAAAAAAATTAAAAGAGGAAATCCTGTCAATGAAAAGCATGTTTTTTTTAAGATGTGTGCAGACCAAATCAGCGCAGAGCACAGCACATCTGTTGTGTGAGGCTGCTGTGGATGCCAACACTGGGTGACAAATGTTTGATGTGTTAATTGGTTCATTGCGGTGCTTCATATTATGTGGCCCTGCTAATTCGTTCATGGTGGAACTTCACTGAGGAAACAATGGCAGCAGACAAAGAAATGAGATTTTAACTGTTTGTTAGAGCAGACGACATATTGATTGTTCTCAGACAAATGACATCACTGAAAAGCCTGTTTGAAAACAAAGAAAATGGCTAACAATGAGATATTTAGTTTTTAAAAATAATATTGTCAAAAAGTTGGTTTGCAGTTTCAGAAAGCAGAAGACCAATTCCAGTCTGCATAAATGTGTCAAATAAATAGAATAATAATAGTAATAATATATGTGTAAGTGGTTTTGTTGTTGTTGTATTTTTTTGGGGGGAAGGGGTATTTTTGTGTTTCTTTAATCATTTTCTTCATTTCCCCCCCCCCTAAATACTGCTGCTGTTCTTTTCACAAGTCTGCCATCCCAGAGCTTGTTTACTGACATATCTAAGTTTTTTTTCAGATTATTATATACCTGTCTATAAGGTTTACTTTTTAAAATCAAATCTATGAAGTAAGTATTTGATAACATTAAAGAATTAAATTATGTAGTCATTATATTTCACTTGTCATTTTATTAAAACAGATCTCTTTTTCCCAGAAACAATCAGTATGATCTGAAATAAATCTGCCAGTGATATTAAACATGTTGTTTCTGTCCACATTTTCTAATTCCCTCAGTAAACAAGCAAACCATCTCACATTGCAGACGTGAAGCGAGATGCACTGGAGAATCACCACGGTAACTTAATGAGAGTCATGAAGAGAAATTTCTTTAAGATTTCACGCCAGTAATTACTGATGATAAGACTAATCCCCCCAGTGGTCTTATCCAGCCAGCCGTCAGCTAAATAAACCAATCAAGCGGCTGACGCTGACTGCAAGCGCGCGGGCTGCGTGTGACGTGAGCGATGCTGTTAAAAAACCAGGAACGACTCTGGAGGAGGTGTGTGTGAAACTTATTCAATGATAAAACAAATTTCACATCAAGTAAGTAACACTTTCACTTTTTTATACTGCTCACTTTTTATTTATAGCTGTTTTTCAAATATTTTATTTAAAAAAAATAAAAAAATAAAAAGATCAATTAATTTTTTTTATATCTTTAATGAATAAAAACTTCATTATTAACAATTCTTTTTTTTAATGCATTCATTTGTGTTTTTTATTTTAATTTTATAATGACTTTATTATTTATTCTCGTTACAAGTTTTTGAAACTAATAAAGCTTTAAATGAATAAAATTATTTGAAATTAAAACTATTATAAATTATTTGGAAATACTTAGAATATAAAATTCATAAACAAAATGTTCTATATGTACCGAAGTATTAAATAAATAAATGTGGTATGTAAATCAATTATCAAAATTAATAAACGCATACACACAAATAAATTTTCATTAGAAAAAATTTAAACATGTTTATTTTTTTAATTATTTTAATTGGAGGTGATTTCTGGATTAACAATACCAAAGACAAATAAATAAATAAATAAATAAATAAATAAATAAATAAATAAATAAATAAATAAATTTTCTTTTATACACAAAAGTCACTCTTTTAAAAAATATCTATGCAACAAAATCAAAATTTCTTTCCCTCTTTCTTTCTCCATAACATTTCTACAAAGACATGAAGAAAGAAGAAAAAAAAAGTCATTATTGACAAATATTAATGATTTTCTTAAGAGGGTTAGAAAACAAGTATTTATAACAAAAACAAAGACACAAAGAAACACTGGCAAGAAGGAAATAAAAAAAATAATAATTTAATCAGTAACAGGCAGAAACTAGCCGAGAAATAATGAGGGGAAAACAAACCATAAATCTTGTCTAATGATGTAAAACACAAACACAGTTTATCATTAGCAACGTAACACAGGTGTGTCATAATCAGTCAGCCATTTTGAATCTTATTTTCTGTTTCATATCAGTACCCTCACATTTCAATTTACTCTGACAAACATTTTTTTTTTTTAAATTTAACATTTGAAAACAAAGTCACATAACAATGGAACAATGAAAGCCATCTTGAAATTTTATTTTTAATATTTTTGTTTTATCAATACCAGTATCACTTGTTCAGTGTAATGATATAACTATGGAAGCCCTCTTGTATTTGCATTAACAATTTCATTAGTTATAAACATAAAAACAAAGATAGTTATATAATAATGTCAATGGCAGCACTACTGAAATGTGTTTAATCATGGAGATATTTTGAAAGTGAAAACACACTTGAACGCTAATACAAAGAAGTTTCTAAAGTTCTGTGTTTATTTTTGTTTCTGTTTACTTTTTTCTGGCTGCTATAAATACAAGTTTATAGATTTATTCCTGAAACAGTTGACGTTCTTATTTCCTGTCTGGATCAGATGAAAAGATAATTTTACGATGATCAATCAAACACTGAAACATTCTGTCTGCAGATCTGAGTGTTAATGTGATGTAGTCTACTAGAAGATTCTTACAACCTGCAGTGACCTCTGGGTTCAGATCAGTACCATGATACAACTATTATGTCTGTCAGTACTAAGATCAATGACTTGATCATTGTTTCAACAAAATACATGCAAATTAATTAAAAACAACACAAGAAAATGTATTTTTTTACTTAGTCCTCTGAACAAGATAAATATAAAAAAAACACTGAGTCAGAATTAATTTTCATCACAAGTAATTCTAAATAGCTTTCAGATTATAATTCCAGAAAAGAAACTTGATTTTAGAGATAATATTATTTGTCACTGCAGACACAGAGAAATATTTGTATAAATCACATATATAGTGATGTCAGATGTGGAGAAATATTGATATTTAGATAATAGAGAAATGAACACTGATACTCAGACAATGAGGTGATTTTAGAGAAATGTACCTTGATGTTTAGACAATGCTGTGATTTCAGACACAGAAATGTACATTGATGTTTAGATAAAAGAGAAATAAACATTGATGTTTAGATAATAGAGATGAAAACTGATGTTTAGATGTTATTTCAGATAGAGAAATGAACATTGATGTTTAGATAATGTTTGTGATTTCAAACAGAGAAAAGAACACTGATGTTTAGATAATGTTTGTGGTTTCAGACAGAGAAATGAACATTGATGTTTTGTTTCTGTGTGTGGTCTACTCCAGCCTCATCTGTCAGACAACACAAGCCACTTACTACAGCAACACACAGAAAACCAACCAATGCAACAACTGCTGTCAGGGAATGCCCGGGCCCCAGGGTGTGCCAGGTCTCCCTGGGTTACATGGAACTCGGGGTCAGGATGGACACAAGGGTATGAAAGGAGATGAAGGGAGCAAAGGCAGCAAGGGCTCACAAGGTAAGTAGAACCCTCCCCATTGTCATCAACAGAACATACCTCTGCTAGTATCTGTCCTGTACCCAAAAGTTTAAATTATATTCACGAACAAGAACAGTAACAAATAAATTAACTTTTCTATTAATAAGCATCTTTATACTTTTATTTTAAAAATGTGTTAAAATACAGTTTAAGTGTTATTGTATCTAGGTGTGAGAGGTCCAGTGGGGCCAGAGGGTCCAAAGGGAATTCGTGGTAAAAAGGGCCAGAAAGGAGAATGTGGCCCCCAGGGTAAGGATGGGGACAAAGGAGACTTGGGCTCACGTGGTTATCCTGGACTCAAGGGCACAAAAGGAGACACAGGAGAAAAAGGAGGACGACCACCAAAAATAGCTTTTTCTGTGAGCAGGACTGAGAAACTGGGACCAGTTCTGCAGAAAACACCGGTCCTGTTTGACCGAATACACATCAACCTGGGAGACAGCTTCGACGTCTACTCGTCTCACTTCGTGTGCAAGGTGAACGGCACATACCTCTTCACAACGCACATCCTGGGACAGAACACCGTGGATGCGTACGCGTGGATCATGCTCAACAACGAGCATCAGCTGGCCCTGCACGGAGACGGCCGCGCAGGCTACGGCACAGGAAGCAACACCATCATCCTACGTCTGACGTACGACGACCATGTGTGGGTGGAGCTCGGAGAAAAGAGTGCTCTCATGAACTTCTACTCTTCTTACTCAGGTCATATACTGTTTGAGGACTGAATAGAGAAAAACCTAAAAATTGAGGACTAATTTAGAAGACAAAGGATTTATTTAAATGACAGTGCAAAAAATTAAGGACTAATTTAGAAGACAAATAAAATCAAGAACAATATAAGTTTGGGCAGACTATAAAATATGACGATTAAGCCATACAAGGTGTAAATTACAAAACAATAAACAAACAAGCCAATGTCAAACCATTATATCTACATTCCAGTATTCACTTAATTCAAAAAAGCAATAAGATAGTATTCCAGGATGTATCAGCGAAGAATATTTCTGATTCAGGAATACAGAAAGATATCCAATTTCTGGACCAGATAAAAAAATTCGTGGAAACTCAACTTTCCAGACATTTAATGTTTGATCTTCATTAACAATTTGCCAGTGAACACAGGAGCAAAATTCAGAAATTTTATAAGAATAATTTTGTTTAAAATTCAAGTTTCATTGATGCTGCTGCCACAGAAAGAAATATCAAGCTGATTATCCATTTATAGTTAACAGATATTCTAATTTGCAAAATAGAAATTTTCTTCAGTTTTCATTTTAATATTTTATGTGAAGTGAGTATATATTTCTATCATTTTTATACTGATGTAAAAACTTTTTGTGTAGTGCCATTTATTGTAGCATGTGAAATTCCTAAAACAGACCCTAGATAAACTGAACTATTTTCCACACAAAACACTCATATCTCATAACGGAAATCAATTCAATATGTCATGAAAACCCAATAAAATATTTTAAATTCTGACCTGTTCTTCTCTGAATGAAAACCATTTCTTGAGTGAGCCATTGTTTTGTTGTTTTGTTTATATTCACATACATAAGACCTTTCCACACAGAGCAATATAAAGTGGACAAGGACATGGCCTACAGTGAGAGCACTGTAGCCTTGTGATCATCTACACCATCATCCTTTGATTATTCAGTTGTTTCCATCATGTCTAACTTTTCTTTTTTTCCTCACACACTATTTATTATTTATAGTACATAGCAAAAATGGACAATTTAATTCATGTTGATTTGAATCAAATAATTTCGTTTTATTATTATATATATATTTTTTGTTTCACTAATTTTAAAATATCTTAATCAGTTTTAGCAAATGTAAATAACTCTTCTGCATCAAACAGTATAGTCTTCACTTGTTATTATCTACAAGCTGAATGCAGAGTAAACAAACAACAAAACAAAATGGCTGTATGTGAAAACTGGCTTCCAGTTTTGCTTATCAACCAATTCAAAGAACTGAGGGGTAACTGAATTTTTTTTATTAGACTTTCACAATATTCCAAATTGATTTTCTCTGTCCTTTTTGTCAGATATTATTCCATTTTGTTGGGAAAACAGTCTGTTTTGTATTTTAGTGTCCATTTTGAGAGTTCTAATTATTGTGTGTAAATTTTCTTTCATCCACATTGTTTCAAACATGGCTGTCACAACTTAATTAGGACTGACCAAAACAAATTTTATGTAATTTTTTTTAACAACATCTCATTTAATTTACAGATGCTGTTCTAAAATATTACAAGATTCAGATTAAAAAGAGGAAAAGAAGTAGTTTTTGTAAAGAGTATTACATAATTAGAACATATTATCTCAAATTTATTTTTATGAGTTTTTCAGTGCTGTTTATTTATGTGTTAAATGTATTTCTGTTATGAAAACAATTATTTATAACTTTCTTCTTTTTACTTTTTTATGTCTGTATTTTATATGTGGAATGTAACCATTTTGTTAGAATAAAATATTTGTTGTTTTTCTGAGTATTAGTTTTTTCTATATTACATTTTATTTTTCTTCTATGAATTAACAACACAAAAAATAAGTAGATAAAAATACCAAGACAGAACAGCACAAGAATTTTAAAAATACTGTTAAATTATGATTTTAATATCTTATGCACTATTTTACTAGTGACAATTTTAACTTTATATTAACAGTGGTTATTTTTTTTTACTGTGACATATTAAATTACTCCTGCTGATTACATGAAGTGCTTTATATAGCAATTTAGAGTTATTCCTAGTGGCTTAAAATGATGTGTAATATTGAAATAAATCCTACAAATATAAAATGTGTAATATTGAGACAATCCACAGGGTTGCTCCTACAAGTTTAACATGACATGCAATTTTGACAAATCACAGGGTTGGCCCTACAAGTTTAACATGAAATGTAATTTTGACAAATCACAGGGTTGCTCCTACAAGTTTAACATGACATGCAATTTTGACAAATCACAGGGTTGCTCCTACAAGTTTAACATGAAATGTAATTTTGACAAATCACAGGGTTGCTCCTACAAGTTTAACATGACATGCAATTTTGACAAATCACAGGGTTGCTCCTACAAGTTTAACATGACATGCAATTTTGACAAATCACAGGGTTACTCCTACTACTCAAAATGATATAAAACACTGAAATAAACCTGAGGTTTACTCCTTACAAACAGGGAAGTGAAACCAAGAAGTGTAATACATCCAGTGACCCAGTGTCTTGTTTTCTGTTAGTTACATCACATGACCAGACACAAGTGTTTATCATTAATTTACAGGAAACATCCAACATTTACTTAAATCATTAACTGGACAGATTTAAATTGGTGATATCAATAACTTGCCTCTGGAAAGAGCAATTTTGTCAAGTGAGAGTTGATAATTACGAGATGTCACGCACTCCAACATGTCTCAAGATATCAGACAATTATCTCCTCATATCACTAAATTAGACAGTTAACCCTTCACAGCATTTTCACACAGGGAATTCTGGGTAATCTAGTTAGTTTGGCATATTGCAGAAGTGTCTCGTTTTGAGAATACTGACAATTGGGCTAATCAATAGACATTTTTCTTAAGATTGAGGACCATAGCTAACGTCGTCTGCTGCTGAATTCAACTGCAGTGACTCAGTAGAGAAACCACTAATAAATAAAAATGTCTTCCCTTGTTAATTTTATTTTTGAATATTTTATTATTAATACAATTATCAGTATAATGGTTTTAATTCATATATGAAAACATATTTTATATTTTAGCATTAACATAACTATAACTTAACTGATGTGTAAACAAAAAAATGTCAGTCTGATCTCATCAGCATAATTACAGATTAAATAATTCATGTAAGTAGCTTCTGTTTTTTGTAAACATGATTTCATTATTAATAAAAAAAAAATCAGTATGTCTGTCTCATGAAAGACTTTTCTGCCCAATTATCACCTCTTATCAAATAATACAAACTCAGAAAAAGTACTAACTCTCTCTCTCTCTCTTTTCTGTCAGCAAGTTTAAGTGCATCAGTAGTTGAAAACATGAAACTGTTAATTACTATCAAAAAACATACTACCATCAGTTACTGAATGATATTAACGTTACCTTACATATATCAAATATAAAACAAGGATTACGTCTTTACGCAAACATAAATAGAACACTGTGAGGTTTTTCTGTCCAGACAATTATTTAGAAATAAATTCTGAAACATTAAAAATTCAAACAATCAAAATTTTCAAAATGTTCAGGACATTTCCTAGAATTCCATTCTCTGTAAAAAAATAAATAAAATAAAATAATTAAAAAATTAGACAAATATATATATTAAACATTTTTTACCTGTCAGGATATTTTATACAATTCTCATTTTTGTCTGTTTTATTCTCCAGTGTGACTTCAGATTTTTCTATTTTTATCTCCTTGTCAGAATTTTCAGATTTTTTGGTTTTTCTAGGAGCTGCAAGATAAATTTATAAACAAGAGGATAAAAGATGTTTTATTTCTTCAAATAATGTTATTTTAAGATTCAAAACTGTTTCATTTATCAACAATTAGTCAAAAACATAAGTCAACAGGAAATAATGTAATGTCTCAAAACACTGATTATTGTTTTATTATTTAATTAAACAAACGTTGTTTAAAGTAGATTAAAGTAAATCATTTATAAAGTTGTGATATATATTATAACTCTCAGCTAATAAGTTAGTGGAAAATATGTAACTTTTTGTTACATCCTGCAAACAAGTCATACATATACACACATCTGGACACTTTAAGAATGAACAAAATAAAAATGGCCGTACCAAAGAAGCTGTGAACTTCTGCTTTCTCTGTGGAACCTCCATCATTTTTCTTCTTTTCTTCTTTAACACACAAATAAAATACTTTTAACAAACACAAAATAATAAAATTATTTATCAATATTTTAAATTCTTGTTAAATGTAACTAAAAAACAACAAAAAACAAAGCTAACAGAATTTTATATCATGTTCTAAGGGAAGTAACTCTACTTAGCAAGAAGAAATGGAGAAGACAGAGTTATTCTTATAAATACCAAGACACAAATTACTAACTTATCTTCAATTTTCTTTTCTTATTGTTCACTGTAATCAAGTACTAATAATACCAGTCTGCAATCAGGTACTAATAATGCCAGCCTGTAATCAAGTACTAATAATACCAGTCTGTAATCAAGTATTATAATACCAGTCTGCAATCAAGTAGTAATAATACCAGCCTGTAATCAAGTACTAATAATACCAGCCTGTAATCAAGTACTAATAATACCAGCCTGTAATCAAGTACTAATAATACCAGCCTGTAATCAAGTACTAATAATACAGCCTGCAATCAAGTACTAATAATAAGAAACAAAACATCTTGCACTCTTTCTGAAATGTAAACGTTTATTCACATTTACTAAATATTTATTTTACCTGAATCAGTATCTCTTTCACTATCGTCACTTTCTTCTTCAGAGCTTTTTTCTTCTTTATCTTCTTTTTTGGAATTTTTACTTTTTTTTCTCTCTTTATTCTTCTTTCTAGAACTGTTTTCTTTAATCTTTCTTGTTTTTTTGTTATCAACACATTTATTTTCTTCTCCCTCTTCAGACTTATCACATTTTAATTTAGAATCTTCTTTTTCTTCACATTTTAACTTAGAATCTTCTTTTTCTTCACATTTTAACTTAGAATCTTCTTTTTCTTCACATTTTAACTTAGAATGTTCTTTTTCTTCACATTTTAACTTAGAATGTTCTTTTTCTTCACATTTTATCTTAGAATGTTCTTTTTCTTCACATTTTAACTTAGAATCTTCTTTTTCTTCATATTTTAACTTAGAATCTTCTTTTTCTTCATATTTTAACTTAGAATCTCTATTTTCTTCATTGTCTTCAGTTTTATTTGTCACTTCATTGTCTGTGACATCTATTTCCATGTCATCATGGTTACTGAGTATTTCCTTTGTAAACAAAAGTAAAATTATAATTTTCAATGATTAAAAAATCATATGTCAAATATGTTGTTAATTGAAGCAGAAACTAGACAAATGAACCTAGAATCATGCTGTATACAAAAATGTCTGACATATCACATATTTTTATCAAATAATTTTGATTAAACTTATATCTTAAATTCTTTTTCTAAAATGTATTTATATTAAAACACATAAAATGTCAATGTCAGCTCTGCCAATTATTTATTTAGTAAATTAAACTCATATATAACAATTGTCATATAAACTGTATACTGGAGAGGGGGAAATATCTGTTCTGAATTTATTTTAAAAAAAATTAAAATAAATGAATATTTGTCAAAATTCTAGAAGAATTTGTTACCTCTTTCTTATTGTGTTCAGAATTGACTGGTTTATCTGCACGTGTTTTTTTTCTCTTTGCTGGACTGTCAGTGGAACCTGACTGAGGACTCCAGTCTGCACTCTTCCTCTTCACAGCACTGCCAAAACTTTTTCTTGCTAACAAAACACAACATATAAAATACAGAAAACAAAATTAAATATTAAAGTCCTTTTCAAAACATGATGCGAAACGTTCTTTGTTAAAAAAATATAAATATTAAAAATCTTATTACTAAATAAGTTTAATAATAAAATGTTATCCCAATTTTGTTTTATATTACCAGAAAACTCAATAGGAAAATATTCTGTCCAAGCACTGTATATGATAATAAAATGTTAATTAAAATTTTAATACTTGCTATTTTTGCTTTAATTTCCAGTAAGCCTATAATCTCACCTGTTTTACGTGGTGGTATTAAAGAGGGTGACTTCACTGGGGTGACAGCAACAGACCCTGGAGAGGGAGAAGGTGATGATAAAATCTTATCTTCCTGTATGTAAATATAACACAAACAAAATGTTTAAAAATTGCCACACAACAAGAAGCTGTAATGTGAAAACATTTGTTTAAGAAACTGCACTTTAAGATAAAAAAAATTTTGTTTGGTTGTCTTCCTAGGTTCTGTTAGACATATTTCTGTATTCTAACTCAGATACAGGTGAATCCAAAATTAAAACTGTTTTAAACTAACCAAAGCACTCTAAAGAATTTTCAATTTTTTTTGACAGTTATACACATTTAATAACATCACTAGTCAATGCTGCTTCAGTTTAATAACAAATCTCATTTTTTAATGAAATATTTAACAAACTAATTTGGAGGCATTCTAGACCATATGAAATCTGAGTTTGATGTCTGATCAAATGAATACTTAAAGGAAGAATAACTAGTAAAAATAGCAAATGATTATTATAGACAAAGGATTTATCTCCCTTAGAGAAATATGAAATTACTGCATTAATTGTTGATTACAGTATAATCATTTTAAACATAAAGGAAGGAAAACATGAAAAAAACCTAAAGGACAGTTTCAAATCACCTCAGTTTTGTTTTGATCAACATCTTCAGACTTCATTTCATCTTCCTCTTTAATCTTTACATCTTTCAACACTTTGTCCTCATCTGAAATATAAACATGATTTTAATCATTGTTGAGTAAACAAAATTGTTACTAACATCCCAAACACAACAAAAAGTACTAACTCAACAAAGAGATAATTTTTTATATTTTAGAATGTTTAAAATGTGTTTATGGTAAGATACATAAAAAGATTTCTTTCTGCTAATGAACTGAGCAGTCTGATCACTGGCAGCAAACTTTCTCTCACGTCAAATATGTCAGACACTTTAAAACAAAACTGGTCTGTACACTGTTTATAAAACATTGTCTTACCATCTTTCATGTCACTGTTTACTTCATCATCATCACTGTTGTCACTTTCAATGATTCGTGCTCTTTTCTTCTTCGTTGTTATTTTAACAGGAGAATCACTCTCTTTGGGTGGAGAAGAATTTTTCTGTCTTACAGCAGATTTTTGTTTTACCTCTTTTTTATTTTTTTTGTTTTTCTCTAAATTTTCTGTTTTTTCTTTCTTACTTCCACTGAAAAGAAAATAAGTTAAGAGTCAAACTAAGCAAGCTTTGTAAAGATGATATCAATGAGAAGATTTCATACTAAAACATCTGTAAAGATGCATAGAATTACACAGAATGTTTTCATTTTCAGCAATTCAAGTTAACACTACGGAAGAGATTTTCAAAATGTTGCATGTTTACCCTTAAGGGTCACCAAAGGATATGCAAGAAAAATTCAGTAATGATGAATACAGTAAGTAAAATGAATATTTATAAAAAGTCACTGAAAGAATGTGATTCATGTTTGGCAGATCCTCAAAAACAACGGAAAAATCTTTTTTTTTGCTTTTGTTATAAAAATTATAATTCTGCAAAACATTTTATCCAATTAAAACACTGTGCACATTTTGCTCCCTGTTAACTTATTGTACTGAAGGTGTTCTGCCATGATATTTTCTCAAGGTGTACAATTAGAGAAAACTAAAAACATCTGCTCTGAGGTTTTAAAAGAACCAGATTACTATCTTATCCAGTAACTACCGTGTATCTAATTTACAGGTTTTCTGTTTGCATGAATGTTTACATGAAGAAAAAGAATTGTGGATTTAACTTTATATAAAATTTGTTTCTGATCATTTATGAACCCATAATCCCAATAAATTGTCAGTTTCTTATTTTATTACATGTATTACTATTAGTAACAGTTAACCAGGAACCAAACTGAATTACGGGTGTAAAAAGGTGGACTATGGCACAAACAGAAACTCAGGGCTCAAAGGATTAAAGAAGAAACAGAAAAATAACATAGTTTTACAAAACTATTTGAAAACGTTTTAATATTTTACTCACAAATGGTTAAAAGCATTCTAATTAAAAAACATTCTCATTTCTATCTCATTTTTAACATCTCTGTGACTTCTTAATTTTGCAAAACTTTTTTTTTTATTTAAAATATTTCTTACTTTTCATGTTTATCTTCACTGTTTGCCTGCCTGGCAGTAAAAAATGACCTAAAAATAAACAAAATAATCAGAGAAACACATCAAAACACAGAACAAATAAACACAGGGTCTACTTCAACATTATTATCACAGTTTACAAAGTCTAGCTAATAATAAAGAATAAAATATAAAGTTTTCTAGCTGATACACAGATCACGTTTGTGTATTTTTGTAGACCTTTATTTAGTATATAAAAATAAATAAACATTTATACACTGAAATAGTAATCAGTAGAAAATTATTCTTTCAACAGCTAATAAAATTTTATTATAAAAAGAAATGCACTACTTTGTTTTGTTATTAACTTATACCTGTCATGTTACTTATCAACATGTTTACGATGCTGTATAACAAATTTGGATAATCACTGTAACTTAGTTTTCTACTCAAATGATTTCTGTCTTTTTGTTTTGTTTTATATAACAGATTTAGAAGACACCTAGACATGCCCATCATGCATGTAGTGACTGTGCAAATGATCTGTACTGATACTGTTTTATTTGGTTATTATCAAAGATATGATCACCATTTACAGCCATAAAGTAATTACAAAGTATATATACCATTTTTAAGATTTTGTTTTGTTGTTTAATTTAAACATGATATTCATTTTACTGAGATTAAAATTAATTTAAAAAAAATGGATTACTACATTAATTGTAATATTTGGTACACTGGAACTAAATGTTAAAACAGCAGAGGTATAATAATAATGACTGAAGTACTACTGATAATAATTGTAACTGCCAGCAGGTAATAAAATTAGGCTTGAAAGCTAAGAGAATGACTGCTTGATTTCGTTTATCTAGACTGACTGGAAAATTAGTGATAAAACCTACTGCGACCAGCAGCAGTCACTGTACTTCGTTTATTGTAAACTTTATAATAAATTATATAATTATAATATAATATAGTATATATCGTAATTTATTTACAGAAAAATCGCAAAAACTAAAATGCTGAATTAAACTTAAACCACTTTTTCCAGGTTAAATTTAAAGGCACAGGCATTGCGATTAAGAATACATTTCGCGTGTATTGATGAAAATATAAATCCAACTAACATAATCGATTTCTGCATCGTAAATGATGGTCGAATACCGTATTTTTATTAAACTTCACAAATACATTTCTTCGCGCCAAATTTGTTGACGGAAGTGACTTACTGAAATACTAAAGGGAGGTAATTTATGACTAGCTAATTATATTATTAGTATATGCATTTTGGAAAATCGATTTAATACTGTTTACAAACAACATTATGCTTAAAAAAAAAAAAAAAAAAAAAATTAGAATACTAATGAAGATAAATTTTAAAACAACAACAGCAACACGCAATTAGTATTTAACTTCTAATTTATTATTTTACTTTTTAACGATGATGATGGGTTTCATTATTTTGTACAAGAATAAGAAGATAGAGAAGACTTGTTTAGTTTTGTATTTAAACAGTTTGTTTCGAAATTTTAGCAAACCGTTACAAAAATAATTCTGCAGCTAATTTTATCTTATTAGTACTGTTGTTGTCATTATCATATTATTTAACAATTAACGTATTTTATTTTCATAGCAGTTTTAAAAATACATTTGGTAAACAAAACTATTTTATAAAAAAAACTGTGCAGTAATAAATAATATACTAAATTAAAAAAAAAAAAAAAAAAAAACTTCATACGTAACGTAATATATTATGATGTGTAAAGCGTTCCTACCCTATTTTGCACAGATTAAATAAAATATAAAGAACGTTTACATTTTACGAAAAACAGCAGCAACAGCTGGTGACATCATATTTAATCCATGTTATATTTATAGCCATAAAATCGCTAGAGAAATGGATTGTTTACTTAATTCCTTGTTTATTTTTAGTTTATTGTATTTCGATTCATCGTTTTATTTAACAATAAACTAACAAAAATAATAATAGTGCACGCGCTTATACACTTTTAATTAACATTAACCATGCAGGTTAATTGAAATTTATTTCTGCATTGCATTTAAGTATAAAAACATTAAAAGCTTCTTAGAAAGAAAAATAAATGTAATTAGTAGGTTTGATTAAATCTGATTCTAGACGACGTGATTTCGTTTGATGAATAGCACCATATATGGTGAAAACAAGCAACATTTATTCTATTTGAATAGCCATACGTCAAGATCAGGTGCTAGTACGTCATTTCCTGTATCTCGCCATTTGCGGAAGAGATGAATAGATTTGTTATTTGGTACAATATTGTCGAAATTATACTTACGTCAAGATATGTGGCTTGATTATTATTGTATATTTTAGTACGCAAAGGTATGTTATTTACAAATATTAAAACGCTAGTTACTGATTTACCGCGTTTATAATTTGTGTATGAATCAAATTATGTTGTTGACACACGATGAATTGTCCCTGTGGTTCAACTTGTAGTTTACGTATTTTATATGGCAACCGAATTTGGTTTTATTTTTAATAATAATAATAATAATAATAATAATAATAATAATAATAATAATAAATTATTATTATTATTATTACCATTTATTTATTATCAATGGTTCTTTTCAAATAAATTAAGAAAGTGTAAACCTGATTATTTAATCTGTTATCTTAAGACGTGGTTATCAGTTTGAACCATTATATTCAGTTGTTTATTTTTTTAATACCAAATAACAGAACGCCTCCATAACTTATCCACATACATATGTCACTCAGAAAATATTGATTATTTCTTAGTAATTATAATTAAAATGTTGTAAAGTATATCTAATGTATATTTTTTATTTGTAATTTGTAATTTATTAACATAAAAAGCTTATATAATTATTGTTTACTTAGACTTTATATGCAAATAGTAATAATAACAATAACAAAAGCAATAACAATAATATATAAATAAATAAGTAAGTACCACCTTAAAATAATAACAATAGTATTAAATTCCTCTTTTGTACTATTATCCACTTCAGTTAAACAAAATTCTCTCTGTCTCATTCCAAAACTATTTATTTAATGTTACCTGTATAAAATATTTACTTGCTATTTCAGTTTTAGGAATTATTATTAAATATGTAAATGTGTTTATGTAACTTCAGTTTATTTCAACATATGTAAAATTTTGAGAAACCAAAATGTCAAATAACAACTATTTGTTTAGTTACTGTGTCAAATATTCTGAATAACGTAAATTGAAAATGTAACGTCAGTTAAACATAGATGTTTTTATAGTATACAATGAATACAAAGTAACAATAACTTTGAATAAATATTTATGTAATATTTTATTATTACTTTTTATAAAAATGGACTAATTGTTTTCTAGATGACACTTTCAAACATTAGTACAAGCACTGTACCTACAACCAGCACCACTGCAGCAACAGTAACAACAACAACAACTAAACTTACCTCAACATTGTCAACAGTAATAACATCAGAGATCACCAGTATTGTTCCCAACAGCACATCAAATTCAACATACGAACAGCAGCCTCTAATATTCCTACAGACACAAGCAGCTCAGGGTATTGCTGGAGCTTTTGCTGTTGCTGCCATTCTTGTCACCTGCCACCAGGTATGTCTAGTGTTTTCATTCTTGTCACTTGTCACCAGGTATGTCTAGTATTTTTATTATTTTCACTTGTCACCAGGTATGTCTAGTATTTTTATTATTTTCACTTGTCACCAGGTATGTCTAGTATTTTTATTATTGTCACCTGCCACCAGGTATGTCTAGTGTTTTCATTCTTGTCACTTGTCAACAGGTATGTCTAGTGTTTTTATTGTCACTTGTCACCAGGTATGTCTAGTGTTTTTATTGTCACTTGTCACCAGGTATGTCTAGTGTTTTTATTGTCACTTGTCACCAGGTATGTCTAGTGTTTTCATTCTTGTCACTTGTCACCAGATATGTCTAGTGTTTTTATTGTCACTTGTCACCAGGTATGTCTAGTGTTTTCATTCTTGTCACCTGTCACTAGGTATGTCTAGTGTTTTCATTCTTGTCACCTGTCACCAGGTATGTCTAGTGTTTTCATTCTTGTCACTTGTCACCAGGTATGTTTTCATTTGTCGCCTGTCACTAGGTATATCTAGCGTTTTCATTCTTGTCGCCTGTCACTAGGTATATCTAGCATTTTCATTCTTGTCGCCTGTCATTAGGTATGTCAGGTGTTTTCATTCTTGTCGCCTGTCATTAGGTATGTCTAGTGTGTTCAGTGAGAATCTGTTTTCTTCTTATCAGGTCATTTCTCTGTGAATCTGGTTTTAAATTTCACAACTTTGAGTGTGTGTAATGTTTGTACAGAGTATATTTATTTCAGAACGTCAAATACTCACAATGCAATGCCGAAACTCTGTATGTACCTGCTCTTGTGTGTGTGGGGGGGAAAATCAACCTTTCTTAGTATGGAATCAAGTCACAGTAATTTGAACAAATTTAATCTGTTTTAGATGATAAAGTTAATTTACTTTCACAGCTTGAAGTCTTGTCACGTATTAAGTCTGTAAAATGTTTTATTATCAGAATTTTCCTAGTTGTTATGCTGATGCATATTATTTGAAATGATAGCTATTGTTTATGAATAATAATTTATGATAACATGGAATATTCAAGTTGTATATACAGTTACTATATACTACTCACCCATTCAAATGTTTCATTCTTGAAAACAAAACATTTATCCTGATATAGTTGATTGATCACTGCTGTGAAATGATCTAAAGGAATGATAATATTATTATTAACTTCAACACTGCCTTTATACATTTTTTTGCCTCACATACTCATTTCCAGTTTCACTGTCAGATGTAAATATTTAACTGAATTTTTATTTACATTGACTTCAACATTTTCCTAAATGTCCTGTGTATTTGTGTATTATGAATTGACTTTTATCATTTTAAATTTCTGTGATTCTTGATACTGATCTAGCAAACAAATAACAGTAAGTAGAAGTTAGTGCAGGTAGCACTGGGTGTGGTTCTTTGTCCATGTTCTTACATTTTATATGTTACACTATAGCTTGGTACAGGGTATAGTTGTTAGACAGTAAATGAACCTTTTGTAAAGACAGACATATATTTGTTATTACAAAAACATTAAAATGTTGACATATGATGAATGTTATTTGATTATTAAAAATATATATATATATATATATATAATTTTAAATAAATTGCTGACAAAGCCCTGCATTAATTTATGACTGACAAAAAGTCTGTATGCTTAAAATCTGGGGTTTTTTTTTTTGTTGTTTTTTTAAATTCAACAAGATTACCTCCATTTCCCCAGAACAAGTACTTTAAAAAATAAATAAATAAATAAATAAATAATATTTAGTATTTATTTTCCCATAGATGTTTAAATATGTTGGGTTAATTTTAGTACATGTAGACTGAAACATGAAATTAAACATTAAATACCTTGTTTGTCTTGTATCTGTTAATAATAAACATTTATGTATAAATAAATAAATATTTAAAACATTTAAAAAAAAAAAAAAAAAAAAAAAAAAATTAAAATTGAAGCAAAATAACCATAGATGGTCAGTATAACTGTACTAAACAGCCAATGTATATTTTATAAAATATGAGATAGGTGATATAACTAAAATGTAATACGTAAGATATTTATACATAAGAACATTTAATATATCATAACACTGAAATGAGAAAATAAAGCTGATGTTGTTTTTATGAGCTAGTAATAATGTACCATCCCAAAGACAATATGATGATACTTGATAAATCAGATACAGCGATAAATATAACCTGGGAGAAGCTTTGCTGTAACCTGCCAATCTCTAAATACAGTTTTCTTTGTACATGTTTGAATTCTTTAGCAACACTGTTTAAATCCTTGTCACCTGGAAATCATTTCAGGAAATACTGAATATAGCAAAAATGAGCCAAACATTAGAACACATGCAAATATATGTAAACATTGTAGAACATATATGAATACATCTAAACTTTGTAGAAAAGACATGAACATATCTAAATATTGTAGAATAGATGTAAAAACATATAAATATTGTAGAACAGATGTAAACACATATAAATATTGTAGAACAGATGTAAACACATATAAATATTGTAGAACAGATGTAAACACATTTAAACATTGTTGAACAGATTTAAACATTGTAGAACAGATTTAAATATTGTAGAACAGATGTAAACATATTTAAACAGTTGAACAGATTTAAACATTGTAGAACGTATTTAAATATTGTAGAGCAGATGTAAACATTTTCAAACATTGTTGAACAGATTTAAACGTAGAACAGATTTAAATATAGCAAAAATGAGCCAAACATTAGAACACATGCAAATATATGTAAACATTGTAGAACATATATGAATACATCTAAACTTTGTAGAAAAGACATGAACATATCTAAATATTGTAGAATAGATGTAAAAACATATAAATATTGTAGAACACATTTAAACATTTTATAACAGATGTGAACACATTTAAACATTGTAGATCGGATGTGAACATATCTAAATATTGTAGAACAATTGTCACCAGGTCTAAACACTGTAGAAAGATATAAACTCATTTAAACATTGTAGAACAGATGTGAACACATCTAAATGTTAATATGTTAATACATGTTTTTATTATAGAAGCATGTTTAACAAACATCATGTTAATATGTTTATACATGTTTTTATTATAGAAGTATGTTCAATAGGTCATGTTAATATGTTAATAAGTGTTTTTATTATAGTATGTTTAACAGGTCATGTTAAATGTTAATACATGTTTTTATTATAGAAGCATGTTTAACGAACATCATGTTAATATGTTAATACATGTTTTTATTATAGAAGCATGTTTAACAAACATCATGTTAATATGTTTATACATGTTTTTATTATAGAAGTATGTTCAATAGGTCATGTTAATATGTTAATAAGTGTTTTTATTATAGTATGTTTAACAGGTCATGTTAAATGTTAATACATGTTTTTATTATAGAAGCATGTTTAACAAACCTCATGTTAATATGTTAATACGTGTTACATGAAGCTTTGTTACCTTCTTTCTCCATATGTTTGGTGAGCGACACACTTGTGTTTGAAACATGATGTAAAAAAATTTAGAATTGTCTCAGAGTATCTGTATTAATAATGTTACTAACATATTATGCTGGTCTGCAGCTGTTTACTAGCAGCAGCGTACTTGTGTAGAGTATGTTACTTCCTGCTCAGTGTACACAAAATCAATACTTTCTCCTACACTGCACTCAGTTTCACATTTTATTTTCATCCACTGATGGCATTGACATACTGCATGATCAGTTACTGTATGAAGTCTGTTATACTCCAACATACCAGTTTTTATCACTGCTACATCTTTATATACCTCATTAGTATCTCTGTACATGACATTTTTATCACTTGAATCACTATGCATGGCATTTTATTACTACTATCTCTGTATGTGACTTTATATTACTGCTATCTCTGTGTGACTTTATATTACTACTATCTCTATGTGACTTTATATTACTACTTTCTGTATATGTGACTTTATATTACTACTATCTGTATATGTCACTTTATATTACTATCTGTATATATGACTTTATATTACTACTATCTCTATATGTGACTTTATATTACTACTATCTCTGTGTGACTTTATATTACTACTATCTGTATATGTGACTTTATATTACTATCTGTATATGTGACTTTGTATTACTACTATCTGTGTGACTTTATATTACTACTATTTCTATATGTGACTTTATATTACTATCTGTATATGTGACTTTGTATTACTACTATCTGTGTGACTTTATATTACTACTATCTGTGTGACTTTATATTACTACTATCTGTGTGACTTTATATTACTACTATCTCTATATGTGACTTTATATTACTACTATCTCTATGTGTGACTTTATATTACTTGTATTTCTGTACATGACATTTTATTACTAATATCTCTGTGTGACTTTATATTACTTGTATTTCTGTACATGACATTTTATTACTACCATCTCTATACATCATTACGTGAAGTTTTATTACTACTATCTCTATGTGTGACTTTATATTACTACTATCTCTGTGTGACTTTATATTACTACTATCTGTATATGTGACTTTATATTACTATCTGTATATGTGACTTTGTATTACTACTATCTGTGTGACTTTATATTACTACTATTTCTATATGTGACTTTATATTACTATCTGTATATGTGACTTTGTATTACTACTATCTGTGTGACTTTATATTACTACTATCTGTGTGACTTTATATTACTACTATCTCTATATGTGACTTTATATTACTACTATCTCTATGTGTGACTTTATATTACTTGTATTTCTGTACATGACATTTTATTACTAATATCACTGTGTGACTTTATATTACTTGTATTTCTGTACATGACATTTTATTACTACTATCTCTATGTGTGACTTTATATAACTTGTATTTCTGTACATGACATTTTATTACTAATATCTCTGTGTGACTTTATATTACTTGTATTTCTGTACATGACATTTTATTACTACCATCACTATGTGTGACTTTATATTACTTGTATTTCTGTACATGACATTTTATTACTACTATCTCTATGTGTGACTTTATATTACTTGTATTTCTGTACATGACATTTTATTACTACCATCTCTATGTGTGACTTTATATTACTTGTATTTCTGTACATGACATTTTATTACTACCATCACTATGTGTGACTTTATATTACTTGTATTTCTGTACATGACATTTTATTACTACCATCTCTATACATCATTACGTGAAGTTTTATTACTAATATCTCTATGTGTGACTTTATATTACTTGTATTTCTGTACATGACATTTTATTACTATACATCATTACGTGAAGTTTTATTACTAATATCTGTATACATGACTTTTTATGACTGGTATTTCTGTACACGTATTTCTGTATTTAAAATTTCAGTGATGAATGTTACTTAATAGTATTTCTTGATAAAAGTTCTGCAGTTAATGAAAGATTGTTAAATTTTTACTACAGGTAGTCAGTATTGACAGAGAGAGATTGGAGATTTCTTGTTAAGTTGTCAGTGAATTGAGAGTAATGAAACATTCTGACTACTACAGTATTTGTCAAACCAGTAAACTGTAACATGGCTTCTAGTTATTTCATGTCAGTGTGTTTTGGATAGTTTTACTGACTTGTTAAAAGTGTGTGTCAGGCTAATCTTCATTTCTACAAAATTATTTTTTGTTGAAACAAAATTGATTCTAGTTATGCACAAGAAATGAAACATATAATCAGGTAATATTCATACCACTACTTAGATAAAAGCTATAAAATGTAATTTTTTTAAAGATTACATTAACTAAGATGTTCAATAAATATGAATATTATTCAGCTGAAATAGTGGTAATTTTCAGTGAATGTTGTCTGATCAGGCACACTGTAACAAACAGATACTGCACACATATCAACGTGTTTAACCTCACAGAGTTGATCAGTACAGATGTTTATGACAGAACAATCAATATACTTTGTCAACAGCTTTGTAAGTTGCCATTGTAATTCATCTTCTTCTGCTTGCTTCTCTGTCAGAATAAATCTTCACACCCCTGTTTCTTTTCTCCTGACACTTTCTAAACACGCTGTCCAAAGTGCTAACTTGTGTGGCAGATTGTTTTGTAATTTTTTTTATAGATTAGATATTCAGATTCAATAAGTACTGTCTAATCTGTGAATTCTTCTGAGTTTTTTTCCAATTCATTGAGTTACCTAGCAACAATGATGTTAATAGTCCTACAGATGACTGATGGTGTTTATATGCACGCTCAAGTTTTTCATTAAAAATAAAATTCATATTAATAACATCTTGATGTAAAACAACAGTGTGATTGTTTTCACTGTTGATGCAGATTCTGAAATACAGTCATTTCTGTTTTTAACCTACGTATTTATAGATTACATATGCAGAATTATATTCTTCACAAAGTATATTATCACCAGAGATAATAATGTTCATGTTTAAATTTATTTCAGTGAGATAAAATAACAATTCACAGATGTAGCTAATTTCTATGAGTATTGATTTGTCTGAGTCAGACTGTCAACATCCATTTGTTAACATTGATACAGTTAACCTTTGTCAGATATAGACACAGAAACACTGCACCGGCATTTGTACTGTTACGTTTGTGTCAGATATAGACACAGTAACACTTCACCGGCATTCGTACTGTTACCTTTGTGTCAGATATAGACACAGTAACACTGCACCGGCATTCATACTGTTACGTTTGTGTCAGATATAGACACAGTAACACTGCACCGGCATTCATACTGTTACGTTTGTGTCAGATATAGACACAGTAACACTGCACCGGCATTCATACTGTTACGTTTGTGTCAGATATAGACACAGTAACACTGCACCGGCATTCATACTGTTACATTTGTGTCAGATAAAATAAAGTAACATTGTGTCTACATTCAGATATACATACAAGAACGTGGTGTCAACATTTATACAGTTAACTTTGTGTCAGTTATACATACAGTAACAGTCAACATTCATGTTGTTAATATTGTGTCAACATTCACTTAACTTTGTATCAGATATACATACAGAAGCATTGATAAAATTGTGTCACAGTGTTTAACACTCATACATTTAACCTTATGTAAACATTCATACAGTAACATTGTGTGTCTATGTTCATACAGGTAACTGTTAGATGTACATTCAGTAATATTGTGTCAATGTAGGGTTAAATATACATTCAATAGCATTGTGTCAACATTTATACTGTTAACTTTGTGTTAGATATACTTTCAGTAACATTGTGTCAGAATTGAAATAATTATGGTTCATTCATATAGTCATCGCATACTCATTATATTACAAAAAAATCTCTGAGAATCTGAGACAATGCCAACTTGTAGTGTGGCTGTTTAGTGATAATTGTTCTAATTTGGCTATTTCCCATTCCAACCATTGCCTCATGACTGGAATATCAAACAGCGGTGTCATCAATGTCCTGTTAGCTGTCAGTTTCCTCTGTGTTTCTTTTCCTTAAACAAAAATCGTTGACAACTGCTACTATGCAATGTATGTATTTTGTGACACCTGCCTCTGAATGAGAACTTTGACGGCTGTATTTTCAGATCTACCTGCATCTGCGCTATTACACTTGTCCTAACGAGCAGCGATGGATTGTACGGGTTCTCTTCATAGTTCCCATCTACTCCTTCGACTCCTTCATCAGTCTCATGTTCTTCAACAGCAACAACTACTACGTCTATTTTGACAGTGTCAGAGACTGCTATGAAGGTAAACTTATCACTTCGTTGTTATTTTAAAAATAATATGTTTTCATATCATATTTTGTACTGGTTAAATATTTGCCATAGCTGACAGATGTGTTAATAATGAAAACTGTGCAAATTATGAAATATATCATTTCTGTATGTAAAGAGGGGATGCAGCAGAGATGTAATGAGGAAACTTATATATTTTAAGTGTTTGGAAAATGAATATTGTGTTCAAGTCATACCTTTTTACATTCTCATACATGGAGTGATTATTTATTTTATTAAAAATGTTAATTTATTTATTTCAGCTTTTGTAATATACAGTTTTCTCAGTTTGTGTTATGAATATCTTGGAGGTGAAGGGGCAATCATGTCTGAAATCAGAGGAAAACCAATCAAGTTTGTACCTGTTTTTAATTTATACACACAAACACACTGCTTGCAAACACTTACATTTATTAAGAGTTATTTTTTTTGCAAATTTGTATTTATTGAGAGCAGTTTTCATAAACAAGTATGTTGTTATTAAGAGATGTTTTATAAACAAGTGTTGTTATTAAGAGATGTTTTATAAACAAGTGTTGTTTTTAAAAGATGTTTTATAAAGATGTTTTATGTGTGTTTAAGAGATGTTTTATAAACAAGTGTTGTTATTAAGAGATGTTTTATAAACAAGTGTTAAGAGATGTTTTATAAACAAGTGTTATTAAGAGATGTTTTATAAACAAGTGTTATTAAGAGATGTTTTATAAACAAGTGTTATTAAGAGATGTTTTATAAACAAGTGTGTTATTAAGAGATGTTTTATAAACAAGTGTTGTTATTAAGAGATGTTTTATAAACAAGTGTTAAGAGATGTTTTATAAACAAGTGTTATTAAGAGATGTTTTATAAACAAGTGTTATTAAGAGATGTTTTATAAACAAGTGTTGTTATTAAGACATGTTTTATAAACAAGTGTGTTGTTATTAAGACATGTTTTATAAACAAGTGTTATTAAGAGATGTTTTATAAACAAGTGTGTTGTTATTAAGAGATGTTTTATAAACAAGTGTTATTAAGAGATGTTTTATAAACAAGTGTTATTAAGACATGTTTTATAAACAAGTGTTGTTATTAAGAGATGTTTTATAAACAAGTGTTATTAAGAGATGTTTTATAAACAAGTGTTATTAAGAGATGTTTTATAAACAAGTGTTATTAAGACATGTTTTATAAACAAGTGTTATTAAGAGATGTTTTATAAACAAGTGTTATTAAGAGATGTTTTATAAACAAGTGTTATTAAGAGATGTTTTATAAACAAGGGTGTTATTAAGAGATGTTTTATAAACAAGGGTGTTATTAAGAGATGTTTTATAAACAAGTGTGTTGTTATTAAGAGATGTTTTATAAACAAGGGTGTTGTTATTAAGAGATGTTTTATAAACAAGGGTGTTGTTATTTACAGTGCTGGCTGGTTCTGGTGTACATGTTGTTTATCTGGACGTCAGTATACTATCGGATTTCTGAGATTCTGTAAACAGGTTAGTAAACTGGGATGTGTATGTATGTGTACATGTATGTATACACACACACAGACACACTGATTGTAGGATATGATGGGTGCTAATAAATAAGTGTTTATTGTGATGAATGTTAGATAAATTTTATTTTGATGAATATTAGATAAATGTTTATTGTGATGAATATTAGATAAATGTTTATTGTGATGAATGTTTATTTTGATGACTATTAGATAAATGTTTATTTTGATGACTATTAGATAAATGTTTATTTTGATGAATATTAGATAAATGTTTATTTTGATGAATGTTAGATAAATGTTTATTTTGATGAATATTAGATAAATATTTAGATTAACGAATGTTAGATGTTTATTTTGGTGGATGTTAGATAAATGTTTATTGGGATGTTAATAAATAATTTACTGTTTTTTGAGTAGATAAATTTTGATATTATGTAGTTAATAAACAGTTAACTATTTCAGGCCACTCTACAGTTCTGTATCATCAAGCCAGTAATGGCTGTCATCACACTTGTACTGCAGGGTTTCAGTTACTACAAGGACGGAAACTTCTCGTAAGTCTGTATTCACTCAGTATACAAACACCAGTAAACTGTCACAGTGTGTAAACACTGACAGTCATCACACAGTATACAAACACCAGTAAACTGTCACAGTGTGTAAACACTGACAGTCATCACACAGTATACAAACACCAGTAAACTGTCATGGTGTGTAAACACTGACAGTCATCACACAGTATACAAACACCAGTAAACTGTCACGGCATGTAAACACTGACAGTCATCACTCGGTATACAAACACCAGTAAACTGTCACGGCATGTAAACACTGACAGTCATCACACAGTATACAAACACCAGTAAACTGTCACAGTGTGTAAACACTGACAGTCATCCACAGTATACAAACACTAAATGCATACTAACTGATCTGTTATGTTTGTTGCAGACCTGCTGGAGGCTACTTGTACATCACAATTATCTACAACATCTCAATCACACTGGCGCTGTATGGACTCGTTCTCTTCTACTCGGCCACCAAGGACCTGCTCAGTCCATACGAACCTGTTCTCAAGTTCTGTATTGTCAAGTCTGTCATCTTTCTGTCATTCTGGCAAGGTAAACATATTTATTGATGTAACATATTATTAGGTGTTTGATATTCATAATGTAAATTTATACATATATATATATATATAAGGGCATTGTAATATGTTTTGGTAATTTAATGCGAATTCTGGAATGTTTGCAATTCCAGTTAATAAAGTGTGGTAATAGAATCTGTTTTATCATGTATTTTGAAAGAAAGAAAACCTCTGTGTTTTATGTAAAGTGATGTTGTGTGTTTCAGGTGTTGTTCTTGCAATACTTGAGAAGACTGGTGCTATTAGCACTATCTACCTGGACGCACATCATCGCACAGTTGGCGTGGGAACGGTGTCTGCAGGCTGGCAGAATTTCTTCATCTGCGCGGAGATGTTCCTGGCAGCCGTCGCTCTGCGCTTCGCCTTCCCACACAGCGTCTACGCATCCGGCCCCACCAGCACCCACGGCCGCACCGTCTCTCTCCAGAGCATCTCCAGCAGCTTGAAGGAGACGATGAACCCTCGTGACATCATGCAGGACGCCATCCACAACTTCCACCCGCAGTACCAGCAGTACACCCAGTACCAGGGATCAAAACCAGTGAAAGATGAGCCCGGTGAAGGAGGCTGGGGCCTGCACGACCAGTACCAGAGACAGACTCCGCAGAATGGAGGCACCCCCCACAGCAGAAACCAGGCGGGGAACACGCAGCAGACGCCCACACCCAACAAGAGTCGATTCACAGAGAAGACAACGCTTCTCAGTTCAGATGATGAATTTCCTTGAAGTATTTTTTGATATTTTTGTGTCAAACTGAGAACAGTGACTGCATCCTCTGACGGGACCATTTTAATTGTCAGTTGCTGTTCTCTGATATCAAACATATAAGAAATATTTATTTTCACTAACCATGCCCCAACCCCCCACCGTTTGATGTCTGTGATGTGAACATATTGTCTTGTGATTACAGTTTATAAAACAAAACATTTCTCTTACCGCCGCAGAATGTTAAAACTTCTTATCAACCTTTAAAAAATTACTTCAAAATAATGTTACTTTAACAACATCTTTAGCGCACACACACACACACACACACACACACACACACACACACAAAATCTTAAGTGTATTGACTGTATTCTTTATAGGGCAAGAATCTCAGTACAGATTTAATTTATAAATAGCCATATTTGAATATGACAGACAGCAGTGTTACATATCAAACAGTTTATTGTTTTAAGTTACTTTATTGCACTGATAAAACTGTATATTGACTTTTTTATAGTAATCTACATCTTAAATCTACATTTCTTACAATGGTTATTTTGTAAATAATTTAAAATAAAATCAGTTATTCAAGGTCTTTTTCGATTGTGACATTGAACAAATTTATAGTTAAATGTTATTAATATTTTGTTTTTTTTAAACACTAAGATTGAGGGTTTTTTTAACTACAGTTATACAATTCAAATTATATTTCTTCTTAGATAAATTTATTACTCAGTGATTTGGACAAAATACTTACATAATTTTCAATTATTTTTTATATTTTATTTATTGATACTTTTTTTTGCATATATACATTCATGAAAAAAAAATCTTTGACAAATTTTTGTTATATTTTATTTTTTAAATGCTTGTGATAGTGAACAGTGTACACATTGGATTAATGTTTTATCACATTTTGCATATTTTATATACAAGATGTATTTTATTTTTGCCATTTTTGTAGAAATGTATTTGATAACACATATCATGTTATTTACACCTGAGTTTTACCTGTTTACTGCAAGTCACAGTTATTTACTTTATTATTATTTAGAATATGTTTATAGCTGACACACCATAAACAATCATTTATTCATTCTGCATGTAGATTAATAAGCTTGTTGCTCTGTCAGTCAGTGTGTTTGTCCGTGATTAACTAGTCTCTGTTGTTTTAAATGTGCAATAACAAGTGTATTAAACACAGATAATTAAACAATAATGTCTCATACAGCCATTAAATGATATTTTAACAAATACTGTGACAAACTATTTTGTAGATTTGAAACTTTCCAGATAAACTTAATATTAGATTACTATTAAAAACATTCATTGACAATCTTTTATATATGTATATCCAGTTAAAATACTTAAATTAGCTAATTACATGATTTTAAATCAGAATTTTGTAAATCATAGAATACATAATTTGGATATACATGTACAAAATCAAAATAGTGAAATTCATGGATTAATTTACTCTGTAGAGTATTAAATTGGATACCTACAAAGAGCTGAAAGAATATTATTAAAGGATGTATGTTATTGATAGAATGTTATCACAGTTTTAAAATTATGATTAGTAACAGGTCAGGTGACACTAATATCATAAAATGATAATTTTTCCTATTTATCTTCAAACTGAATATCTGTCTGTTAAACATATCTTTAACAGATAACAGTAATGTCAGTTAACAAACATGTAATAACAGTACAGTTATTTAATAAACAACAGTAATGTCAGTTAACAAACGTAATAACAGTACAGTTATTTAATAAACAACAGTAATGTCAGTTAACAAACATGTAATAACTACAGTTATTTAATAAACAACAGTAATGTCAGTTAACATACATGTAATAACAGTACAGTTAATTTAATAAACAACAGTAATGTCAGTTAGCATACATGTAATAACAGTACAGTTATTTAATAAACAACAGTAATGTCAGTTAGCATACATGTAATAACAGTACAGTTATTTAATAAACAACAGTAATGTCAGTTAGCATACATGTAATAACAGTACAGTTAATTTAATAAACAACAGTAATGTCAGTTAGCATACATGTAATAACAGTACAGTTATTTAATAAACGACAGTAATGTCAGTTAGCATACATGTAATAACAGTACAGTTATTTAATAAACAACAGTAATGTCAGTTAACATACATGTAATAACAGTACAGTTATTTAATAAACAACAGTAATGTCAGTTAACAAACATGTAATAACAGTACAGTTATTTAATAAACAACAGTAATGTCAGTTAGCATACATGTAATAACAGTACAGTTATTTAATAAACAACAGTAATGTCAGTTAGCATACATGTAATAACAGTACAGTTATTTAATAAACGACAGTAATGTCAGTTAGCATACATGTAATAACAGTACAGTTATTTAATAAACGACAGTAATGTCAGTTAGCATACATGTAATAACAGTACAGTTATTTAATAAACGACAGTAATGTCAGTTAGCATACATGTAATAACAGTACAGTTATTTAATAAACAACAGTAATTAACAACGGCAGTGTGAATGTTGTAGAGTAATCTTGTAAGTTTTGCTTTAATTGGGCATTAATCAGATAATAATATAACAATTGATTTATAAATTTTTAAGAATTTTTATGATTATTTAATAACTATTCTGGTAAAAAATATATATATATATTTTTGTTAATTCATTATTTTAATAAATTTGTTTAGCTTGTAATTAACAAACTAATTTTAAATAAGTTACAAAATCGTTGTTCTGCTGTTTGTAGTGATAATGTGATGAACCCAGTCATTTGTGTTAGTGTCATAGTGATGTTAGATTTTGTTTTTTTAAAGTGTGTTAGTCAATACTTGGCATTGTAATAGTGTTGTTGTACCTGCCATTAAAGCTTAATAATTTTTTTAGTCAAATAATTTAAACAAACAAAAATACTGATAAATTAGAATTTTACGAATGCTATATTAATACCCAGTAGCTGAATATCATGTTGTATTTAAATTAGAATTTTAAGAATGCTGTATTAATACCCAGTAGTTAAATATCATGTTGTATTTAAATTAGAATTTTAAGAATGCTTCATTAATACCCAGTAGTTAAATATCATGTTGTATTTAAATTAGAATTTTAAGAATGCTATATTAATACCCAGTTGTTAAATATCATGTTGTATTTAAATTGACAGAATCAGCATTTTATATTTCTTATTGTGTTTAGCAAATTCTTGCATTTATCTTTGATAAAATATTTTTGTTTTTTGATTTAACAGAAATATTAATAGAATTAGGACTAAAAAGTTATATTTAATATGTATTTGTGTTGGTTAATATAATGTTAGGTCACTGGAATCTGAATAGAATTAGGACATAAGAAATTAATATTTTGCTTAATGTTTTTACTGGAAGTAGGATGACAGAAACATTCGGTTTCTTACAAGATGTAAATATCATGTATTGTTTACCTCATTATTTTCATTTGTTTACATTTTATTGTCAAAGTTTAAATTATAATTCAAAATACAGCTTACATGGTTTCAGACCTGTGACAATATTTTACATTTACACTGACATTAATTGTGTTTCTTATATCAAGTTAAACCAGTTAGAAGTTGTTGTTGTTTTTAAACTAACGTCTACATTTGTCATCATAATAACTTTAAAACATACAGTACAACTTCAGTATTGTCAAGTTAGAAGTTTAAAAAATTTGTTACACTGCAGTATAAAGACCTGTTGAACACAAACTAGTAACCACTGGTTACACTGTTTAACTGGTTGTGCTGGTTACAGTGTTTATATTGGTTATGCAGGTTTTCACTGCTTTGTACTTGACAAGATCAAAATCTGTTCTTCAGTGCCCAGGAGATTCATTTTTTAGAGACATTTTTTTTTATTTTTTTTTTTTTAATTTTGCTTCTTCTTCTTTTTTTTTTTTTATTTAGGAATGCAAAGTTGTGGAAAAATTTATTGTTCATTTATAATTTTTTTTTTTTTTTAATTTATATATATATGTATATGTATATATTAACTAATCATCTCGATACAAGGTACATTTAAAATGAATGTGTACTTTTATTTTTAATATCACCTTTCTTAAAATCAAATTAGTTGTCTTTTCAGCTCAGATATTAATTTCAGCTAATTAATTATTACGAACTGGTAATTTGATCAGTGTTTACAAAGGGTAATGTTAATTTCAGCTAATTAATTATTACTAACTGGTAATTTGATCAGGGTTTACAAAGGGTAATGTTAATTTCAGCTAATTAATTATTACTAACTGGTAATTTGATCAGTGTTTACAAAGGGTAATGTTAATTTCAGCTAATTAATTATTACTAACTGGTAATTTGATCAGGGTTTACAAAGGGTAATGTTAATTTCAGCTAATTAATTATTACTAACTGGTAGTTTGATCAGTGTTTACAAAGGGTAATGTTAATTTCAGCTAATTAATTATTACTAACTGGTAATTTGATCAGGGTTTACAAAGGGTAATGTTAGATTCAGCTAATTAATTCTTACTAACTGGTAGTTTGATCAGTGTTTACAAATGTTGAATTCTGTAAACATGAGCTGAATGAATGACACTGATGTCTCACACACATATAACCACATCTGTTGAAATACAGCTGTATAATTACACTTAAATTTCAACATTCATCTTTTTTGTTCTGTTTACAATTCACATCTTTTATATATATATATATATATATATATATATTGTATTTGTGTATATTTGTATATATAAGTATATAAAAATTTCAGACGTATATGTGTACATATATAAAATATATATATTGAGATTTTCTCCTTAACACTAAATATTTTATTTTCACATTTAACAAAGATTAAGTAGAAATTGCTGTGCCAATGTTTCCTTCAGACATAAAACTGCTTTAGGTATTCTCACAGACATTATCTGCATGATCATCTTGTAATATGATTTATTCAAAACAAACATAGTTTATAGCTTTTATTGATACAGAAAGTGATAATATTGGCTTTCTTTATTATAACAAAAACAACAGCAACAACTATTATAATTATTATTATTATATGAAATCATTTATTCCAAGGGTTACTCTTACTATGGGTTACTCTTACTGTCAGTTATGTTGCAAAAGATCGTTTATACACTTTGCTGTAGACAGAAAAGTACATGTATTAGTGATTGGCTGGAATGGGAAATATCCCAGTGAAAAATGTTAATTGTCAGTTGACATTGTTTATTGTGAAACATCAGATGAATCCTAGTTTTAGATCTGGTTTCTTATCTGGTTTCTTTTCTGAAAACAATAGTGTTGGCTAATAAATGGCAGAATTATTTTTTAAATTTTTTTTTTACCTTTTAACTGCTGGCTGATATCTGATATACTGGCCAGCAGTTAAAGGGTTAAAAAAATGAAATCTGAGTTTGTGTTAGATGTCAGTTATATATTTGTTAAATCATATCATCTAATAAACCATCATCTCAATATAAGAGTTACGGCTTTGGTTAAGCAAGAAGAATATAAACTGTATTGAAGTACATGATTATAGAATGTCTGGATGTCAGTGAAATTAGGACAGAAAGGGTTAAAGCTACATTCATTTTGAGATTTAAATTAATTCCGTTGTTTACAAGTAAATGTTAGAGGTTTGGTGTTTTTAATGTACTTGAACAGTTAAGCTTCTTTTCTAGTCTGGGTGTTTATTAAAATATTCTTTTGTTTTTCTTCTTTTCTTTTTAATCCAAACACTGGATTAATTATTTTTACATAATTATAATTTTGTTTTTATTATTTAAAAAATAAATAAATATAAATAAAATCTTTGGTTACATTTAAGTTTTGACTAAGATATTATGATTTGAGAGATGCAGGGAGGTTGATTGATTATATTTGTATCAGATATTTATTTAAGACATTTACAACAAAGGTTTGTTATTGATGTCTGTCACAGCTCCTGCTTACAAGTATTTTTATTTCTCTAAACAAAAACATGTTTAATTCTTTGTGGTAGAAAGGTTTACTGATTGACCTTATTATACAGATTTATTTTACAACACCAGTTTCTACATGTGTTTAATTGTTCTTCAGTTAATCATCCTTTTCTTTCTTTTTCTTTTCTTTTTTTGTTTTTGAATTTTAAAAACCAAAGTTATTTTTTATTTCTTTTTTTTTGTTTGACTAGTACAGAAGTAAAAATGTTGTTACTGTTTTGTCACTGTTTTGTGTTGAATAACATAAATGTGCTAGGAACTTACCTGTGTTGAAAAAAAAAAAAAAAAAAAAATGTTCACCTGTATAAGAGATAAACCTATTACTCAGAAGACTGAAATTTTACAGCTCACTTTGCTTTATTAGAATAATAATCAGAAGAAGAAATCATTTGAAATAATTATGAACAAAGAATTTGTTTTAAATCTGTATGCACCTGTTTTCATTTTCAGATTTTACATTAGACACAGATTAGTGAAGACTGATCTATCTGCTGAGTCAGAAAATGGTAAAAGTTTAGTTGTGACATCTAGTTTTAACATGGTGGTATATCATCAGTGCTGTTTTGTCTGTAACTTTTATAATGGTGGGACCAGTTCATATCTAAATAAAATCATTTGTTATTTTTGTCATCATACATCATGCGTAGTACCCACCACGTGTTGTTAGATACTACACTGTTAGGTACGCAGTGTGTGTGTTAGCTAGTATCACAGTTACATTGTTGTGTTCAGAGCTGTGCCTGTCAGTGACATTCTCTCAAATAAAGTTGTTTTATCGTCTTCTGTCGTTTATTTACCGATTGTTGAAATTTTGTATTCTGTGAGATAGTGTCTTCATATAAGTGTTTTGTTATCAGTAATCAATTTAATATTCAGATATGTCAGTAATCAATTTAGTATTCAAACAGATGATGTCAGAAATCAATTTAATATTCAAATATGTCAGTCAATTTAATATTCAAACAGATGATGTCAGTAATCAGTTTATATTCAAACAGATGGTCCATAATCAATTTAGTATTCAAACAGATGATGTCTGTAATCAATTTAGTCTTCAAATATGTCAGTAATCAATTTAATATTCAAACATGTCAGTAATCAATTTAATATTCAAACATGATGTCTGTAATCAATTTAGTCTTCAAACAGATGATGTCAGTAATCTATTTAGTATTCAAACAGATGAATAGTCAGTTATTGGTAGCTCACTGATATTAAAGTAATAAGTAAATAAATAAATAAATTAAAAAAATAAAATGGAAATTCCTTGAGAGGAATCAATTTGTCAAGAATTGATGTTATGGGATCAACCTGAAAACAAACTGACAAAGGAAGTTTTGGGCATTGATATCAAAACACCATCTTAAGATAGTGTCAGCTAGGTCACTGATATTAATATAGTGTCAGCTAGGTCACTGATATTAAGTTAGTGTCAGCTAGGTCACTGATATTAAGTTAGTGTCAGCTAGGTCACTGATATTAAGTTAGTGTCAGCTAGGTCACTGATATTAAGACAGTGTCAGCTAGGTCACTGATATTAAGATAGTGAAAAAGCCAGACCAGGCTCTGGTTGTAGCTGATGCTTGTAAACAGTAATTTGTAACTGATACGTTGCTCAGCTATAATTAATTATGTCATTTTCAGTACACCTCATGTTCTGTGACTCTGATTTGTCACAATGATAAGACAAATGTTTTTATCCTGAAATCTTAAACTTTTTTACAGACAGAAATCACTTATTAGTATATATATATATATATATAGTAAAATAAAAACAAAAATACAGCAGAATTTAAACTTTTTTTGTTTAATAGTCAGCTATTAAAATGTACAATTTTTATTTGAAAATAACACTCTGAAAGGCACATTAGTGAATAAATAATTAAAATTCATGCACATAAAATTTAAAATCTACATATTTAATATTTAAAATCCATATATTTAATATTTAAAACTGACATATTTAACACTTGAAATCTACATAGCTGATATTTAAATCCACATAATTAACAGTTAGAATCTATAAAATTAACATTTAAGATCCAGATATTTTACATTTAAAATTTATATAATTAAAATAAAAATTTAATTATTTAGAAATGTTTAAATTTTATAAATAGATATTTATTTAGTAATTAAAATCAATAGATATTTATTTAGTAATTAAAATGATCATATACGATGTTCTGAGAACCATAAAAAGAAACTGACTGAAATTGTGTACTGTTAATATACAAATGAGATCAAAGTGAAATGACAGCAGTATGTGTGAAATGTAATCTTAGTCAATGACTTGGAAAGCAAAAGGAAAAACTCAAATAACTAACATTACCGACTAGAGAAACATTCATTATCTGACCTGATAAAGACTTAATAATATATCTGCTAAGACACATTCATACTTTAAAAGTAACAAATGTAAAAGTAATTGATGAACAATTAAATAGTTATTAAATCTTATTTAAGCAGAGGAATTTCAAATGTGTTATTAGAATTATTTGATCTTCTAAACTGATTACTGATTTAGGCTGCATTTAACAAGAAACCAGTCTTGGCGTTTGTGCCTGCAACACATCAGTTTGAGAATTCTGTTTGTCACACAACATAAAATCATCCATTCACTATTTACAAATCAACTTTAAAATTGAAAAAAAAAAAGTATTTCACAAAACACAGAGGTGTGTCTGACTGCAACAGTAAGTACTTGAAACTAATTTAAAGCTTTGTGTTTAAGTAACTTTACAGTGTACAAGTTTTGCACTGGAATGTTATAAATCTCAAGAGACTTTGATGTGACTAACATCTTGAGACAAATTGCCTGTCCATCTGTCTGATTGTCTAATAATGTCTTCATTTTCATCATTTACAACTCCTAGTACCACTGCATTTAGCTGAAAAATAACAAATATTAATTTTTAAGAACAACAATATATAAAATAACCAAATTAAAATTAGAACTGCAAGTGGAAAACCCCCCCCCCCAAAAAAACCACTTTAAATAAAATAATAAACTAATATAATATAAATATATAAAATTTCTCTTTCTTTCATATATCCTCTTTATTTCTCTCACTTTTTAAAATTTTATTGTAAAACTGATAATAATAATAATATTAGATGCTGTTTTGTTTTGCTGAGAAAACATTAATTTGTGTTAAAAATAATATAACAGGTCATTTAACTGATATTACCATCATTTCTGTGTCACCCTCTTGTCACAAAATAGACTGGTAACCTTCCCTGAATGTCTTTGTACTGCTCCACTCTATTGCACTGAATGATAGAGAGGCACCAGTTGCCATGACAACAAGAATAAGGAGCTGCCACTCTAGAAGCAAGACCAGACTGTAGTAGAAAGCTACTGCTGCCATTAATGACTGTAAAACAGAAAACGTATTAAATATTTTATTTGCTTACATGATTTGCTAATGATTGCAACAAATGATTTGATTAATCACTGTTTTTATTTGCTTACATGGCAACAAATGATTTGATTAATCACTGTTACATTAACAACAGACACAGCACATGATAATCAATAGATTATTTTTTTAAATAAGTTTTTATTAAATAAATAAATAAATGTATTAAAACATAAAAAGTTAGATATACTTCTAATCACCTGAACAAACTTGAAAAGAGCAAATGCTGGAGAACTGTCTTCTGGGAACATGAAGCCAAGTAATGAATAAATCTACAAATAATCAATGAAACACAGATTACAAATAAACAGTAAAACACAGATTACAAACAGACATTGAAATATAGATTACAAATAAAAAGTGAGACAAATTTCCATTAATGAAACACATTTCACAGACAGATAATGAAACAGATTATAAATAGAAAGTGAAACAGATTATAAACAGACAGTGAAACAGATTACACATATAATAAATAGAAATCGTAACATAGATTACAAATACACATGTAATGAACAGACCTGTGTGTTAAAACAGCTGTCTCCTAGTCCCAGAAGAAAACCACAGAGTAAGGCAACGTACTTACTGAAAAATAAAACACCATCTAACATATCAGTAACACAATTCATTATAAACACCTATAAAAAAAAAAAAAAACATCCACACAAATATACTCACACACACAATTGTTATAACTTGTTAAGGGCTCAGATTGGTAATATAGTTAAAATTAAATGTGAACATGCATTCTGGTAACTTTGAGAAAAACAGAAATGTAGAGAGAGACAGTGTGGTGTGTGTGTAGGTGTGTGTGTGTGTGTGTGTGTGTGTGTGTGTGTGTGTGTGTGAGAGAGAGAGAGAGAAGCATGTAGCTTATTTCTTTATAATTTATACATCTAACATTTAAAGAGAAAAAGACTTACTTGGCTTCTATGTATGTTGGCTGATCTGATGATGCTAGAGGAGAATTACTGGGTAGGTTGATGAAGATAAGGAAGAATGAGACAACATGAACGATGTAACCAAACATGACAATTGGATCACGTCCATGTTTGTTTGTTCTTTTACCAAACAAACCAAACAACGAACCACCTGAAACACACAAGTACACAGAACACAAAATAAAATATAGTGTATAGTTCTTGGGTGTCACTTTACATAAATTTTAATGTGGTGAGATCAAGTAAAACTAGTCAGCACTTACCGAGTATTTCACCAACTCCAATGGCTATGCCAGCCAGGCCCAGCAGTCCCTTTCTTTCTGTACTGAACACTTCTGTGTTTGAAATACACGTACCATAAACACCACTGAAAAATGTCAGCTCCAGTCCTGTATAACAAAAAAAAAAAAAAAAAAAATTAGCAATAAGAACAAAAATAGTAACAATAAGAACAAAAATAGTAATAGTAACAACAAATTCAATTAATTTAATAAAATTCATAATAATAATATTTAATAATAGCCACTGAATTATAACTTGCTGAAATGAAAACAATTCATAAAACAATACATCTGTAATAATAAATAGAGGTAATCTTACCTGTGTATGCAAATGTAATACTTAAACAAAGAATTTCCCGTGTTCTCATCAGGTGAAATGAACGTTCTAAATAAATAAACAAAAATTATATCATAATTTATATGATTTCTTTAAAATAGTTTAACATTAAATAAATAAATAAGTAAACTTATTTTTATGAAGAGCCATGACTTTTAACACAGAACTGTTATGATAATTAGTTTCAGGTTAGATATTACAACACTGTTAACATTTATAATAAATACATTTGTAACATGTGTAACATAATTATTAACATAAATAAGTAAATAAAATAAATATTATTATTATTAAAAGTTACTGTTAAATTATTCAGTTTAATAGAAATAAATATTTTAGTTTCACATTTGGCTCACTAGTTCTTCAAGCAGATATACGAGTTTTATCCCAGTCATTGAAAGCTGTTGAAATGTTGTTACAAGTGAAATAGTATTAAATACTTACTAAGGGCTTGTAATGGGGAGGAGGCTGGAATTACGTGAGAACCACTGAAAACAAAAACTGATTTCAATTCACAACAACAACAACATTTACTCCTACTGCTGCTGCTGTTATTACTAATACAATTACAACAACAACTGCTATTATTACTACAACTAATACTTACATTATTATTATTATTTAAAAAGTGATAATGAACATAATAAAAATAATAATTACATGTAGCAATTATACTGGAACTAGAAACAAAAAAATGTAAAAACAGTTACAACTTAACATGAAAAATTTAAAAAGGTATGTCTGTAAAACAACATTTAATAAAATGATCACAGCTTGATGCGTTAGACTGTGTTTTAGTAAATAAATGTAATAAAATGATCACAGCTTGTAGTGGTAAGTGTTAGACTGTGTTTTAGTAAATAAATTTAATGGAGAAGCCTGGAAATGATGCTGTTTTGTTCATACTGGTAAAACTGAAAAGTGTTGTTAACAAAAGTAATCATTTGTAAACTGTTTACCTGCCAACAACGTTGATGAGGTTCTCACTGTCAGAATTTCTTCTCTTTCTCAGAAATAACAGACACAAAATTCCCAATCCAGCTGCAACACTGAGCCCAATATACAGCTCAGTTCTTTCCTTTGGTTTGATGTTTCCATTATCCTTGAACACATAGTAACTGTACAAGTTACCGAACAGTAAACTGAAATGTACAAAACATCAGTATAACTGTACAAGTTACCGAACAGTAAACTGAAATGTACAAAACATCAGTATAACTGTACAAGTTACCGAACAGTAAACTGAAATGTACAAAACATCAGTATAACTGTACAAGTTACCAAACAGTAAACTGAAATGTACAAAACATCAATGTAACTGTACAAGTTATCAAACAGTAAACTGAAATGTACAAAACATCAATGTAACTGTCCAAGTTATCAAACAGTAAACTGAAATGTACAAAACATCAAAGTAATTGTGCAAGTTACCAAACAGTAAACTGAAATGTACAAAACATCAAACACACAAATTAAAACATCAAATACATATATTAAAAAGCTTAACAAAATGAAAAACAAAAACATTTAAATAAATAACACACTATATACATGATTATTTTCCTGATGATTCTATTTAATTATTATTTTTATCTCAATATTAGCATTCACATTTTCATTATTTATTTTTATCATGTACCAGAAAATTTACATTGTAACAATTATGTCACAGAGTAAATGATTTCTAAGATGATGATAAATTACAATAATTATACATAGTTGTTATTTAAATTTGGGTAAGCTAAGGTAACACTTGCCTGCACTGTAACAGAGCCCAGAAAATTCCACTGTTTCTGGAGATAGTTTCTGTGTCTGAATTCACAGTCAGCGCTGTCCCTTGTGCTGTCCACAGAACTAGAAACAAAAATGATAATAAATAACATACATACATATATATATCTTACAAACAACATTAATAGTTCAGAAGAAATCACTCTGTATTCAATACTTCATATCCAACATTCAACTATCAAACACTTTGTAAACACACTATTCATATATCACATCCTACAAACACGCTATTCATATATCACATCCTACAAACACGCTATTCATATATCACATCCAACAAATCTACTATTCATATATCACATCCTACACACTATTCATATATCACATCCTACAAATCTACTTATTCATATATCACATCCTACAAATCTACTATTCATATATCACATCATACTAACACCTTATTCATATATCACATCCTACAAACCTACTATTCATATATCACATCCTACAAACCTACTATTCATATATCACATCCTACAAATCTACTATTCATATATCACATCATACTAACACCTTATTCATATATCACATCCTACAAACCTACTATTCATATATCACATCCTACAAACCTACTATTCATATATCACATCCTACAAATCTACTATTCATATATCACATCCTACAAACCTACTATTCGTATATCACATCCTACAAATCTACTATTCGTATATCACATCCTACAAACACACTATTCATATATCACATCCTACAAACCTACTATTCATATATCACATCCTACAAACACACTATTCATATATCACATCCTACAAATCAACTATTCATATATCACATCCTACAAACCTACTATTCATATATCACATCCTACAAATCAACTATTCATATATCACATCCTACAAACCTACTATTCATATATCACATCCTACAAACACACTATTCATATATCACATCCTACAAATCTACTATTCATATATCACATCCTACAAACACACTATTCATATATCACATCCTACAAATCTACTATTCATATATCACATCCTACAAACCTACTATTCATATATCACATCCTACACACTATTCATATATCACATCCTACAAATCAACTATTCATATATCACATCCTACAAACCTACTATTCATATATCACATCCTACAAATCAACTATTCATATATCACATCCTACAAACCTACTATTCATATATCACATCCTACAAATCAACTATTCATATATCACATCCTACAAACCTACTATTCATATATCACATCCTACACACTATTCATATATCACATCCTACAAATCTACTATTCATATATCACATCCTACAAATACACTATTCATATATCATATCCTACAAACCTACAATTAATATATCACATTCTACAAACCCAATATTCATATATCACATCCTACAAATCCACCATTCATGTATCACATTCTGTTAACACACTATTCATATCTAAAATACATTTTCCAAACCAATTAGATACTGTCACAATAAACACACACAACATTCTATAACAAACAAAATTGTCGAACACACACACACACACACACACATACATACACACACACACAAAGTATATATGTATATTTTTTTGTTACAAATTACCCCATCTATAAACAGGAATTATTATTATTATTATTCACTGTGTAGAATATTCCTAACTTCATATTGTTTACATAACTGTGATTAATTCAGTATCAAACACTGAGTAATTTAGACAAACTGTTTGTTTGATATAAACTTTATTACAGGTAAGACAGCACCTACCAGAAAGTTTAACAACTTACTTGCTGCTCCGAACCCAACAAGAACTGAACCAAGATACAAAGCCCATTCCATGGGATATAGGAACGACAGAATAAACAGGCTGTGAAATAAACATTTAAACATGTCACTCAGTATTTTTTTAATTAACACATTTTATTTTAAATCAATTATTATGAATATCATTCATATTCAGCAAGTTGTTATATATTACTATACAATTTTATTTCTGAATATCAAAACACAATAGTTTTAAAACAGTATTTTAAATAATTCATTTGGACCACATTTAATAGCTTTTCATAACATAAGTGAATTTTGTAAATATCTGTGGATACATTTTAGGATATTTTCAAAGCTGTATGAACTTACAAGTACATCAGTGCTCCAACAATCATGGACGACTTTGGGCCAGCAAAAGATACAAACGATGGAGCCAGCCAGTTGCAAACAGAGAACCCCACATAAATAATACCTAGACTAGAATACACAACAGAATTACCTTTTAAGAGAGAGAGAGAGAGAGAGAGAGAGAGAGAGAGAGAGAGAGAGAGTTATAAAAGTATGAAAATAAGAATGAGTATTTGTTCATAAATACCTCAATACATTTTAGAAGTAAAGTATGATTAAATGTTAGTGAAACAGAATGACAGTATCATATGGTTTTTGGATAAGCAAGTTAAAACTGAACAGTCTGTTGCAGTATAATATCAGTTACCTTGATGGATTCTTTATACACTTCTTGGCACAGATCAAAAACACAAGGCACAAATTTCATAACTAACATCCTGACAGGTATATTGAAAAAGTTTCATTTATATTCTAACCACCTTTACACTACTGATGTAAATATCTCCTTTAAAGTGATATGACATGTTTTTTGTTTGAGAAACTTTAATTAGAAAATGTTATGTATGTATGCATGTGTATATATATACATATATACATATAGATATATATAATATATACACACATATATACACACACACTTATATATAAAGGTATGTGTGTATGTATATATCTATATATATATATACACATACATACACACACATATATATACTTATATATAAAGGTATGTGTGTATGTATATATCTATATATATCTATATATGTATCTTATCTATCTATATCTCTATATATCTATATATCTATATATAGATATATACATGTATAAATTACCTGGTATAGCCATCACCTTTAAATTTCAAATTTGTATCATTTCTTGCACTGTCAAGTACTGTTTTCTAAAATAATAAAAATAAATCATTTTTAAAAAAATTAAAATATATTTTTTCTCAGATTCTGTATCAGTCTATAGTCATGATTAGATTTATACTATCGATAGGAAAATACATTTCGACTGATAATCTGTTATAAGACGAAACATTACCTCAACCATAGAACATGTTTGAAAAGCTGTAAATATTAGCATAAACGAAACACCTAAGACAATAATATTGCAAAGTCGAACGTCACAGCCACAACACCCCATTTTGGACACTTTTATCACATGATTTACCGAACTTGTACGAATATCTCCGATGATGAAATTGAGGTCGAGGAAATCACGTGGTAAAGAAAACGCCATATTGGAATACAAATTTGCATTAGTCAGGAACACGTAAAAACGCAAACATGAGTTATGGACGAAGTCCACCCGAGGTTGATGGAATGTATTCATTAAAAGTAGATAATTTAACATACAGAACAACTATTGAAGACCTGAAAAGATCATTTGAAAAGTATGGTGACGTTGGAGATGTGTACATTCCCAGAGATCGTTTTACCCGCGAAAGCAGAGGATTTGCCTTTGTGCGTTACTACGATAAGCGTGACGCCGAGGATGCCATCGACTGTATGGACGGTGCTGTCATGGATGGAAGAGAAATAAGAGTGCAAATGGCTCGTTATGGACGACCAACTGAACCAGCAAGAAGAGGTCCACCACCTAGAAGATCAAGTTATTATGGTGGTTATCGAAGTCGCAGGTAAAGGGTTATTTTATTTTTTCTTATTTAAATAATTGATGTCTTCTTTAAGTTTACTAACATTTATAATTTTTGTTGTTATCTACACTCTTAATTTCATTGGAACTTTTGCTTTGGTAATTGTTAGAAAAATTCCACAGCTCTGAGATGAAGACAAACAGCAGCTGGCACAGCTAAGTAAATTATATTAATAATACTTACACTAGTAAGTAACAGTATATGATTATATCATATATGGATGTAACAGGCCCCTATTGGTAGTGAACATCTGAAAGTCATAAACATTTCCTGTCGATTCAGAAATTGTCAGTAGTAATGTTTATTCTCATTACATCAGAGGGCGCTAATTATCACTTGTTATGACAGAATTAGAATTGTCATATTTGTTTTATAATAATTAAAATTGTCATTGTTTTCAAGTCCAGCATATTTTTGTCGCAATCATTCCATTAATTCTGGAATATGGGATAATGGATGTCGTATAGTCATAGATTTTTGTTTTCGTCCTTTTCGTTTAACTATCAACCATATAGGTGAATTCGGTATTATTTCAATTAAAAGGAATGTCATGTTTTACTTTTGAATTGAAAACAATATTATTTTCTTCTTTTATAAACTTAGCATTGTGCAGTAAAAATTGATATTAGAAATAACATTAAACAGTTATTATTGATGCTTGGAGATTAATACTAGTAATAAATTCGGCATATAACACTAATTATATTTATAGGTCACGCTCGCGGTCATGGTCAAGAAGACGAAGATCTTACAGTCGGTCACGAAGTAGATCGGACAGTCGATCGAGGAGGCGACGTTATTCAGACAGTCGGTCAAGATCTGCATCAGTGGATCGCCGTTCACGGAGCAGATCTCCATCCCCCAAACAAGACTGAATTGTTTGAATTGAACTAAGTTGTAGGCAATGGTTTTGCCTCTTACAAAATGCACCAAAAGACACTTGAGCAGTTTAAAAGGTTAATTTCTACTAGACTTATTAGGTTTCATAATGGTAACCAGTTAAACACCTGATAAAATATTCATAATACTGTTTCAAGACACTAAAATAGTTTTGATTGAAAAATATTGCCCATATATCCTTTCAGAAAATCAATTTAAAAAAAATGTTTTGGTAGTTATTAATTTACACAAAACTGATCTAACATTGAATGTTGCTTGTATTGTGATTTTAAAAATTATACAACTAATAAAGTCAGAATGCACTTGGGGAAGTGCACCTGGGTCTGTATTGTTTCCTCTGTGTACAAACAAAAGTAGTCTCTAGAATTTCAGCTGTTTCCAAATTGAGATGTGTTTGTAGGTTTGTTCAGTTTTTTTTAGAAATTGTTTATGTATTTGAAACAGATGTTACAGAAATATTAACTTGTATTTTTTCTCTTGTTTCCATGTCGCTGTGTAGGGGCTGTAATGTATCTACTGTGCAGTATGCCGTTATGTTAGCTGTGCATTGGTTGCTGTTGGTACGATGTTGCAGTCCGTTATCTTAGCTGTCGGTCGGATGTTGCAGTGTGTTGCGAGGTTGCTGCATCCGTCACAGAGTCCAGTTTGCAGTAGAGCTGTATGCTGGTAGCTGAGATGCAGATTGATGTTGTAAACATAAAAGCAAATATTACAAACCACTAGGTTTCAAAATTGGTAGAAGCTAAGTGTAAAATCTGCTGTGACATCTCGTCATGTATATATGGTACAGTCCATTATTAACGAGCAATATACATCAGAAATGTTTAAAGGAACATTACAGTTCAAAATTGGTCAGCAATGAAGAGTCACATGAGATATGACAGTCGTTTTCAGTTTACATTTGAAAAAATATATATTAATTGTAAAATATTTCTTATTTCCTTGAAAAGAGCATCTCATTATTGTCCCCACCACTTATTTTACATTTCAGCTAACATTCCAAGAGGTATTTTTGCAAGAAATAAATTTATTTAAAAAAACAACAACAAACAAAACAAACAGAAACAAATCAGATTATTATCTGTAGTGTTCAGATAAAATGATACTTATGAGGAAGTATGCTGTAAATTCGGTCCTTTTTTTTAAACTTTCTTTTTCACACAGTGGGATGAGTCTTTTTATTATTATTAAAATAGTTTAAAAATGATCTAATAATAGTAACTTTTTAATAAAAACTGAAAATAATAATGGTAATTAGCATTTATTTTGGTGTTAGTGTAAGAAAATGTTTTTGTTCAACAGTAACTGCTGGAAAGCTCTGACAAACAAGGAATACATGGTTGAAATGTTAACCTGTTATTCTTCATAAAGGAATTATTATTTTTTCAGCTTTAGAAATAAAGTTGTCAAATACACAACATTTTCATTTTGTTTATTCATATCTCCATTATCTGTACAGTTAAAATGTTCTTTTTTCAGAGTGTTTTATTAAAATTTATAAACAATTATTCCAGAAGATGTCGGTTGTAACCTGCAGTTTTCAGCTCTTCATCCAGTGAGTCATCAACAAAGCACGGCTGATGTTGGCCGTCTGATGTTAGCAGAGCATGAACTCCACGAAATACCTTGACAAAGCCTCTGTAAAGTACATAACATTATTAACACCTAAAGCAATCGATCATTACTCTCACATTTACTAACTGCTCAGGAAAGATACGTTTTTAAATATGAAATGCTTTGTTCTTTGAAAATGTCGTTATTTTGTACAATACTGAGCATCCCTGTCCTGTAACAGAATAACAATAAATATAATAAATGAAATGATTAATTGCTTCCAAACTAAGTATCAATAATGCAAGATATTAAATTTAAAAAGTCCTACATGAAATTTTTCATATGTGTATCATTCACACAAGCCACTGAAATCAGTAGAGTAAAATAAGGTAAGGTTTTAACTGCAGAAGTATCTGCAAACACAGACATGTACATACTTTGAAGTGGGATCCAAGGCCTGAAGCTGAGGTAACAAGTGTTTTTTAAAACATGTCACCAAGTACCTTTGTAGTTCAACATACTGTGTTTTAAATACAGTGTGATAAAACTGACAAAGATCTCTCTGTGACTGGTATGTCAGTGTGGTGGGCAAGGCAGGTGGTTCAAAACCTACAACATGACAGATAAGTTAATGCACTGGTAAAGTGAGAATAAATAAAATCATGTAAAGATTAACAGATAGGAGAAAATTCAAGAGATCTGTTGGGATTTCACATTTAAGTTTGTACACCTAATGATTCACTCCTAAAATACTTCAAAAATCGGTTACAAAATCTGAGAACATGTTTGCTAAAATGTGTCAGTTATCTGAAAATGAATAATTCACATGGGAAATATTTAGATATGAGCATACTGACAAGAAACACTTACCTTGAGTTGATGATTGAGCTGGAAGCCAGAAAAGTGTTGATGTCGGTGGACTGCGACAAATGACTGGTATTTCTTTCTGTTTGTGCTTTCCCACATCCACTAATTTAAAAAAAAAAAAAATATGGTTTGATAATAATAAAAAATAAGCTTTATATTTATTAGTCATACCCATTTCTTATGTTTCAACATCAACTGTACTACATATTCCTATTTACTAATACACTTGAGCTGATTCATGGTTAGAGTCCTGGCCTGTGATGTGGAAGACCCAATCAACAGTTCTCAGATGTAACAAGTGCTGGCATGAATAAGATGTTTTGCTGTTAATAGAAATGTGCAAAATATCTACTTTTTTTTTATCAAATAATCCCATTAGTGTGGATACTGAGATCAAATTATTCTTGAGTAAACATGCAGATAAAGCCATTTAATATGTTGATTCACAGTTTATGTTAGAATGATAATGTTTATAATTTCGCAATGTTGGTTTATGTAATAAAGGCTTGTGTAGCTGGGAGAGTGATTTATTAAAACTTGCTTGTTTTACTTTCTATCAGCTCAGAACAATTCTCCTCCAGCTCATCAAAAGTGGTTAGAATGAAATCAGTCATCATCTTGGCATGGAGCACTTCTTCAGGAGAAGACAACTCTTAAAATGAAAAAGAATTAATATTTTTTTTCGTTTTACTAAAGTGTTTGTGTTTTTTTTTAATCTCAAAGATTTACATCTGAGTAGTTCAGATGACACAGATTATTAACTTTTGCTGATACGTTAAAGATCATTGTATGTAACAACAGTGGAACACTAAAAACATCTTTCTGCTAAATGAAAAACTAAACTAAGGAATTTGTGACAAATCAAAGTTTATTACTAAAATGATTTTCACTTACCAGTTATTGAAGACAGATTGAGATCATTTAGAAGTTGTATCAACTTCTTCAGAGACTGATGACACAAAATTAGTTTTCTTCCTTTTAACAGATTTGATGCTTGAAACTGAAATATAATAATCAGTTATCATTTAGTAATAACAATGTATCTATAGGTATTGAACATTCAGCTGTTGAAGTAAGCACCAAGTAAGTGAATGTCTCAAATGTGCTGTCACATACTATTTATGATACAAACAACACAGCTGCACTAATAACACTGTAACCAAATAACCAGGTAACTACTCAAATACAACTGTTGAAATTGAAAATACTAATTGTTGACTTATAAACCATGTAAATATTAAAACTAAATATTAAAACTGAAAATGTTAATTGTTGAATCATAAACCATTAAACTGTTGAAACTGAAAATGCTACAACTGTTGAATTATAAACCATGTAACTACTATTAAAATGGAAAATATTACGACTGTTGAATAATAAATATTTCAAACTGAAACTGTTACAGTTGTTAAACTAAAAAATACATATACCTCCTTCTGCACTTTATCTAAAAATTCTGCACACGGATTGTTATTTCCAACTTTCTTGGTAATCTTTTGTTTCTCATACTTTTGTCTCAGCTGATGATTTGTGCTGACTAACTTTCTTAAACAGCCAGGAATGGAAAGTTTTGACCTATTAAAAATATTAATTATTTAGAAACAAGACATTATCAATTATTATTTGTTTTTTTATTAAAAATAAATGAAATACTAAATATTAAATATCTAATGTGAATTGGCTTTTTTTAAATTTTCAAATAAAGGTTTGGTGATTATAAGTATTAAATACATGGTGACTTTGTTTTGCAGTGACAAAGTAAATAATAAGTGTGTCTGGTTAAATAAAAAGATAAAAGGTTTAGTGCATAAAATATGAAATAGTCAAATCTTTATGAACAGTGGTTTCAGAACAGAAACATATTTATAATTAATATTTTATCTCCCATTTAACTATTATTATTCCTAGATATAAAAAAAGAAAAAACTTTAGAATGAAAAAAAAAAGGAATAGTGTTGTTTTGTCAAAACCTGTAAAATCTACTTACCCATCTTTCAATAAAGAAAATGTTTCTGTGTGTCTCATTTCTGATATTTCACTTGTTTTATCAAGTTTTGAAATCTGACATTGCAGTGCAGTAGACACATCAACTGATTCTGTTTCACTTTGGATCCCTCTGTCATTTACCTCCATTTTCAATGTTTCACACACACGGAGTTGTGCAGATGTTGTTTTTGTAGAATCAGACATCATCTTTACGGAGTCAGATGCTGTGGAATGAGATTTTGAATGTTTTGCCGCTGTTCCCGCAGAGTGTTTTGAACTCTTTGAGCGACTTGGTACTCTAATATTGGGATCTGTTTTGAATGGAGCATTGTGGTGAGCTTGGTAGTGAGTTTTCAGAGACCCACTGTGTGGGCGGAAAGTTCGAAACACATCAGTTGTCAGCTGTTTGCTATGAGCAGCACCATCCAAAGAACTAGTTTTATCAGAAATCTCTTTACTCTGACCCAAACACTGCTTGTTACTCCTGCCTGACTTTGTTTTTGGGTCTGTTTGAAGTTTGTTAAGTGTTGTATCACCTATTATTATCTGATTTCTTTCATCTTTCACATTTGAGTTGTTATCAGCTGTATTTTCAGACAGATTTATGTTTCTCATTTCACTGACTAATTCCTCAGTTGTTATATCTCGACTCTTTACTTGAGAAATCTACAACAGAGCAAGAAACTTTTGTTCTTATATGTTTTAATCAACTCTTCTGAAATATTCAACATCTGAAAAGGTTTAAAAATTATGTCACTACATCATCATAGATTTAAAAATATATATAGTTTGAAAAAAACCAATAAAAAACATATTTTTTAACTATTTAAGTTTTACTAGAATATTTCTAAACAATGTTGTACAGGTTAAAAAATTCATTACATTATGTTATGATAGTTATTTCCCCAATTCAAACTACCAGTAAACTGAATAGAGCTGAGAAAACTAATTACTTTTTTAATTGTTCTGGTTTTTTCTGCCTTGCTCAACAATTTGTGAACCATTTCCAGTTCTTTTTTCACTTCAGCAGTCAATTCACTCTCTGTGAGAAAGAAAAAAAAAATAATAATAATAAAAAAAATAGTAGTAATAAAGAATTTAAAAAATGAAAATAAAAACAGCTGTAAAATAATCTAAATTAAAAAGCACATTACAGAAGTATTTTTTTTTGTTGAGATATCAACATAGAGAAATATTTTATGAGTACAAACAAATACCTAAAAATAGCTTCCCAAACGATTATGTTATTTATCACAACATAAATCTTTACTGAAAATAGTGTATGACTAAACAAAACCTGTCTTTTGTGAAAATGTTCCTGATGCTTTTATACAACAAGTATCCAACTTGCTTCAGATTACTCACAACAATTCAATTTAAAAAAGATGAAAATTTGCCTTTCATGCATATTATTCAGGAAATATATATTGAGTTTCTTTGAATAATAAAATAAAAAGAACTGTCTGTTTATTAAGTAAAGAAAAAATAAGTTAAAATATAACCAGCTGATTCTACAGGTGATGTGGATTCTTTCGGTGTTGTTTCAACATTTTCTCTCTTATTAATTTTTGGCCTATAAGAGTTAAAAAAATATATACAAAACAAATTTATCAGAAAAATCATAACAAAGAAGTAACAATAAAAATAATTATCATCATAAAGTATATGTATATACATTTCATACATTTTTTGAATGATTTGTTGTGTTAAAGTTTTCAACAGCAATATAACTGCATACTTTAACAGTGTCTGTAGTTTTTATTATTTTTTTTTTTATTTTGCTCTCAAGGCAAATAATATGTCAATATGGTTGATTTAATGAGATACAAGTCATTTTAAACAAACACACAAAAAACAATAGCAATACGATGAGTATTAAATCTAGTTGTGAGATAACACATCTATAAAAATATATTAAATTCATGTGTTTTAGATGAAACTTGAAAGTATCAGTTTTGTTACATCTGAATTACTCGTTATACCATGGCTTGAACAAGATATGATGTTCTCTGCAGATATATTCCAGCTGTTTCCTTTTGACTTCTATTTCTGCATTCAATTTCAGCAGCTGTTCTTCTAAACTAAAATGAAACATTATGACATATTTTTAATTTGTACTGAACGTGTTCAAATATATGAACGTATAGAAAAAGATGTAGTATATAATACTGGTTTGAAAAATGAAAAGAATATTAGTAAAACACAGTGGACATGAAATAGAAATTAAATATAGTAATATTGCAATAATTTCAAAATAAATATTATCTCCAGTGATCACTCCTATGTTAAAAAATATTCATTATCAAAGATAGCTCTCTTTGAATCAAAGTTTGATGCTATACAAAATTACAAATTTAAAATTAAATTAGCACATTTTATTTCTAAGTATTATTTATTTACTGTGGAAAATTATTATACTTCATTTACCATGTGATTTCCATAACAAACTGATATTTCTTTAAACAGCATATAAGCTTAGTTTCTTGTTTCTTTTAATACAGTTGTCCTTAGCACTTTGAAATCGGCAGAAACATGCAGAATGTTTCTCGGTGACAACATCCGATAAAAATCGGACAGTTTCGTACAGGATCGGAACTAATCTATTCCACCTTCGGCTAACATACGGGTTACTTAGAGTACTTGCAAAATGGCGACCCAGGCGGAGAAAAAGATTACAGAACTTCGAGTAGTAGATCTACGACAGGAGTTAGAAAAACGCGATTTAGATAAATCTGGAGTAAAGGCAGTTCTTCTTGAAAGGCTTCAAAAGGTACTGTTTATATCTTGATTAGTGGAGGAACTGATGACAGGCATAAATTTAAAAAAATAAATAAAAAATAAATAAAATAAAAAAATAAAAAATATACAAAATTAAAATATTAGATATATCTGCCTTAGACTTAGATGAAAATCAAAAATAAACAATTGTCAACTATCAGTCTAGAATAATTAATTTAAAACATCTATTACTTACAGTGTAAAAAGAAGATTATGATTGAGAATTACTATTTATTACTATTAGTATTAGTAGTATTAGTTATTAGTATTACTAATCTACTATTGTCTATTACGATTACTATGCGGCTATGCCGCGTATGCGTTTATTGCCAAAAGTATTCGTATTACTGTTAATATAACTGTTTATTAGTATTACTATTAGTATTACACTGTTACACAACTTGCAAGTTACACTATTACTAGTATTACTATTAGTATTGGTAAATATTTTTTTTTCAAAAATATTGTTTTCTAAAACAACACATATAATTATATGTCATTAGAAAGAGCCAAAAATGCATATTAAAATGACATCAAGATCTCTTTGATAGCACTGACGTGAAAAAATTTACGAATTTTTATGGGAATAAAATTCGAGGGTTATTTTTTCTTAAACATCTATGGAAAAAATTTTATTAGTTTCTGTCATTTTGCAACAAAACACTGAATATCTCATATAGTTTTAATCCAGTATATATGTATTATATATCAAAATGAAGCTTTTGGTGTGTTCTAAAGCTGTACAGTATTTTGAAGAAGTTGCTAATACCTATGAATTTTGATTAATTGCACTAATTAGCTTAAATGTACCTTATGCATTAATTATATAATTCTCAAAACATATTCAAGCATTTTGCTGACATTCATTTTTACCAGTTAATTAATAGCATAAATTATTGTTAATTTGACTTACACATGAATTACATGAGTTTTTGATAGGTTAGAAGCATCATATGACAGGTGACACATTCCTTGCATTATATCACATAAACACTTGGTGTCTCAAAAAAATAAACAAAACATTGAACTTCGAGATATCAGCTGTGGCTATATTGTTTTGGTTTGCTGAGAACAACACACATTTTGATATCCAAAATTAACTTCTGCTGCCCATAATAGTTGTATGAAATTTGGCAGACTGTGAGAGATATGCATAATTTGTTATTTGTATATGATTTACAGTAAACTCTGAGGCCTGTTACAAATCTAGTTACTTTATAATTTATTATATGAATTTATAAATAATACAAAATGAAAGTAAGTACACATCTTTATAGCTTTCAGTTGCAGTTTGATAACATACCTTATAAGTTGTTGAGCAAAACAAATTTTCCTCATTTAGGGAACCAGTATAATGTATTCATGTTTTCTGGATGACTGACAGAACAATTTTGATAAATTAAATTTATTAATAAAAATTTTATTTTGAAAGTTATTCTTTCCAGTTTGTAAAAGAAGTATATCTATTTATATGATGCGTCTATATTTTACATTGTAGATCAGTTTAAGAAATAGACATATGCTATTTTTATTTAGAAAAATACCATTTCAGTCATTTATTTCCAGGCATTAATAGATGAAGGTAAAGATCCACAAGAATTTTTGTTTACTGTCTCTGATGCTACACCCAAGAAGTCAGCAGAAGTTACACCGAAGAAAACACCCACTCCAAAGAAAACACGTATGTAATAACTTGTTTTTAGTTTGATTTTCACAAAAACAGATTACAGGAGTCTTTTTAAAATTCGTGTTTGTTTAAACTATGACTTGAAGAACTTATGGTTGTCTTTAATATTATTCTAATAATGTATATAATTGTTTTAAAGAAAGGATATATTTTGGAGACTTGTCAGAACAATCATTATTCTTCAAAGTAATTTTTGAAGGTTCATTGCAGAAAATACTGAAAGTACAAATTGTATATACAAATAATAATTGCTGTATTACAGGCTTTTTTTTATTAATTATATTTTATTATTTGTTATAGGAACAAGGGAAAAAGATGAGGTATGTGTTTGCTAATATCTTTAAATTTTCTGAAACAAAATTGGGACCATAAATAAGTGGGCATACCTTGCTAAAATGTCCAGTTTGCACTGATACAACTTCATATTACTATCTATAAGGCACAGCTGTTTGTGCCAGTAATTTTTGTTTCTCAAATTTGGGAAGCATTTCAAATTTAAATGCTAAATCTGCCATAAATTACATAAAAACATTTTTTATTTAATGATTTAGCTTCTTCTAATCTGATTTTAATTCATTCAAACAATACTGGCCATTTTACATGCACTGTTTTTTTTCAAAATATTTTTAATTTGTTAAATGCTCAGATACTGTTTATAATTTGGTTAGGAACAAAACATGATTGTAATTAAAATGATATTTTTCACAGAATCATCAGGATGGTGAGGAAGAGGATGGTGAGGAGGTGATAGACGAGGGTGACACTGATGTTGCTGATGTTGCTGATGACTCTGGTGCCATGGAATTACTTGACCTCACTGACGATGATGAAATAGATGTGGGAAATAATGTATGTCACTGATGCTGTTTTTATATTAAACGAATGATTTCCACTTAACCCACTTTGTTTTCAAGTAACCAGTAAAATTAATTTTTTTATTGTGTTTTTGCATGTGACATATGATAGCAAGCATTAATGCACTTTTTAGTTTAATCTTTTTGTTTTTTCTTCACAAAACCACATTTTTTAGAATATTTTGTATATGACTGTGTAACAATTATTTGGTAAATTTTGTGGGTTTTTTTTTACTACTGCATGGTGTTTGCATGTTACTGTGTTGTTTCAGAATGACTCTTTTGTTGGCACTGCTCTTGAGAATGTGTTAAATGAAAATGGTGATATTTCAATGGAATGTGATGAGATACAAATGGTAAAAATATATACTGCTACATTAACATTCATCAGAATAAACTGACTTCAGAAATACAGATCCTAGTACAAATTAAAATAGTTTTATTAATTTTTTTTTAAATTTTAAAAAACTTTTTCATCTTAAGTTAGAAAAAATTAAATTATTATTTGTTGGGCTGCTTGTTGCATAGACAGCATGTAGACTTAACCATTTTTGCATGACATGAATGAATAATTTTGTTTAGAGATTAAAAAGTGTAATGTATGGTTCAAATTTTTATTTATAAAACGTTTAATACAGCCTTTTGGCAGTAGTAGCATGTTGGATTCGAAATTAATCACAATGTTGATTTTATTTTTGATGATTTGTATTTGTTGTAAATATAATTTTATGATTTATATTTAAAAAATCCCATCAATATAAATTTATTGTAATTGTATTAAGAAGATTTCAAGTGTCATAAAAAATTAAAATTGTATTGGATGTTTACAAAATGTGCTAAATACCAGTATTTAGTGACAGCAAAGATATAAATGTACAAACTTGCACATAAGTCAGTTGATATTTTATTGTGTTTTATTAAGTTAACAAAGATAATCATTGAAAATCTATAATTTATTTGTTACAGATATGTAAAATGGAAATTGTTTTGAATTTTCAGAATACTGAGATTGGACGTGCAGAAGGTACAGAAGGTAAGAGTGAATTTAGACATCTAAAACTTGTGTTATTTAGATTTAACATTTAAGATTATTTTTAATGTATCAAGTTTTGTTATTTAAAAAGAAAAAGATCCTTTTTGAAGGTAAATGTATTATGAATAAACAAGGTGGACTCTTGACACGATTCACAGAAGAAACAAAATATTAACCAAGTATTTGTAATGTGCACGTTTTTCAGTGTTAAATAATTTTTACAAATTGTTTGTAAAATTAAGAACGACTGTTTTAGATAGAGTCCACAGTGTTGTTGAAACATTGGTACTGAAAACAAAAGTAGAAGTTTGTATAGAACTGATGTTTACTAGAGTTTGTCAAGTAGGAAGGAAATCAGTGAAGTGTGGGTTTAAAGAGCAGCACAAAAGACAGGCATTTGTTACCAGACTTTGTCAGGAGGCTATTTCTTGGAGATGTATTGAAGGAACTTTTAAAGACAAGACACTTTTTGTATGCAGACTGTATAGACATGTTGAACTGTTAATAATAAAATTGTTGATCAAAGGTGATGAAGGCCCACTGAAGAAAAGAAACTTTCTCAAGAAGAATTGTTTTTGTACAGAGGAAGAATAATTCAGCTGAAGAATAGTGATTGAATTTAGAAGAGTGGTGAATGGACAATTATCTAGTGACAACTGCTGCTGTAGTTTTATGATGTATTACACTTGAACTCTTTCACCCACTGACTTTGTGGTAGGTCATTTTAGGGGGCTTTTATTTGAAGGATATAGTGTCCTTAATTCCTTCTTTTTTTTTTGTCTGCTTTTTTTTTCTTTTTTTTTAAAAAACAACAACACCTATTTCCCACTGTGGTTTGAATTTGTCTTTAACTAATATTCTCTAGCATTTCAAGATAGTGGTATTAACATCGAACCTGCTGCAGTAGCGAAGCCAGAGAGTGAAGAAGAAAAAACTGTCAATTCACCAGACATGAAATCATCCGCTGTTGTGTTTGAGGAAGAGAAGATCTCGTCAGAAGATAAAGTTGTAGCTGCAGTTGTCAAAAAAGAAGATTCTGTATCAAGCAAGAAAGAGTTATCTTCATCCAGTGTTGATAATACAAACACTAAAGCTTCAACCCAAACTGTTCCTACCAGTACCCCTTTAAATAAGTCTGCAAACACTGCTACCGTGATGACTACGTCATCTATTGACAACCCGGCAGAAATCTCCCTCTTTGCTGACAGCAATGATGACTCATTTGATGTTCGAGTTGATGACACCCAAGTGAGTGAGATAGATGCTGATCTGATAGGAACTGAAAATGAGAAGCTGACAGAGAAACAGGTGGAGGCCATGGACACATCAAGGTCTAATGAAACTAGTGTGGTCCCACAGCAAGCAAAGGAAGAAAGCACAGAAGAAACAGTGGCTCTTGAGAATACCAGTGATGTGAAGATGGAGGAAAAAGAAGAAGATAAAATGCCTGAGGAGAAAAAGGATGAGAAAGAATCAAAACCTGCCAAGAGGTTGGTTTGGTTTGTATGAAGTCTTCTTGTTCAAGATGGCTCTCAGTTTACTACGATAATGAAGGATCGCTTATAACTTTCAGCACCTAATGTCTCTTTCAGACTAATTTAGTTTTCATAGTAACATGTATTTGAAATTGGGACTGTTTAAAGATAATTAACTGCTTTCAACAGAATAATTTTTAAATATATATATAAATCTTAGTTAATTTTAAACTTTGGTAATAAGTATATATATGTAATAGACTAAGTGATTTTATGTCCAATATCTTACTGGTGACAAATTAAAATACATAATACCAGAACTTCTTACATTCTCGAGTATATATCAGACTGCTTTACATTTTCTGGTCATCTTTCCTCAGATTCAAATACATTTTAAATTGACCATTATTCATCATATATCAGTCCTGCAGTCAGCCTGTAGATAACAAAAAATTCACTTGGCTGCTTTATAAAAACAGCTTTACAATCACTTAAAATGTTTCCATTGTTAACTTCTGAATTGATAGTTAAATTCCAGCAGTGTTTCTTGTTTGTTGAGCATAAATACTGGGATAGTGGTGAATATCTCTTTTTATAATATGTAAATGTTAATTTGAGCTGAAATGTGAAAATTACATATATTGATTGCCCAGAACCCCTACAGTGTCACAGAGTTTTAATATTAATGGCTTATGATTAAAACGATTTCTATAATAACTAAATAATTCATGAAACGTATGAACGACATGGCACCCATTTATAGAATCACTGAATTAGGCATTGGTAAATGATTTTGAATGTGACTATTCCAGTTAACTTTCTAAGCTGTCATTTTCGTCATTTAGCTATTTCTATCTTCCCAATCTGCACATCTTTGGAGTTTAGAAGCTAAATTTTGTAATATTCTAGCATATGCTTTGTAACTGTTTGATTTCATTTCCAGTGATTTTTCTTCTGTTTAAAAACTGGGTTAACTTTGTTATTGTGGATGACAGATATAATCTCTTTGTAAACAATTTAAAAAAAACTTGTTTTCCAAAATCTTACCTTATCATGAGATGTACAGTTCAGTCCAAAATATTAAAAGTTTTTATGTACATGGAATGGAGAGCTTTTAAGGCATAGTAAAATATCAGGTCCCTGCTAAGTTTTAATTTTTATTTAACTGAATGCTGCATTTTCATTGGTGTTTGAACAGTAAGACGTTGTACTGTGTTCGCTGTAATAAAACACCTGTCTTGTGTTGTGTGTCAGTTTTTACAAATTCCTCAAACATCCTACTGCCAGCTATGCTACCTGCAAAAAACTCTGTACTATAAATAGCTTCTCTAAATCTGAAAGAGAAATCTGTATGACTTACTCAGGTAATGATGTCTCAGTGGAATCGTATATATATTTATTTATTCATTTATTAAATTAAAATATAATGTGAGATGATATATTAAGGGGAAATTGCATACTGTCAGTTTTATTGTTTTAAATTTTTTTTTTTTTTTTAATTGACAGAAGTCTAACACTCGCAACACAAAACACTGTTCAGTTGCTGAAACTATGTATGACTATTGATACTTTTAATAATATTCCGTACCAGTAAAGAAAACACCAAATAAAATAAGTAATTTAGATTGTGTCATTGTTTGAAAGAACAAAACAATAAACAAACACTGAAAATAGTGGTATAAATATTAAAAATTATTAATATATTATGTTGCATTATTCAATAAATTTCAGGTTTAAAACTGACATGTTACTTTTTTTTCAGCATTGTTAATAATAAAGAAGCAAAACCAAAGGATTCAAAAGGTAAATATTAAAAAGAAAGATTATATGAACCAGAATCAGAATTATTTTTTTTCATGTATAAATAAAGGATGAAAGAAAAAAAAGATGGATGTATGGAAGTATGTGTCTGTCTGTATGTATGTATGTATGTATGTATGTATGTATGTATGTATGTATGTATGTATGTATGTATGTTATGTATTATGTATGTATGTGAGTATGATTTAATTTCTGCAGAGCAAATAAATATTGGTACATAAAAGTTTTACATTTAAAGTTGGTACCAAGGAAGAGCAGCTGTTAAACTGTAAAAATCTGTTTTTAGCAGGCCTCAACAGTCGTAATCTGTGGGTGAGTGGACTGTCGTCAAACACTCGGGCCACTGACCTCAAGTCTTTGTTTACAAAATACGGAAAGGTAAGTCATTTAATTCTACAATCTCATCTAATGTTTATTTATTTATGGAAGCTGCTTATTTAAAGATGAAACCTAAAATATTTTAATTTATTAATGATTTAGAACTTTATGGAATGTGGGAGATACAAGATAGTGAAGTAATGGATTTTGAATTAATTTTAGAAAATATATTACAGGTGGTAGGGGCTAAGGTTGTGACAAATGCAAGGAGTCCAGGATCTCGTTGCTATGGTTTTGTGACAATGTCTTCATCGGAGGAGGCGACTAAGTGTATTCAGCATCTGCACAGAACAGAGTTACACGGCAAGATGATTTCTGTAGAAAAAGTAGGCTTTCACTTGTTTTATTTAGTACTCTACTTTAATTCAGTGAGAAATGAATGTCATTTATCTTAAACATTAACTTGTTTACTTTTGAGAGGCTGTGAATGTACACATTTCTGAATTGAATGAATAAAGAAATGCATATTAACAAATTGAACACATTTTTGTTATTGTTTTAAATAACTTTATTAACATATAACAGTTATGTAATTGAAGATAATATATTTCAGGCTAAAAATGAACCTGGTGCTTCAAGCAAAGCAGCTGCCAAGAAACCAGATGACAAAAAAGCAGTGGTGGTGAAAAAAGAAGGTGTGGTGTTACATTTATGAGATATTTAAAATCATTATTATTGTATTTGTTAGTAGCTGGTTTTTATAGACTGAATATTCTTATAACTTGTATTTTTTGTTTTAATACTATCTGTTTTGTTCCTTTAGGAAATATTTGTTTTGCTGTTACAGATAAGAAAGAATTAGAAAAGAAAGATGGAGTGAAAAAGGTGGAGAAGAAAGAAGAACGCAGGCATTCTGCTCCAAACAGCAGACGAGACGAACATCACAGTCTGAGTAGTCGAAGTGACTCACGTGCACATTCTAGTCATCACCATAGTAAACCTGCTGGTAGCACTATAAATGGTTTTACTTCATTTTAACACAACTGTATTTTAAATTGTAATATGAGTTTTGGCAGTTACTTAGATTTTTATTTAAAGGTCTTTAATTCCTGTGATTCCACTGTGTCAAATCAATCATTCAATCTTTCACTTCCTGGTGTTTCAGTATAAAACTGTATTTAGTCATAGTAAGCTTGTATGTTAATACATTTATCATCATCTAAAATAAAGGAAACAAAGTTGTCTTTTATTTGTATTAAATAAATTTGTATATTAAAGGTGGTTCTCTAATAAAACTAATATAGAACATTATTCGTTTTAACTGTGATAAACTTAGAAATATCAAATTATTTCAGTTAAAAAACCACCAGCTAATAAAGGCAAAGAACAGAAAGATAAAAAAGAAGTGTTGGTAAACAAAGATGCAGCAGAGAAGAAGGAGGGAGAAGTAAAGGAAGGAGATGAAAAGAAGGATGAAGTAAATGAGGAAGAGAAGAAAGAAGAAAATGCAACAGTGTCCGATGCAAACACAGAGAAAAGTGGTTCACGAGGTCCCAGGTCTACTTCAAGCAGGGGTCATAGCAGAGGTCACAGCAGAGACCCCAAGGATATTTTATCCTTTGAAAAAATCAAGGTAAGGAGGTTATTGTGATGTTCCCCATGAGATTTATGTGTTGTTTGTTTATTTTATGTGTTGTTTGTTTATTTTATGTGTTGTTTGTTTATTTTTGATGGTTTTTTTGACTGGATACGGATTCTGTGTGGTATGCTTACATTGTGAGACTGTTGAAATGTGTTTTTTCTGTAGGCTGAACGAGAACGTGAGCGACTAAAGAACCAAGCTCGTCGACTGCGAGAAGAAGAACGTCGCAGACTGGCAGAACTGGAGCGAGAAAGATACAGACAGAAACAGATGCACATCAAACAGCGAGAAGAAGCTTTGAGACTAGAAAAAGAGAAAGCTAGAATCAGGTAATCATTTTTTTAATTGTCTGAAAATAGTCAGATTTAAAACAAAAACATTACATTTGGTTTTTTTATTAGATTTTTCTGCATTCACTATAGCTTTATTGGATTATATGTCTACACATTCAGTTATCTTTAATATTTCCAGTGTGTAACTTTGTAAGGAAAATGTTTGTATACAGTGGCAGAATTAAATTTTCACTTGTTAATTCAGCTTTGAAAGGACATAAACTTGTTATTTTTCTAGATTTAATTAATGGTTGCATATAGCTTTTAAATTTTTTAAACTATATCATCCCATATATTAAATCATATGAAAAATGAATATTTCAGGTTGGAGAGAGAGAGACTAGAAAGAGAAAGAATAGCTGCAGATCGACTCCGAATTGAACGAGAAAAATTTGAAAAAGCAAAGCAGGAGTTACTGAGACTGGAGCAACGCAGGTATGTTACACCCAAGATTGATTTCTTTTTAATTAAAATATTTCAGAATCTGCATTAATGCATTATTGACTGATGAGAAACAGGAATAATGGAGAGTATTTGTGTTTCAGATTGGAGGAGGAGAGGAGGGTGTTGAAGAGACCGTTTGACAGCAGATCTGCAGCTAGAGATGAGTACTGGCCAGACGTCAAACGATCCAACACAGCAGACACAAGATTTGAATTTGTAGCAGAAAGGTGATTCTCGTCAAACATGAAATTTCTCTTGCCATCCTCTAAATAATTATTTGAAATTCAGTTGTTGTTTGTTTTAATTTCTATTTATCAGATCTTTGAAAAAGATGATTTTCAAAAAAAAAAAAAAAAAAAAAAAAAAAAAAATTTGTTTTTTAAATTTTATTGTGAATTATGATATTTCTGTTCATTCACAGATCACAGTTTGTGTCTGAAATCATTTCTGTTGTTTTTTTCTCATCAGATTCACACTTTACTTTCTGTTGGTATCATAGGCAGAAAATAAACTTCTTACAAAACTGGTTTATGTTTCTACTTCTAAAATTTTAAATGTTAACAAATAGTGAAATGTTTGCTTGTTTAAGGGGGAGAGTTGAAGGAGGGGGGTTTGAACGGCGAGTTGAACGCTATGACAGACATGAGCGCGTTGCAGAAAGTGGGAGTGGAGTGAGACTAGACAACAGACGAGACAGAGACCGTGTTCACAGAGACAGCAGAGAGAGACAGTCAGACAGGTGAGACAGAGCTATTTCTTTTATTTCACAGTTGAAAATCCACTCGATGAGATTGTTGAAAATGAATCATGAAAATGCTTGATGTAGTCAGATGATGTGCATAGTTACAAGATTATATCTATCTATCTATCTATCTATAAATCTATCTATAAATTTTTATTATGATTATTTTTTTCATCAGATTGAGACAAGCATATTCTCATTATAAAACTGTTTAATTTCTGATCTTTTGTTTGAAATATAAATGTATTTACATTAAATTGGATAAAGATAATGTAAAGGTTTGTTTTTGCAGATTGCCTGATCGTGGAGGTTTTCGTGGAGATCGCAGAGCTTCATCTTTAGTGAGTCGAGGTCACAGTCGCGAGGGAATACGAGATGTTGAACGACGAGGAGATGTAGACCGCTCTGACAGACGAGATCGTGTGCGATCACCTGCACATCACGATTCTAGATCAGAATGGAAATCAGAAAGAGGCTTGCCAGCCAGTGACAGACGAGGTTTGTTTTTTCATGTAGCTCAGTACATCCTCATTTCCCATTGCAACCAGTTGTTTGTCAAAAACTGATAGCTCTGTCTCAGATTATCTTATAAGTGTTACTATATACAATTATTCACATACAAATACATATTATAGCTGTGTGTTAATGCTGTATGTTAATGCTGTATGTTATAGCTGTATGTTATAGCTGTGTTATAGCTGTGTGTTAATGCTGTGTGTTATAGCTGTGTGTTAATGCTGTGTGTTAATGCTGTGTTATAGCTGTGTGTTAATGCTGTGTTATAGCTGTATGTTAATGCTGTGTGTTATAGCTGTGTGTTATAGCTGTGTGTTAATGCTGTGTGTTAATGTTGTGTGTTATAGCTGTCTTTTAATGCTGTGTGTTATAGTGTGTGTTAATGCTGTGTGTTAATGCTGTATGTTAATGCTGTGTGTTCTAGCTGTATGTTAATGCTGTGTTATAGCTGTGTGTTAATGCTGTGTTATAGCTGTGTGTTAATGCGGTGTTATAGCTGTGTGTTATAGCTGTGTGTTAATGCTGTGTTAATGCTGTGTGTTCTAGCTGTGTGTTAATGCTGTGTTATAGCTGTCTGTTAATGCTGTATTAATGCTGTGTGTTAATGCTGTATGTTAATGCTGTGTGTTCTAGCTGTATGTTAATGCTGTGTGTTATAGCTGTCTGTTAATGCTGTGTGTTAATGCTGTGTGTATTAATGCTGTATGTTAAAGCTGTCTGTTATAGTTGTTACAGCTGTGTGTTAATGCTGTTATAGCTGTGTGTTAATGCTGTGTTATAGCTGTGTGTTAATGCTATGTGTTACAGCTGTGTGTTAATGCTATGTGTTATAGCTGTGTGTTAATGCTGTGTGTTATAGCTGTGTGTTAATGCTATGTGTTACAGCTGTGTGTTAATGCTGTGTGTTATAGCTGTGTGTTAATGCTGTGTGTTAATGCTGTATGTTAAAGCTGTCTGTTATAGCTGTATGTTAATGCTGTGTGTTAATGCTGTTATAGCTGTGTGTTAATGCTGTGTGTTATAGCTGTGTGTTAATGCTGTATGTTAAAGCTGTCTGTTATAGCTGTATGTTAATGCTGTGTGTTAATGCTGTCTGTTATAGCTGTGTGTTAATGCTATGTGTTATAGCTGTGTGTTAATGCTGTTATAGCTGTGTTAATGCTATGTGTTATAGCTATGTGTTAAAGCTGTCTGTTATAGCTGTATGTTAATGCTGTGTGTTATAGCTGTGTGTTAATGATGTGTGTTAATGCTATGTGTTATAGCTATGTGTTAAAGCTGTCTTATAGCTGTATGTTAATGCTGTGTTATATCTGTATGTTATAGCTGTGTTATAGCTGTGTGTTAATGCTGTGTGTTATAGCTGTTATAGCTGTGTGTTAATGCTGTGTGTTAATGCTGTGTGTTATAGCTGTGTGTTAATGCTGTATGTTATAGCTGTCTGTTAATGCTGTGTGTTATAGCTGTGTGTTATAGCTGTCTATTATAGCTGTGTGTTATAGCTGTGTGTTAATGCTATGTGTTATAGCTGTGTTTTAAAGCTGTCTGTTATAGCTGTATGTTAATGCTGTGTTATAGCTGTGTGTTAATGCTGTGTGTTAATGCTGTGTGTTATAGCTGTCTGTTAATGCTGTGTGTTAATGCTGTGTGTTATAGCTGTGTGTTATAGCTGTGTGTTAATGCTGTATGTTAATGCTATATGTTATAGCTGTGTGTTAATGCTGTCTGTTATAGCTGTGTGTTAATGCTGTATTTTTACTTTTTTTTAGGAAATTCGGACACACGACTGGTGGTGACAGGGGGGCGTGACCCATGGCAGGGAGGTCAGACAGCTGTGGGAATGCAGGATGAACGGAATCGCAACAAAGGATTAGTAGGAAGAGATGGGATGTCCAGTAAGTTGACTGTTTATTATGTTACCTGATCCCAGTAGACACTAGTATTTAAGAGGGTTTTTTTGTAAATTAAAAAAACTTTATGTGAGGAAAACAAACTGTATAATTCAAATTGGGCGATAATTTTAGATTGTAATTTGTTAAAATGAATTTCAGATACTGGTAGAACTCAGAATAATTCCTGGAGAGGGTCCAGTGATCGAGGAAAGATGGACAGTGGCTGGGGTCACGGACAGATGGACCAGCAGACAATGAGGAACCAAGGAGCAGACAGATGGGTTTCCAACCTGCAGTCACAACACAACCGCGGTGGATACAACATGTGTGGGGGGGGTATGATGGGTGGCATGGGGTCAAACATGTACATGAACGCTACACAGCCACAGGGTGCCAACATGATGATGTTAGGTGGGATGGGACGGCAGCAGGACTCTCGGTTTATGCAGGGCAACACAATCAGGAGATTTTGAGAAGAGATGTCTGCACAGTGCTAGGTTGCTGAGAGTTGTGATGTACAGTGAAGTCAGGTGTTCAGTGATGATTTCACTCTAAATTAAGTGACTGTTTACTGCTATCATGATTTAACACATTTGTTAAAATTCTGCTTTCTGAAGCAAAACATACTTTTATCTGTATTTTCATCTTAATTACTCTTTCCATTTTTATTTCTTTATGGTGGCAGTGAAATGTGTAAAGAAAGAACATTTTTCATTATACTTGGTGTTCATTAAACTGCTGCTACTGATAAACTTTCATGAGATCCCTTGTTCTGTAAACAAATTTTAAAATTTGATTTCTGATTTTGGCTTTGTGATCCTCTTTGTTATACAGATGTTGCTTGTCTATCCTATTGGAAATTACTGCAAATCTATAAAATAATGCAGAAAATTTACAGATTATCCTGATTCTTATTTGTTAAAAAATAAGTGTTAAATGTGAATGCCTGAATCCTGTATATTAAAATTGTAATTACTGGCATTGTTTTATGTTAAATGTAAAAATATTTTTTAGAATTTAGAATAAACTGTTATTTTGAATAATTGTAGATGTTTTGTGTTTTCTTGAGTGGAGTTTCCTTGTTACATAACTGAAGTGCACAACAAATACTGAAATATTTGTTTTCTGTCAGGGAAATGTATCTTAGATTTCTTTCAAAGTTTGGGATGAAATGTGGTAGATGGTGTCAGAATTAAATTCTATGTAGTGAAGTCACACCAGTTGACTAATTATTATATATTCTTTTTTATCTTTCTGTTCTTTACCTTTATTAGCTGGTGGTTTTTTAACTGAAATATGCATACATTTTGTGACACAAAAACTAGTTACAATTTCATTAGATTATTTTCACTGAAATATGCATACATTTTGTGACACAAAAACTAGTTAGAATTTCATTAGATTATTATTACTATAGATTATTTTCACAACTGTTACTGTGTACTAAGAGTGATCTATAATTTTGTTATAACCTGGAACCTGGCTTTATAATCATTATTTTTGTATACAGTACTAGGGGTGTAATTTAATAAATCCACAAAAAAACATTTGATGTATAGATTTATTTTATTGTATACATACAAATAACACATGTGCAATATTTAGTAAATATTTTAATACTGATAATGTATCTTCTCAGTGAACATTTTGTTTATTTATTGTTTATTTTTCATGAAAATACAATATAACCAACTGTGATTAAGGCAAGTCCGCTAAAGATATTGTTAAAATTTGAAAAAACATCACATTTGGTTTTTCTTTCTAAATAAAAGCCACTGAGATCAACTTGGTAATTAAAAATAGCATTCACATACAAAACTTTTCAGAAAAAAGGATGCTAAATGTCTTCAGATCACAACCGGATTTTTCACATTTTAATAGTCTTTTCATTTATTCATAATTTTTCCAAATTATATTCTTCTTTCCAAAAAATGTGATTTTAAAGTTTAAAAGAGATTTTGTAGGGTTAATTTTCATTTTTCAAATAATCTACAGCTGGTGATAAGTGAAAAACTTTTATTTCATTTCAACAGATCACAAAGCTGTAATGCAAACTTAGGACAAAAATAGCCAAGAAGGAAAAAATTTAAAAAAATAAACTTCATATATGAAGGCATTGTTTCCATGACAACAAGATACTACTGGTAACCCTGAAGGCGAAGAGCAGAGGGGTACCTGGTGCGCCGAGTCATACACTTGTCACGGTCAATGAAAATGCTGTTTTTCTTGCAGGAGATTTCTTTCTCAAGTGCCATTCGATTGTCCTGGAGATCCTTCAGTGAGTTCTCTGCTGCATTTAGTTGGGCATGCAATGCGTCAATCGACTGGCAGATCTCATTCACTTCACCAACCAACCTGAAAACAAAAGACACAATTTTTCTTTAAATCAAACAAATTTGTATTCCTCATTAGTACCAAAATACTGCTAAATAACTGCTACCTGTTGAGAAATAAAACATCCTTAAATAACAATTAAAATCATTTGTGAGTATTTTAATAACTGAGTGTAAAAGAATCTTTTAAAATTGTAGCTAAATAATACTGAGAAACACAGTTTTAAAGGTGAACTAACTTGTACTGTGCAGGGTCGCGGCAGAGGTCCACGCCAGGTCGGTAAGATCGGTTGTGTAGACGTGTCTGCGCCACTTTGAGTGGATCTTCCTTGTCTCGGATTGCTTTCTTCAACATGTTGATGTTCTTCTCCTGATCAGTGATCTCATCCACAACCTAAACAAAATATCAACACCATAGTTACAGGATCAAACTCTCATACTGGCTACATGTAAAATCAGTGTTCATGTGATAGAAATTTTACCTAACTAATGTCACAAAGAAATAATGTAAAATCAACTGAACTAAAACAATTGTATGATATATGAGGGTAGTACTGGGTATACTTCAATTACTCTATTAATATATATTTTTATGAATTAGTAATTAAATTTTATGTAATCTGTATTTTGATATATACAAATTTACTAGTTAAACTGTACCTGTTACCTATATTGACATATAATGCATGAATTAACTAGCTAAATTGTAAGTATTATGTATGATGATATATAATAAATGAATTAACTAGTGAAATTGTAAGTTTTCTGGAAATTGATATATAATACATGAGTTAACTAGTTAAATTGTAAAATATTCTGTGTTTTGATATATAATACATGAATTAACTAGTTAAATTGTAAGTATTCTGTTTTGATATATAATACATGAATTAATTAGTTAAATTGTAAAATATTCTGTGTTTTGATATATAATACATGAATTAACTTGTTAAATTGTAAAATATTCTGTGTTTTGATATATAATTAACTAGTGAAATTGTAAGTATTCTGGATTTTGATATATAATACATGAATTAACCAGGTTTTTTAATACCTTCTTCAAGTTCTCCTCCATTTTTGCCTTGGCATCCTCCATCTCTGCGACACGTTTCTGGAAGTTGACATCAACTGTGTCACACTGTTCTCGCATGTCTCGTGAGGTGTCTTCCAGAATGTTCTCCAGCATGTTACGTAGCTGCAGTGAGGCCATGCGCTCGTGTTCAGCACGCACGATGTTGTCATGAGTGAACTGTGCCCACGACTCAGGAGTTGACTGACTGATAAACGTCATTTTTAACATTATCTTTTAAATATTCATAAAGTTCAAAATAATGTTCAAAAATCAACAAAATTAGATTTACATATTTAAACAGCCAACAGTTTTATCAGTTTCCAACAATAAAAGTTAACTAATGAAATTTGTTACATTTTTTGAAGTGCTGTTTATTTTTAATTGTATTTGTATAAAGCTGAAACAGTGTAGGAATTATTTTTGAAAAATGTAAATAAAAAACCCACATTTCTTGGAACTTGGCTGCTCCTGGATAAAACTGCTTGTTGGTGTGGTGGTTTCGCAGTGCGGCAGATTTCTGATCAATCTCCAGAGCCTCCTTCTTGTTACTCCAGTCCATCTCCAGCTCTTGTTTGGCATCTCTGTTCAGTCTAGAACAGATTTAAAACTCAGATTAGTCGCCATTCCTTTCTGTATCAATCATGTAGACATGTTACTAAACACACAGAAAGACAAACATTTTACCTGATTTGCTGATCTGTTTGAGCTATGGATTTCTTCAAAAGATCCTGGACATTGTTGATAATCTCAACTTCCTAATAAATAAATACAGATATTTAGAACTTTATTTATACTTTATATATAATTTACACACAGACAGACACACATATACATACATACACACACACACACATATATAATTTAATAAGTTTTATATAAACATGAAACAAAATACATTACTAAAAAACATCTAGTAAAATAAACAAAACAAAAAACTTCATTACAGAGCTTTGTTAGTGTTTTAATATTCAGATTTTGTATATTTTCTGTCGTATTATTAGTTTATATTTTGTCATATATAGTGCAAAATCAAGTTGTTTTTCATCAAAACGAACAAAATATAATGTACATAGGAACTAATCAGCCAACTATACATAAATCTAAATGTATCATAAAATTAGTTCTATTATCCTAAGGTAAGCTTTAGAGATTATAAAAAAATAATTTACTGTCCATTATACGGCTAATTACTATTAAAACTTTGAAACAGCAGAGTATGCCACATTTTCTTTTATTTCATTCAAGATGCAAAACCAGTAAAAATGTAAAAAAAGTAGGGTACATTCACAAATAAAACTACTATAATACCTTGAGCAGTGAGAGTTCCACGTCATCCTGTACTAAGTCGACCCCCTGTCTCCTCTGACGACAGTTCAAGTTGTCAGTTGAAATATGCAACGGTACTTCAGTCGCGCGCAATCCGTTCTCCAGTCTCTTTTTCAGAGCTAACAGCAGATCAGTCTCGGAAATAATATCACCGATTTCCCTTTCCAGTTCAAACTTCCAGAAACCGATATCATGGCAACGTTCATTTAATTTTTTGGTCGATTCATCTTGAGTTTTGTTAGTTGTCTCCTCGGTTTCGTTCGATGTTCGTTTGGATTCATGACGAACTCTTTCAGCATTATCTCTGTCGACAAAAGACTGATAGTACTTAGCATAATTGGATTCATTCCACTCTGAAGGGTTATACTTGGACGCTCTGAAACCTTCAGTTGAAATGCCCATATCATTTCCTACATTTCCCGAGTACACCATTTCCATACCTTCGTTTCTGGGACCAGATTGTACAGTAGGATTGCGTTGAGGAGGTTCTGGGGGAAGTTCTCGGCTTTGTAACACTGCTGTCGCCATATTTCGTATGTTATACTGCTTTAATTCAAAACTTCAGACTCAACCTACAGCACCAGCATTAATGTAATAACCGACATAGGTTGCCTGGCAATCCTATGCAACCAAACGGAGTTTTGTTGTCATGTCGCTATGACTCTAAGATAGCGCCCCCAAGCGCCTAAAATAAACAAGGGAAATAATTCTAAAAAGAATTAAATACCCTCTTTGGTGGAAATGAAAAATGTCTAATTTATTCGAATACTACTAAATAAATTTGGAAAAAAAACAACCAAAAAAACAACAACAAACAAAAAAATAAAAAAATATACTAAAATTATATTGGTTTTAAGAAAAAGAAAAAAAAAACAAATTAGAAGAAAATATAAAAATATTATCTTTCCGGTTAACAATCCGTAGAAGCTAGTAGAAGATATGCGTAATTTAATTATGAGTCAATTTTTGATTTAGCAATACAGAACGCTAAACCAAAACTGTCATTGTTAATATATCATTCATCTAAGTGACTTCTGTTAGATTTGTTTATTATTTTTATTATTATTTCTTTTTAAAAATGTTTTGTCTTGATGAAATGGTACCAGTATAAAGAAAAATCATCAGAACTACTTATTGTTTGGAGAAACAAGTTGCAATGTATAAAAGAAAACTTCATACTAATTATTACGTTAACTGTTACGTGTTTTGTTTAATTACAGGTTGATTATAATAATAAAGATAAATAAACTGATAAACGGTAAAAAATAAAATGAGTAATGTACGCTATGTATACATTTGTAATCACTGCTAACATTTCATCATTAGTGAACATTAATTAGTTCCTTATTAATTAACACACTACCAAGGCAACGTGTGTATGCTGTTTCAGATTAGAAGCTCGTCAACAAAGATGCTACGAGCAAAGAGCTAATAATTTCAATTTTTCCGTTCGTCTCTTATTTTCTAAAGTCAGTTCATCATAGAAATAATGCAGTTTTTGATGTATGCATTTGTCACTATATGGTCGACATTTCGGCTTAACGAGAGATTCAATGTTAAGACTTCTTTCATAATGTAAACTCTATTCTAATACTTCTTCGTGAATTGCAGGGCATGCAGTGGGTCCAGAGGTCTGGTGATGCCCGGGGCCAACTCCTTTATTGTATACCCCAAAGACTCTAGTACTGAGAAATATTATGAGAAAGGAAGATATTTTGAATATGTTAACACAAATGAAACATAAAATATAAATCAACCAAATTTATTATTATTTTATCTGATTGGATTCCCAGGGCCACAGCCCCTTTGGCCCCACCTCACCACGCCATTGGGGGCTTGCAAATAATTTATCTCAAGACATTTATACATTTATTAACAATCGTTTGCAGAATTATTTTAAGAACAGAAGAATTGACAAAATCGATCATTTTAGTTTATGAAATTAACAACTGTAAGTTTATTATATATCACTAAAAATGGCATGATGGTCATTGTTTTTGATTTTGTCATGTTAAATATAATTATTCACACACACACAATGTAACTCGCTGGCTTTCTAGCTAACAACGATGTCTAAAATAAAAATAAAAACATAACACTTGTCTGGTTTAAAACAATACACTTTATTGATAAAGGGCCACCCTGTGTTAGGTAGCAGTGAGCACTGTATTAAACCAGGCTGACAAATGCTACCCAATCAAGTCTTATTGTTGACTTTATCAGGCAGTGCAACTTTGGTCACCAACTACAAGCTATAACAAACCAGGTATGGGCAGAGGAAGCATGTACAAATTGATCAAAACATTGGCTTACGTGAACATGATGACGTCATTAAAAATTTGATTTATAACTACATATACAAAATGAATATGGCCTGATCATGACGAAAAAACATAAAACAGAATTAAATGCCACAAAACTACCAAAGCACTGTTCAATGTTTAAGCAACATAATAATAATAATAATAATAATAATAATAAAACTGTAATAAAATTGTAAGATTATAGGATCATTTTAAATATTGTATTTTTTTCTTTGCAAAACTTGAGTACATGCTGAACTAAAGTTTACATTTAATAATAAAAACAACCCAAAAATATAAATGCTTTACCATACACTAAAGAGAATATTAAAATTAATTTTTGCCAAATCACAGAATCTCATATTTTTAGTAGTTTAAAAATTATCAACTGAAATATATCAAAACAATTTTCATTCATTTTAATGTTTAACAAACAAAGAGAAAGAATTAAAAAAAAAAAAAAAAATCTTAAAATTATCAGTTTAAAAATGCTGTCTGGAAAAGGCACATTAGAAACAGAAGTATTCAGAGATTAATAAGTTGAGGTGTGTACAAATTATTTATGTTTAAGATACTGCCAAAATGCCTTTTTAAATAGTAAATTCATCATTAAAAAACATAAAAATTATTTATTTTCAATTTGAACACTTATTTTTTGCTACTTATAAAAACACTGAATGGCAGCAGAGGGGTAGATTATTTAGTTATGTAGTATTATGCTTACAACAGCTGAATAAAACATTATTTACAAGATCAGTGTTCAGACTTCTTTCATAATTTAAACTTTGTTTTAATACTTCCTCATGATTGACTTTTTTTTTCTTTTCTTTTTTTTTTTTTTTTTTACATTCCTGTGTTTGCTAATAATAAAGTAATCAGCATTTTAAAATTGTAAGAAAGAGGCAACTTTTGATGATTTTTTTTTTTTAGATGTAACACAAGAAATTATTTCACTTAGAAAAGTAACATGCCTGTTTATCAGCGTTTAATTTCTCTATGTTTTATATTTAGTACATTCTTCAGTCAGTGCTCACAAATTATCTAGCATCATGAAACATTTTCAACACTAGAAGTAACAGATAGTTTATCTGATAAACCATGGGGGTAAATATACCGTATTTAATTTATCATCATTAATAAAACATATTTTGATGCCAATAACTGTCTTTATTTATGTTGATCAAGTTATTTTCTTGCAGTGAAATTGTCATTTTATTAGATTACTGCATTTGTTATCCTACTTTATTATTAGCAAACACTGTATACATTAAAAAAACAAAAACAATAATCACTGAAGAATACAAAATGTATTTAGACTGTAACACCAAGTTTTAAATAACGTCACTGGGCACCATTTTTAGAAATGATATAAGTGAAAAAAAAAAAAAAAATAATAAAAAAAAAATATATATATGATTTTTTTTATTATAGTTTAAATATTTTGTAAATACATAACCAGAGATACAAAATTGTGTAGGCAGCCCAGCAAAGCAAAAATTTATATGTAACTCGAAGCAGTGTTCTGTGTACAATTATAGACACACATACACAGTAATAAACATTTGTACAGCAAACTGTAAATAACATCCTTTCAAGTCAATATTTCTTTTCAAAAGCACTGCTACAGTCATTAGGTATTTATTGTTATCAAAATACTCAAATTATGACACCACAAATTTGGGCATAATTTATTATTTAGAAAAAAAATGATTTTACAACACAAAACATTGTACACATCCATTATCAAAACACAATAAAAAATATACTTATGTAAAATTACTAGATGCAGTTTGTAATATTGATAAATTTTCAATTTTACATGGTTGTCACTATTTTTCCAGTAACTGAAATATATAAATTATAATAATATGAATGCCAATAATTATAACCTTTCACTTCTGTTTTGACAGATAACACTCACTTGAAAGGCGCACACAAGATGAAGTTAATTATACACTGTTTACATGAACTGTTTTGTAGATTACACACTGATTACACAACTAACATAGACAGCAGGAAGACTGAACACATACACACACATACACAAAATAATAATAAAAAGTAACATAAAAAACAAAACAATAAAAAAAAGAAGACGGTGGAAGTAGAATGAATATATGTGTTTTGAAAATAAGTGAACATTCATGACACTAAGTTAATGGTGATGTGAAGCAGGCCACACACTCACTGTCAGACTGAAAACAACTGGAGACAAGTAACACACTGGGATTATGCAAAACTTTCAAATCATATAGCTAAATCTATTTAATAATAATAATAAAATTAAAAATATTTTGTCTTTTTGTTTTTTATTTTTAATTTAATAAGAAATTTAAAACTGCACAATTATTAAAACATATTTCTTTGTTCATTTTAGATGTGTTGAGACATGATTTGATTCTGCAATCAATATTTCATTAACAATGTAAATGTCAGCAATATTTACATAAAAAATGGTCACTTGCTGCCTAAATTTTTATTGTAATTTTTATTTGTTAGTCAAGAAAAATAAAATGCTTCCATTTCTGCCATCTTTTCTTACTGATGTCACAGTTCTACATATTGCTTTTTATTTAAATGAATGATGGATGAACAGAGTTGATTGTAAATTTAATATACTGCAGAATAAGACATATTTATAATTGATGACTGACATATTTAAATTCCATTGGATGATTCAGAATTCAAAAAAGGAAAAAAGAAAAAGTGTGTGCCATCTGTTTCATATTTTAATTTCCAGTGTAAATTGGGTACAACAGTAATGAAAAAGAAATTTGATGACTAAAACAAACATGAGTGGGGGGTGTATGCTGCAGGCTGGATCGGTGAATATATGACCATTTTAAAGAGAGAGAGAGACGAAAAATGAGGTGCATGATTTGTAACGAACACATTCTTTTTACACATGATAAAAGAGGCATTTACTAATTAGAACACGGAATTAAAACAAGTTCTGGATGATGAAAGATGTCACAGTCCAGAAAAAAGCTCAATACATTATTTATGCTTCAGAAATGACATTTACCACTGACAAGTGAAAACAATAAAAAAGTAACAAAAATCAAAAATAAATAATCCTTTGAAAAGTAACAGATGAGATTATGTCAAACATAAAATTTGAAAATCATAACAGGAGTACAGTAATGTTTACATGTAGCCAGTAAATAATCCAAGTCAAGATTTTATTTACAGTATTGAAAAATACACATTCCTACTTCTTAGTACACAACAAATGATTCAAAAATTGTTACAATTATAAATGGTATATTTATAATAAAAAAATATAAAATAAATAAAATATAATAATATAATAAAAAGAGAATTAATAACCCCTCAAAAATTCATATAGCTAATAAAATGAAACAGCTCATCATAAAAATGATTTCTTTTACAGCATATAATTAAAAAAAAATAAAAAATAAGAAAACAGTGATAAAAAAATAAATAATACTTATAAAATAAACAAATAGAGGGGGCAAGTGAAAAATAGAGACTGGTAAAAAAAAATGTTTTCTTTGTGCATTTGTCAAAGTGAGTAAAAGGCAAATTTACAAAGTTGTTACTGGGTAACATACAGCTGTTTATTGCAGTAAAGTTTAAAATAACTACACACATATCTACAACTTGGAAATCCACCCTCATCAAAATGGTGGAATGTCAGAGGACTAGAAACTGCCCAAAGTTAAATTTTCTTTATTTCATTTACACATTTCATTTATTATGTTTTTATTTCTGAAAACAAATTAACATACTGGCCTTTGTTTTTCACTGTGTGTAGACAAACACACTTCTTCACATGCAGTGAAGTTTACATCAGTAAATAACTAAGCTGGCATGTTTCAACTTCACTGCACTCTATCATGCAATTTATAAAATGATGAATACAAGTACATATTACTTCAGTTTCATTTCCCATTAACAACACAATCTAAAAAAAAAAAAAAAAAACATCCCCCAAAATCCTGTACTTGAAATAACCAGTGATGAAAATTTCAAACAATGAACAAGTTTAAAAATGTGATAATTTCAGCTGTACTGAACAACAACTCAACATAGTTTAACAAGTTTAAAAAATTCTTCACAGAAATCCTGCAAAAAACTGGTTTTACAGACAGATGAGTCAGTGAACTGGCTGTTCATGATAAATAATGAAACGTGTAAAACATGAGCACTAAAAAATTTTTACAAAATGTTTCTAAGTACTTCTAATTTTCTTTAACCCTTTCAGCACTGTCTAGATTTTTAAAAACATCCAAAATACACCTGTTCTCTAACGAACAAAAATCAGTGAAATGTTTAATATTTCCAGTTGTTGTATTGAAGGTTTCTCCAGTGTATATCTCTAACACTCAGTGATGTGAGTGACAGTGCTAAGAGGGTCAAAACCTCAGAGTTTTCTCCTGTCAATCTCGTGATGTTACACTGTTAACTAACAAACATTGTTAAAACTCTCATTGTTGTTAAAACATCTCATTGCACTCATCTATTAGCTGCTTTCATCAATCTTTATTTTCTTCTGATCTGTGTTGTCAGAGGCAGTGTCACCCACTGATCCACGCTTGGCAGGCTTTGATGCTGGCACAGTCACCTGTCATTGTATAAAAATCACCAGTTAACTGAGAACATTTTTCAAAATATAACTAGTTACAAAACAGTGACAAACGAACTTATATTTACTTAAATATTCACATTTCTTTTAGAACTACTGCTAGCAGTTTGAAAAATAATCCAAATTGCAGCTTCATTAGCTGAAACTAAAGTAAAAAGAGATGACTCACCAGGTACCCATGCTCAATGGAAGTGTTTGTTTGCTGGTCAGGTTGAACATCTGCAGACATCACAGACGGGTCAGTGGCTTGCGTTGTGTGGATGATCTGTCCGTGGACTGAGACGGGCTGATCAGTGGCCTGTGTGGTGTGGATGATCTGACCATGAACAGACACGGGCTGCATAATGTGCACTCCAGACTGAGAAATCAGAGTCAGAGACTGGGGGGCCTGAATGGTGTTTAATGATGTGGCTGCTATGCTTGACTGAACTGATGATGATGTTGACAGTGGGATTCCCTGATGGTTGACGGCCAAACTACGTACGAAAGTGAGAGACTTCAAACCTGGAGCCTGATACTGACCTGTCTGATTAGCTGTTGCCATTAGTGATGCCACTTTCTGAGATGCACCTGTTAATAATAAAATTTCTTCTGTAAACATTTTAGTAATTTATTTATTAACAAATACAAAAACTTTAAAATGTTGTATGATGGTTTTATCAAGATAAATGTTTTTCAAGGAACAATGCAACACAATTAATTTTTTAAATAATAAAAGACACATTTAATCGCATAGTTCAGAGGCGTGCATCCAATCAGTGAAAATAACTTAATAAATTTGGTTGATTTATATTTAAATTGAATAAAGTGTTTATTTTATGTTTCACCTGTAATTACATATTCAAAATATCTTCATTTTTTATAATATTTCTCAGTATTAGGCCTTGTTCTTGAGTCTTTGGGGCACAGATGCAAAAGTTGGCTCTGGGCATCACCAAACGTCTGCATGCCACTGAGTTCAGTTCTGACTATTACCTCACAAAAAGTATTTAAAACAAAGCATTTATTTTACCTTGGTTAAACTCAGCACCCTCTTTCTTCATCTCCAAATGTGTTCCATTGGTCAGAGAAATACCTGTGGCTGACGGACCATTAAGAAACACCTGACCTGGACTGGTCACTATAATTTTGGGTTTTGTGATTACAGAAGGCAACTGATGGACAGCTGCTGACCCGTTGCTAGCAGAGACGGTCACAGGGGAGAGAACTCTAGAACCTGATGTAGAACAAATTTCAATGTTTTAAACAGTTAACAAATAATAAAGTTATCTAAAGGAAATATGCTACTTTGTTATTTGTATTCAGTAATTTAGTTTTATATGAATAAAGTGTAAAGAAAAATTCACCTGAAGGAGAGCCTGGTGCAGACTGGCTAAATCTCAGCTCTCCAGCAATACTTGTGAGTGTTGAGTGCTGGACAACACTAGAGGGTGTTCCATCAGACTCAAACGAAACTTCAGGTATAGGACTTCCTTCACGTGACAAAGAATCAGGAGTAAGATGACTGGGAGATACAGGAGCTGACCTGTAAGTATCAAACATAATTCTACATTTCTACACATTTTCTTCAGTAAATAAAACACCTAAAAACCCTGTTGTAAACAAAATTGATATATAAAATATTGCTATAAAGAGATAAAATACATCATTATGACAACTCACCTAGATGAAACCCCACCAAAGGGAGTTCTGAAACACGGCACACCTCGCTGTCTGCGGCGTCTGAACGCCTGCGCTGTCAGCTTCTGTTCAGACTGTGGATCAATTCTCCAGAACGAACCTTTGCCCGGTTCCTCCTGAGACCTTGGTACTTTGACAAAATATCTATTCAGAGATAAGTTGTGACGAATCGAGTTCTGATAAAAAGGTAACAAAAACAGTAATAATAATTAACAAAATATATGAAAGTTATTTTTTAAAAATTATTTGAAATTATTTCACACCTGACACAGAAATATAACAATTGAGTCAAACTTCAATTAAAAAAATACTTTCACAATCAATTATTTCAGTTAAATCAAATTTGACAAAATGCAAATGAACAATTGTCTGAATTAAAAGGCATCTGGCATTTGATGGAAAACTCCCACATAAACAGTTATTTGCATTTAACATAAAACATTGTGTTAGCTTGGTGTATATTTCTTACCTGCCAGCCTTTGTCTGCTGTGCGATAATAAGGATAATGTTTGGTGATGTATGCATAAATGCCGCTCAATGTCAACTGTTTGTCAGGAGCTGTGGTTACTGCCTGGACAATCAACTGGGCATAGGAATAAGGAGGTTTTGTCTCGTCTCTAGAACCGTCTTTCTCTGGTGAGGTCATCTGAACATTATCTTTGTCATCTCTCGGGTGTGCAGCTGCAAATGCAGCAGCAGCATTGAGATCTGGCATCAGACCACGATAACCCAAACTAGCACCACTCCGTGGACTGGTGGGACACGAATTGGCAGCACTGAAAAAACAAAACAACAAATTTTGTAAAAAAAATTATTCTCATACATTATCAGTTGTTTTTAATATATAATTGTTTGCTTTAAGATTATTCAAAGATTTCCTAATGCAGACATTATGCAAAATTTATTATTATTTTATTAATTTTTTTTTACTTTTTTAACAAATGCAATTTATAATCTAATATTTTTTTCTGGTTTGAAACATGAAAGAAAAGTGACAGTATTGATTTTCTGTGTATGAAAAATGTCAATTCCACTCATAAAATGTATTTTTCATGTATTAAACTACAATTCTGTTACAGAAATAATCTGATAAGGCTTCTCAACTGCTATTTAGTGGATTTAGTTAATGTTCTTCCTTGATTTAAAGAAATACACTAATGTAACTGACAATATAATTTCCATTATATATAATGGGTGTAGCCAAATTGTGATGTTTTGCTGTGATATTTAAATGCTGAAGATATTAATTCAGTTTTTACCATTTTACCTTTTTATAACAGGCCTACTATTTAATAAGTGGAATATTTAAAAAAATATATAAATAAATAAGCTTTTGATTTGAAGTCAGTATAAATTTACATGTTTGGTGGAAAGATGAAGTGTGTTTAATTTATATAAAGTGTGCACATGTCCTCTTGTATCTGCCTAATCAAATGCATCCTAGAAATTTGGATTGACACAGACATAACCTAGACACAGACATGTAAGGAAAACAAAATGGTGGTCAACAGTTTTCACATGTCTGTTATAAACAAATATGTAATTTGATGAAAAACATTTTCATTGTGTTTAAGATTTCCAATTCGAAGATTCCATATTATGTGAATATATTTATAAGAACAATCAACAGACTTTTTAGAAATTATATTGAAAAACAAAAACAAAGATACATAGAATATTATACAGAAAATCAATTATTTTTGAATGCAGATAATGAACCAACCTGATAGTTCCAGTGGGTGAAGGACAAGGACTGTTTGCAACACTTTTCTGGACGAGGCCAACCTGAGGAATATTTATTTTCAAAGGTGGAAGTGGCTTTTTGCGTGGAGGAGACTGACTGACCACAGGTGTCTGGACTACTTCAGGAGCAGGCTCCTCTACCAGTGAATTGAATCCTATCTTTATATTTGTGCTTGGAAATCGAATAACACACCTAAAATAAAAGAACAGTTCTTTTCAGTAAAATAAAATAAAGAAACCATTCATAAACAGTATTTTAAGTTACTATATAATCCACTCAAGGAACATTATGACTAACTTCAGTGCCTCTTCTATAAATGTACATATATACAGGCAGAAAAAAATAGAACAGATGTCTAATAATAATAAATTAGATCCTGAAAATACTTATGTCATATCAATGTCTGCACCAAATATAATTTATAAATTATGTACATGGTATTTGAAGCAAATACTCAAATAATCAAGCTCATTTTTATCCTACAGCTAAGGAATAATGAAGACAAATTTTTAAGAAGAGAGAGGGCAATATCAAATTCTTTTGAGTAAAGATTTAATAAAGTAATTAAACTTTATTATAATTAAACAGACTGAAGTGTTTTATAGACACATAAAATCATCTGCTGTCAGTTTACCAGGTAAACAAGATTACTTCATTTCTTCCATCATGAAATGATAGGAAATAATGAAACAGTTTATTTCCACAACATAGTTTACTACTGTTGTGTTAAACCAGGTTATCTACCAATAAAAACTACATACAGTTAATCACTAAAAATTATTTACATCTAAACTAAATGTGTAATCATTTAATTATCCTTGTTTTGATTCTACTTTATAAAACCCACACTGAGTGGATAAATACATACAAAAACACAGTAATCGGCTTGACTACATCATTACAGTGTTTATATGCAAGGTCAAGTGAGTCACATATGAGTTTATCTGACAAATTCACCAGCAATGAAGTCAGTATCTTACTTGAACATTGTCCAAACAAATATTTAAAATAAATCTTAATCTGAGAACGTAAATTTAAATTATATATATGTATATTCTAATGGCAATGAAGTATAAACAATTAATATAAAATACATATATATTTTATTAAAAAAAAAATAATATATAAAAAATGAGACAGACCACAAGAGGAGAAAAGGACGTCAACAGAATGACTGAAGGAAAACAAAACACTTTTCAAACTTTGATCAAAGAAAGCATTTTTGTAAACAAAAATATATTAATACTACTAATAACAACAATAAATTTACATAACTTTTTAATAGCTGTTATCCAATAAAAGAAAAACAAAACAACTTCGAAAAAATATTTTTGTTTACAAAGCCGCCATTATCCAAAAAGCACATGGTAACAAGGACGTAAACAATTTGTAGCAAAAAAGGAAAGAGAAGAAAAAGTTAATAAAATATCAATGTTTCTATCATGAACAGAATAATCCATGAGTAATAAAACAGAACCTTATAAAGAAATGCACACTGGTAATAAAAATTTCACGTCTGACGTTTACCGGTAACAATAACATGCCGGGCCCGAAATCAAAACAAAACTTACGATCGAGGAAGTTGCAGGGGAGGTGCACCTTTACGCTGAAATATTCCGTCAATGAATACACCATTTTTCCCGTTGCACTTCATGAAAAAATTTGGATGTTCAAAGAATATTTCAAGATGAACACGAGAAATAAAATTCGAATGTCCCATGTTTACGTCCACATCTCCTTTGCTGCTGTTGCGTCCAATGCTAATTTTTGTTCCACGCATCAAATACTCAAAGTCTCTTCCTTCCAACCTCGCAATTGCAGTCCCCTTTGATTCAGGAGTCCATGAAATTTTTGAAGGGCTTGCAGGAGCCGACCTCAGAGCTAACAACGCTAATGCGTCGTTGTCTGTTGGGTAACCTACAGCAGACATTATTAGTGTTTTCACACGCCAAAATGGACGAAAACAACCTGCCTGTTTACATCAAGAGACATACCCACAGTTCATTGCGAAAAGCGTGGTAGCCGAGTGCACTACAATCTAAACGATATATTTTATATAATTTAAAGACAGCAGTTGCAAAGCCTATAACAATAATAATAATAATAATAATAATAATAATAATAATAATAATAATAATAATAATAATAATAATAATATTTTAATAATAGATAACGAAAGAAAAACAGACATATATTTTTGATATCTAGTTAGGATCGGATTTAACTATAAGCTAAAACAACAACAAAATAAAATAAAATAAATAAATAAAATAAACAGTACCCCCCCAAAAAAAAAAACAACAACAAATAAACATATTCATGAATAAAAACAAACATGCAACAAAAACTACTACAAACAAAAATCTCCCCCAACTACTGCTTATTATTATTGTGTCGTCGTTGTTGTTACGAAATTCTCTGTATATCTATGGGCTATTCTAATATATTACCATCAGTAAGTACTACAGTCCCAAATCCAGAAATGAATATAATATTAAGACCTTTAATAATACATCAAGATGTTTGACTGGAAAAATAAATTCGTATATTTTGTATGTGTGTATGTATATTTGCTTTAACCAGAAGCTTGTTATGTAAAAAGCTACAAATTAAAATAAATAAATAAATAAAAACTTAATTGATATCTTGTTAATTTATTAACACTGAAATATCACGTTTAGTTAATAAATTAGACCTACAGTTTTTATTTGTTTGTTTATTTTTACAACCTTTACTCATAATTGGAAAAAAGAACAACTATAGCGTTAATTTAAATGAATTGCTCACCTTTTCTTATTAAAACATATAATCATATTTTTAAATTTATACCCTGAAAGATATTTCCTCCCTGTGTTGATTATTAACATTTAATCTCGAAATAAATAATAGTAAACTAGAATATAGTACTTTCTTTTCGCCGGGCCTGTGTGCGTCATGTTTGACCTAGATTTAATGTGACCCACATTCAGGGAATTATTTATAACCTGTTGTTGTTGTTTACTATTATTGCGGTGACATACTGCCGGAAAACAAGTTATATTCTTTTAATAGCAAAAACTGTAATGAAAGATAATCTATGTAATGAATGTTATTATTAATAATTTTATGGTTATTGTTGAAAATACACCAAAAGGTTGTTCTCAGACATACATGCTCGGCCTCAGTCACACCACATCATAGCACATGCGCGTGCTCACACTATACTGTAGCATATTCATCTATCCATACATGTATCCCATTATTATTATTATTATTATTATTATTATTATTACTATTATGTTGTTGTTATTGTTTGTTTTTGCGTGTGCGTGTGGGTAGAGACATAGATGAAATTATTCATGATTCAATTATATTTTAGAACATTATTATAGGTCTAAAATATGGTGTTAACCATTTTCACCATAATATTCATTTACCATATTAAATTTAACCCACAAAAATTAATAAATAAATAAATAATCAGTGGCGTGCAGAGGTCTGGTGATGCCCGGGGGCAACTCCTTTATTGTATGTCCCAAAGACTAAAGTATAAGGCTTAGCACTGAGATATATTATAAGAAAGGAAGATATTTTGAATATGTAAACATAAAATAAACACTTTATTTGATTTAAATATAAATCAACCAAATTTATTAAGTTTTTTTCTCTGATTGGATGCACCCCATTTGGATGCCTTGGGCCACCGCCCCTTCGGCCCCACCTCTGCACGCCACTATAAATAATATATATATCTGTATGTGTGTGTGTTTGTTAGTAAAAAAAAAAATAAAAAAAAAATAATAATAATAATAAAATAAATAAATAAATAAATAAATAAATAAATAAATAAATAATAATAATAATAATAATAATAATAATAATAATAATAATAATAATAATAATATAGAATTTGTCTTTCCTGAGTAGTTTGGTGGGAGTATATACACTACAAGGTATTGTTACTACATATTATTAGTTTATTACCATAATATATTTATCTGTTGTGTGTGTGTGTGTGTGTGTGTGTGTGTGTGTGTGTGTGTGTGTGTGTTATCCGGCATATAATTGTTTTTTCATTTAGAATGTCTTTTTAAAAATGTTTGGAATTAGTTGGTTTATTATATAAAACAGAATGCAATATTCCTAACTGAAAGGCTGCTTTTATTTGCGTAATAACAGTAGAAGATTAGGTTAAATTTTGTTTTCACAGTTCAGTTATCTCCCCATTAACTGAGGATATTTTTTTTTTTTTCTGTTGACTTGGCGGCGCTGTTTTTGATAGGCATCCATATTGTTGTCAAGGGCAACAACAGCAAATGTTAGACGCAGCTTGTTGTGGAAATCATTGAATGAACAGTTAACAAACTTCGGTATTTCGCGTTTCAATCAGGAAGGATGACGACAGACGTTGTTCCTTTGCAGCTAAATGGGATTATTGGATTTAATGGTAATAATGTTCATTTTTGAATTGTTTTCTGTTTCTATATATTTTGGTTAATTTTGACAATTTGATGGGTTAATATCCAAACAGTTGTAAGTTAAAAAAATTCAAGTTGCAAATGTATTGTTATATATTTATGAAAATAACGTTTCTGCAGTTTAGATTAAAACTTATACCAGTAAGTGAGTAACTTTTATATATATTAACACAAAGTACTAATTTTTGTTTATTTTATTATTATCATTAAAATACATTTTGTTTTGTGATGTAAATGGTAGAACTTAACTATGGCGATAACTCATTGTGTATTCATATAATATTTACTGTGATTACTTTAAAGGAACTATTTTATGTTATGCTAAAAACTATTAATAAAAAAACTAACTAATAATACTAATAAAATAAAATAGTAAAAAAAATAGAAATAATAAAATTAAATAATTTTGATATTTTTACAAGCAGTAATGGTTTTCCTTAATTATTTTTAACAAAGGTAAGAAATAATAATTTTGAAATTTAACTTGAAAAAAATGTGGCAATATTTTCTACTAAATTATATTTGTTAAAACTGACCATAATACCAAAACATTTTATTTATTAAAGGGGCAGTACCTTGTGGCCTCAAAGTTCATACAGATCGCCAGCACTTAGTGTATCCTCTTGGCTGTAACATTGTCATAGAAGACATCACCAAGGATGGAATGGGTGCACCGCAAATCCTGGCCGAACATACAAATGATGTAACCTGTCTTTGTATTTCTAATGTTGATGGAAGGTATTTGGCTTCTGGACAGGTCACTCACATGGGATTCAAGGTAAAACCTTTGTTGTTATAATTTCAATTTTTATTCTTAATTACCATCTTCTTTTTTTTTCATTTTATGTACAGTTATGTAGTACATGTTAAGTAATTATCTTTCTTTTCTATGTATGACATTTTTGCTTTGAAAATGTAGGAATAATTTTCTTTTGTTGACAGGCCACCATTATTATCTGGGACTATCATACCAAGAAGCCCATTCATAAAATGTCACTTCACAAAGTCAAAGTGGAAGCCCTGACATTTTCTAAGAATGATCGTTATTTGATTACTCTAGGAGGTCAGGATGATGGATCGTAAGTAATCTAAAACATATCATTTCATCATCAACACTTCTTTTGTTATTATTTTTATTTTACTATAAATAGAATCTTCATCAGTATTATTACTATTGTTAAAAATGCTTAATGAAATAACATATATTCATTATACAAGAATCTTCAAATAATATTTGTATGTTCTGTTCATAATTTGGGAATGTAATTCTGTATTAGTACAATGTAATTTGGGATGTGTCTGTAGTGTGCTATTCTTTTCCAATTCTGAACACAATTTATTCACTATTTGTGTTAGTAGTTGTAATTTGGGATGTAGCTATATGAAATATTTGTGTTTGTAGGGTTGTAATTTGGGATGTGGCTATATGAAATATTTGTGTTTGTAGGGTTGTATTTTGAGATGTGGCTATTATATGAAATATTTGTTTGTAGGGTTGTAATATGGAATGTGGATGTAATATGAAATATTTGTGTTTGTAGGGTTGTAATTTGGGATGTGGCTACAGGTGAGGCAATATGTGGCTCACCAGCACAACACAAGAGTTCAGGAAACACATACTGTGTTATCCCATCCAATGTCAGTGATGATGTGTTTGCTACTGGTGGAGAGTGAGTTTATCTATGTGTTCACAAATACTAAAACATCTTTTGCTATTGTATACATCCAGTATGTTTATAAATGTTAAAAATATCTTTTACAAATAGCAGCATTTTAAACTAACTGATTACAAATATTTAAAATCTCTTTTGACCATACACACTTGAGAATACTTACTTTTTCAAAAGTTGTTTCATTCTAGTTAATATTATATCTTTATAAGTTACAGAAGTTATAAGTTCTCTCTTAATTTTTTTAAGTTCACTTTTTTTGGTTAGGTTTTAAAGTAGCTGAATTAAAAAGTAATATGAAAACTGAGCTGTATGAGAAATGAAGCATGTTAAATATGTTTACAGCAACACACTTCGAGTTTGGCAGATTGATCTAGAGAACAGAAAGATCCGACCCACTGATGTGACAATGGGTGGAATAAAGAGAATTATCACTTGTATGCAGGTAAGTCTACTACAGACATATTTCAAAGTCCATTCTTTTACCTGCAAAAGAAAAAAGATAGAAATGTATGATGCATTGAGTTAATTACATTTCAGATGTTTGAATGGTTAAATATTTTTGCCTTACAGATGGTTGATGAAGTTTCCCCAGCGTTTTTCTTCTGTGGGACAACAACAGGTGATGTCCTGGCTATCAACATGGATTCTTATCGCCTCGCCTTCCTGGTCCCAGAGAAAGAGAAATTCAGTCTTGGCATCACAGCACTGACGTTTATCCGTGCAGACTGCTCTGTACAGAAGAAGGAAGGAAACAAACAAATGTTGCCTGTGTACGAGTTTCTCATTGGTGCTGGAGATGGCACACTTGGTCAGTACAACATTAAAGTGACCATCACTGGCAACAAGATGAAGACTTCATTTACACACAGGTCAAACACAAAGTAAGTTTTGTACAACACATTTACACAGGTCAAACTCAAAAAAACTTTTGTTATTTGTTGTAAGTTCTGAACAATACATTTACGCACGTCAAACACAATCTTTTTAGTTGTATGTAAATACTGTACAACGCAAATACACACTGGTCAAACACAAAAGTAAATTTTGTTATTTATTGTAAGTAATGTACAACTAGTTTTTACCCATGTATTTGCCATTATGTTTTCTTTCTCTCTTGACTATTTGTGATATTTTTACTGTTTCTTATTTTTCATTAAAGTAAATTTTGTTACTAATGAGTTGAAAATAGAAATTTAAAATATATTTTGTCTTATTTACTATTTACAGACCATGGAAGGACACGTCACTGCTGACAAAAACAAGTCCACTAACTTCCATTGCACTGAGAGGTGCAGGTCACCAGGTCTGTTTGTTTTTTTCTTTCTATTAAATTCCACCTGACAACAAAGGCGGTTGATTTGTAGTTGAAACCAAATAATACTGAAAATTTATCAAATGGTTATTGATTGTGTTGTGCTTGTATGAACATACAATTATTATTATCTCACTTTCAACTAATGAAAAAAACAAAGTATATTCAGAAGTTTTTAATTTTTTTATCAGTTCTTTGTTGGTCGTGCCAACTCTCAACTGTACAGATTCAACTACTCAGAAATGGTCTGTGAACTGAAAAAAACTTGTCATTCCAAGAGAGTGAATGACGTTTTGTTTCCACAGTAAGTTTAACTTTTATAGCAGAATCTAATTGCATTCATTACTACATAATTGCAAATAGCCATAATAAAGCATCATTTACTTTTTGTATGACTATTTTTCACTCATTTATTTATATATCCGTGCTTTTATCTTACACAAAGACAGGAATTCATTGTGTGAACGTATTTACTTCTCTGTCTTCATCTGTTCATTTAGTTTATCATTACAGGTATACTTTAAGATGTATACATAGTCTTTTATAGATTATTTGACACACTTTAATAAGAAATGTATAAAACTATAGGGTATACAAAATATGTATAGTGTATTTTTTAAGAAATACAACTTTTATTAAGAAGTCTGCAATGGTATATCTGTGCATTCACTGATATTATTTGGATGTCAGTGTACTTATTTATGTATTCAGTGTGACTGTTTGTGTTTTAGTATGATTATCTGTGTTTCAGTGCAACCTCAGATCTCATTGTAACCTGTCAACATGAAGAGATTCGAATCTGGAATCTGCAGAATGGAAAAGAAATCCGTCGACATCGTGTAGCTAACATGACCTGTAACGCCATTGATCTTACCAAATGTGGTACAACTATTATTAGTGGTAAGATTTCACTTTCAAACTTGTAATAATAAATCATGTTTATCTTATTTTTTTAATTTACTGTGAAAAAATCCTGACACCTGAAATGTAAAATTTAAACTGGTGTCTATGATCTTGTGTAATAATGATGACTGAAATGGGAAACAGTAGAGCAGTGAAGAGGACTGATATCATAAGATATCACATCATGTGTTAAGACTTAACCATATTTTAATATACAGTGATTTAATTATTTTTTAATTTTTAAACATTAAATTCATTTTTTCAGCATGGGGAGATGGCAAGATTCGTGCCTATGGCTTTGACAACAAAGAGACAAATATGTATGAAAAGTTTACTATCAATGATGCACATCACAAAGGAGTGACAGCCATTGCCTGCACAGGAGATGGTCAGCGCATTGTGAGTGGAGGAGGTGAGGGACAAGTCCGGATCTGGAGAGTTAACAGGAACATTGACACTCGTGGAAAAACCTTTTACAGCTCAGAGCTGGTGGCCAACATGAAGGAACACAAGGGGACAGTGTCAGCCATTAAGATTCACAGCAACGACAGAGAGTGTGCATCTGCCAGCACTGATGGAACTTGCATCATCTGGGATCTTGTGTATGTCTTACTTGTCTTACATTGCCATTCAGATAGGCCATTATTCTGCACTCTTCCATCGTGCACATTTACCTGACATCAGCTCATGTCTCTCCATAAAACCTGCTCTCTTTATCAGTCTGACATCATCCTACATGTCTATCAACCTGACATCCATCCTACGCAGTGCAATATGACATCATTACACCTGTCTATCTGTGTGATATCTTCCTGCATGTGTCAATCTGATGTCATCCTATGTCTATCAATCTGACATCATACTATATGTCTATCAATCTGACATCGTCCTCCACCTCTATCAGTCTGACATCATTCTATATCTCTATCAGTCTGACATCATCCTCCACCTCTATCAGTCTGACGTCATCCTATATGTCTATCACTGACATCATCTTACATGTCTATCAATATGGCATCAATTTTACCTCTATCAATTCTGACATGATTCTATATGTCTGTCCATTTGATGTCAGGTGTGTCTCTGTATCTTCAGGCATATATCTGACATCCGTCAATACAAATACTCAGCCAATCTGCCATTTGCAACCTTGTCCATCTTTCCATCTGTCACAATACACTTTTTGTATTAATAGATTTCAACTGAATACACAGAACAATGTTTTTGATATTTTGATGTTTTTTCAATGTACAAATTTTTGTTACAGGACACAGGTGAGAAATCAAGTGATGTTTGCCAACACACTGTTTTACTGTGTGTCATATGGGGGACCAAGCAGCTGTCACATTGTCACTAGTGGCACTGACCGCAAGATTGCCTACTGGGAGACGTATGATGGGTCTCTCATTCGTGAACTTGATGGAGCAGCGACTGGAGCTGTGTATTCACTTGACATGTCTCCTGATGGAAATTACTTTGTGACAGGTGGCGAGGAAAAACTTGTCAAGGTCAGTTTTAATCACTCATAACAAAAGCCAATTATCGTAATGACTGCATTAAGCATAAGTTATCTTTAAAATGAACATCATAAATTATTACATAACTATCTTTAATAAATTATAGACCTCAGCATATATTTTGTTTGCATATGTACATTATTTCTTGTTCACAATTTGAAGAGTATTTCTACACAAATTTATTTTTATTTGTATTTTGTTTCTTTAAACAAACTGAAAAACTATTAAAATAAATTGTTATGTGTGTGTATTTTTGTAACTTGTGTAACTTTGTTTTTGGACAGGTATGGAAGTATAATGAAGGGGAAGTAACTCATGTTGGAATTGGTCACAGTTCTACAATTGTGAAGGTACGTATCTGTCCACGTCAGCGATACATTGTCAGTGTGGGTACAGATGGCGCTATTCTTATTTGGGAGTTTCCAGACATGTCTGGTGTTGGGGAACTCACACAAGCAATGGATAAACAGATTGACTTGTGAGTTAATGAACAATTCCTTACTACAAACGAAAAAGAAGACAAAATTTGTTTAGGAACACAGCATTACAAGTTTTGTTTAATACTTGATATAGATGTGAAGTATTGTGATATGTTTTATATTTTCTATGTAGTCATTTTTGACACTTCTCATAATGAACTATGTCACCATAACTCTTATTGTTTTCTTTCATTAAATTTATAAAAATATTATAGAACTTGTACATTGAATTTCAACACTTAGAAAATGAAATAAATATCTTCCACCTTTGTTTCTTTATGTTTATCTTCTTCGTTGAAGGTTAAAAATAACTATTCCAAGATCACACAATGTATTAGTCTCTTTTGTATTTTACTGTTTGATAAATTAAAAATAAATTAATTAAAACTTGATTATTTATTACAAACGACACAGATATGATCAATACAGATGAATGTTGTTTAATGGGATATTGAGAATGTAGAGATTTTTATCAATGATATAATTTTATTTATTGTTGTTAGTATAACAACATAATTTAAAATAGTAGAACTAAGGAATTCAAAGCAGTTTATTAGATAATTACTAAACTATGTGAACTGTTATTAAGTACTTACAATTGTAACTATAACAACAATTATTTATTTATTTTCCTGCTTAAAATACATTTTTCTTAAGTTCTCCTTGAAATTTAATGAACAAAAATTCATTTAAGCTACACAACAACAGATTTTGATTTATCCAGTCTGATAAAAATAAACTAAAAAATAAATAAAACAATGAATTCTTTATTGACTTGTCTTTGACTTATATTTTCCAGCAATATATATTTGGGTTTGAATCGTCATGTGATATATATATTTTTAATTTATACTACATCATTTATTAATGTATGTGTCAGAAATAAAATATGAAAAATTTGTTCCTGTGTTTGTTTATTAACAATGTCAAAATCACATCAGTCAATGAACATTTGAACTGATCTGTATAATATGCTGTTTTTAAATTCAAATGTTGCCTAAGTACATCAATATTTAACATGTTATAGTGGAAACTGATACACAAATTAAATTGTAAGTTATTTAAAATATACACCTACAAACGAAAAATAATAATAATAATAATAATAATAATAATAAAAAATAAATAAAACTGTCGTCCATTAATTTCATATTACACAACACGACAGGCTACAGTAGAGGAAAAACGAAATAATTCACTAGCTTTTCATAAGATTAACGATAGCGATATCACACTGCATACTAAAAGAGAAATGTCTGCAGACTTTTTTTTTGTGTTGGTTTGGAACAAACGGTCACACTGTTTTTAAAGTGAAATTCAAACGGTTTAAACATTTGTTCAACCACATATGTGTCATTTTGGTCAGAATATGTGTGTGTGTGTGTGTGTTCAAACACTACCTTTCGAAAAACGCTATGAATTTTTGTTCCAACTCAACAGCCTACTTGTAGCAGACGATCAGATCACTTCCATCATCAAACAGAGGCTAGACCTGGAGAGTTCCGCCCCTCACTATACAGCACTCCGTTGCTGCAAAAGCTCCGGTATCTAACAAGCATTATGAAAAGGTTTTTTTTTTTTTTTAATTGTTGTTGTTTTTAGATTGGCCTCAGAAAAAATAAAACATATAAATAAGCGTTTCAATTACCAAAGAAAATGATAATGATTATTTTATTGTATTTTATTTTCATCATTCACAAAAGTAAAAATGATGAGAAAAATTCCGCCAAGCTGACCTTGGCCTCCCTACTGGAACATGTTCACGAATGTCAGTGTACATAATGCATATGCCAGTCCTGAACAAAGTCATCAAACACACAAACTGCTGCTGATGTATATTCAACTTTTGATACCGTCGGTTGTCGAACGCTAGATAGCGTTTGACATACTTTAAGATAATGGGTGGAATCAACTAAAGAAGAATAAGTATGTCAGACAACTTATTAATCGGAATGACGAAGTGATGATATATTTTTATTTAATCTTTGCGCTGATCACAATAAACAAAAGTAAGGGACATAGAGTACCAATGTTATGACATCCATGATGAACATATTTTAAATTTTACGTAAGTTGTATTTTAATATAAATTCTTTTTCATTTTAATGGTTTGTTGTTAATACGTTATATTTGTTTATAATTTTATATTCGCTACTCATGTTGCTTAAAATATTATTTCAACGAAAAGAAGAAGAAGAAAAAATCATATTACGTTATATATGAGAGATAACAACATTTGACACAGAAATGACACCATCCTTGACAAAACGCATAAGCTGACACTGCAGTTGACAGTATACTTGGCAGAGCAGACAATACAATTGATATAGAATTTTTAAGCACAGTATGTTGAAGTACAGAATTTATAATTTCATTATCATATAAAAATAATTTATTTTAATATTCTGCAGTAGATCTAACACTTCTGTAACAGAAAGAACCTCTAACTAAATTCACTATACATTTTATATGTGAAATTTCTGACAGTATGTACTAAACTGATTTCATTAAGTGAACACTAATAATGTTTTTATTTAAGTTTAGTCTGATGTGATAATACAACAAAAAACCCAACAAAAAGACAACATAAAAACCCAACAAAAAACCCTTGTTATGACAGAATCTGAGAAAACAGGTGAGATAATATATCATCCATTATTATTTCTATTGGTCACAAATAACAGTAACAACAACAGCTGTAATAATGTACATAAAGATGATAAATTCTGGATTTAAATATTTAAAGTAAGCTTGAAATAACATTTCAAATGGAACAACATTTACATCTCTATAGTTATATACACAAATATATCAACCACACACACACACACACACACACACACACACACATAGACACACACACATACATACAGACCTACAATTGTACATACATGCAAACACAATTTCTAGAATGATAATAGCAGTTTGTACCTGTTGGAAATCATTGTTAAACATTCATTCAGTGTTTTACTGTTTATAATAATAATCTTCCAGAAAAAAAGAAGAAGTTATAAACAATATTTGAATATTTAGCATTTTTATGAAGTTTATTTTTCAACTTTCTAGTTGTTGAACTTCGTCCTAATTTGACAGAAGAGAGAAATCAGAATATCAGAGTTTTTCTTGACAGTGGACTTATGAAGATAATTCCTGGTAAAATCATAAAATAAATATAATTATTGACATTATCCTAATAGTTAAAAATAGCATTACAACTCAAACATTACAGATATTTAAAACTTAATTTGTTGAATGTGTATAATGAATCTACTGACTTCTAGATTTTAGAGCACATAATTAAATTGTTTTGTTTATTCCATTAATGTGTTATTATATATTTTTTTCACTTCAGAAGTTACAAATACTGAGAATGATGAAGTAAAAAGAGAATTTATCTGTGTTGTTAAAAAAGAGTGTGATGAAAATGAGGACAGTGTTAATATGTCAACTAACTGGATTAAGAGAGAGCCAGTAGATATTATACCACAAACCTGTCCTTGGGTTAAAACGGAACCAGTAGAACCATCAAATGTTTACCTATCCACAGAGGTGGATGTTGGGAGGGTGGGGGAATTAGATCAGTTGGTGAAAAGAGAATCACTAGATTATGATGAGGACAATACAGAATTAAACTAGTAAGTATGTTGTCTACTTGAGTTTTGTGTTTGTGTTTTTAGCATACTAGATCTTGTATTCAGAAGTTTGTGTGCTAGTTCTTGTGCCATCTGTTTGTGACTAGATGTTGTATTAATGTGTTCATGTACTAGTTCTTGAGAGTATGTATTTGTGTATTAGTTGTTGTGTCAGTGTGTTTGTGTACTAGATCTTGTGTCAGTGTTTTTGTGTACTAGTTCTTGTGCTCATGTGTTTGTGTACTACCTCTTGTGTTGATGTGTTTGTGTACTACCTCTTGTGTTCATCTGTTTGTGTACTACCTCTTGTGTTTATGTGTTTGTATACTAGTTCTTGTGTTCATGTGTTTGTGTACTAGTTCTTGTGTCAGTGTGTTTGTGTACTAGTTCTTGTGTTCATGTGTTAGTGTACTAGTTCTTGTGTTCATGTGTTAGTGTACTAGTTCTTGTGTCAGTGTGTTTGTGTACTAGTTCTTGTGTCCATGTGTTTGTGTCCCTGTTCTTGTGTTCATGTGTTTGTGTTCTAGTTGTTGTGTTCATGTGTTAGTGTACTAGCTCTTGTGTTCATGTGTTTGTGTACTAGCTCTTGTGTTCATGTGTTTGTGTACTAGATCTTGTGTTCATGTGTTTGTGTACTAGCTCTTGTGTTCATGTGTTTGTGTACTACCTCTTGTGTTCATGTGTTTGTGTACTACCTCGTGTTCATGTGTTTGTATACTAGTTCTTGTGTTCATGTGTTTGTGTACTAGTTCTTGTGTTCATGTGTTTGTGTACTAGTTCATGTGTTCATGTGTTTGTGTCCCTGTTCTTGTGTTCTAGTTGTTGTGTTCATGTGTTAGTGTACTAGCTCTTGTGTTCATGTGTTTGTGTACTAGCTCTTGTGTTCATGTGTTTGTGTACTAGATCTTGTGTTCATGTGTTTGTGTACTACCTCATGTTCATGTGTTTGTATACTAGTTTTTGTGTTCATGTGTTTGTGTACTAGTTCTTGTGTTCATGTGTTTGTGTACTAGTTCATGTGTTCATGTGTTTGTGTACTAGTTCTTGTGTTCATGTGTTTGTGTACTAGTTTGTGTGTTCATGTGTTTGTGTACCAGTTCTTGTTTTCATGTATTTTGTACTAGATCATGTGTTTGTGTCCAAACAGTCAGAGGGTGAATGAGAAAACTACATTTAGAAACAATCAAATATTGAACTGAATTAGCTACTTGAATTTAGTTTTTCTGTTGCACAGAGGTTGTGGATGAGTGAGTGAGTGTGTGTGTGTTTTGTGTGTGTGTTTTGTGTGCATGTGTGTGTTTTGTATGCATGTATATATACATTTTCTCTCTCAGTGACTGGCAGAAATAATTGAATGGTGTTTATTATTCATGTCACAGTTTAATGTTATTTACCAGTGTTACAATATATGAATTATTTATGTTACATATATAGTTTTAATTTTAGTGAAAAACAAGAAGAAGAAGAAGTTATTGAATCAAACTGTCTAAAAGATCGGATTTACCTCCCTTATAATATTCCTCTCTTGAAACCAGAAGGACACTTTAACTCTGAAGTTGTTGTCGCCAATGTTTCTGCTGATATCACACACTGTAAATCAAAGTTTGCTGTGTTGTCTCTAGCTGATGGGAAACAAGTGACTGTCCCTCTGTCCTTGTTTGAAAACCAACCAAGTGAGACTAAGTTTGTTGTCAAATAATTCTTGTGCGGAAGCCATATTATCAAGAAAAATTGTAACATTCATACTACTTGTGTCATTGACATATTTTTCATTCAAAGTTATAAACTAAAGTTCACTGAAATATAAAGGTTAAAAAAAAAAAAAAAAAATTATATGAGTTTTTCGCTGAAATATTTGAAATGTCTCTCTTAGATCATTCCTTAATTTTCTGATGATCTGTTGATATTCAGTTTTCATTTTATAATAAAATAATGTATTACTGAACATTTTTAATGGTAATACATAAACAAATATTAAAAAATTAAATAAGCTGTGATTAGTTGAAGGATGAAATTAACAAATATTTAATTTCTTAGAGCACTTACATTATTACATATATTTTCCAAAAAATGTATAAATCTATTAAAAAAAACCTGAATGAATGAAATAACATTTAACTTCAGTATTATTATTGCTCATGTAAAACGTTCATTATTTATTTTATAACTGTATGTTAGTTTTTTCAAATGTAATAACATTATTTTGAATCATTACTTTTAATAAATGTCGACTAAAGAAGAAGAAAAAATAATTATAAATAAATGAATAACTGACTAACTAACTACCTAAATAAATAAATGAATATATAATGTTGGTTATAATTGTTTGTTATGTGTTTAAAGTTTGTTTGTTTCAGCTCAGTGTATCAATAAGTTGACATTTCTGAATCGGAATCCTGAGATGCCAGCTGTGTTAAACCCACCAGGTGACATTTTAAATATTTTATAAAACATAAATAAATACGTTTATTTTAATTTAGGATTTTAACTTTAATTTTTTTAGTTAATTTATTTATTTAATTATTATTTTTCCTTTTCTTTTTTTTTTAGATCTTCATCCGTGTATTTTGAAGAGAAACATTTGGGCACCACGCGATGGTTTTACAACAATTAAAAATATTCCATTAAGCAAGTATGAAGTTATACAGTTTATATGAGGCAGTAGATTTGTAATTACTTTTAGACTGTTTTGAGAAATATAGAGTAAATCTGTTACATAATTTGTTACTCACTGACGTCAGTATTTGTTTAAAACTGCAAACAGATAAATAAAATGTGAAATAATCCTCACAAAATTTTCACACTTTTAATTCTTTTATATTATTTTAAGAAAAGTCACTTTTTATATATTACTTGTTGATAAACTGTTACACTGTAAGTTAGTTGTTGAACTGACCTAGGTTGTGGGTAGTTTGTAAAACAGTTGGTTTTAAAAGATGAGATGTCTATAAGTCGGAACATGTTGCTGTACAATAAAACTTCTCCAACAGTGACATTATTTTAGAATTAGATTGTATAAATGGTCTTCAGTTAAAAGTTAATGTATTGACTGCTAGCTTTAAGCTGTATTTCAGTTGTGAAAGTCCAGGAAGAACACATGATTTTAAAGAAAAGACCAAGAATGGAATATATCAACACATCAGTCATTCTTAGAAAACACAAAGAAAAACTGAGGTATATGATCAAAAGAAAGAAAGCCAGTTTAGAAGAGAAGATTCAGCAGGAAGTGAATGTAAATTTACAGATTTTATTAAATTTATGACAAGTGTTGTTTAAGAATGTCCACACACAGTCTGACTGTGATGGGGAATGAAATATAAGAACATCTCTGAGTGAAATCATTTTGACGTAACATGTTATACAATTTGAATTTTCTCTCATTATTTCTCTTTCTTAAACTTTGTATTTTAGCAAGAGGTAGCAGATGCAGTCAGAGAACGAGATTTTCTGAAGAAAGAAGAAATAAAACGAAGACGTTTGAGTGAATCTGACTCACAGCTGTGTCATTTGTGTAAGAAACAAATAGATGAAACAGAGTAAGTGTATTATTGTGACACACACATATATATATATATACATATGCACACACACATGTATATACAAACATACATAGGGGTCATTCCGTGTCAAATCACCCAAAAAAAAAAGAAATTTAAACCCGACCGTCTCAGATTTTTATGAAACTTGGTATACTTGTTGACTGGGATCCCACAGCACCAAATATGAAATTTTAGCTCAATCAGACCAGTGGTGTGGGAGATACGGCCCTCTGAATTTTGAGATTTTTGCCAAAAATGGGTGTGACCACCAACCTTAGAACCCTCATATCTCAGGAACTACTGGGCCAATCTTCATAAAATTGGTATTGTTAGAAAGGCAAAATGACAAGGATACCAAATCTGCCATTTTTGTTTAGTTTGGAAAATATTGGAGTACCTTGACCTTTTGACCTTTGCTATGACCGTGAAATTGACCGTGTGGATCACGTGATCTTGAGATGACCTTTATTGAAATTTAATCTCCCACATGTTAACTAAAACATATAAAAGTTTCCTGGGTATAATATTTTTTGTTTAGCCACAATATAGATTTAAAAAATGCACATACATGAAAATAACACCTTTTCAGCCATTAACATCTGATTAACTAAAACCTGAATGATCAATTCTGGATGCTAGGAATCACCATCTCTCTTGATCATCGAGTAAGACATTGTAGGCCTACATGTATGCATAAAGTTCACATATAAAAGTTTCCTGGGTATAATATTTTTTATATATTTTTATGTGTCTGTATGTATGTATACATGTGTATGTGAGTGTGTACACATAAACACACACACACACTCACAAACATATATATACTCATACATTGCTACCTGCTAATAAGCAATCAAATTGAAAATGAATTTAAAAACAAAAATTTAACAAGATATCACACACAAGGTTAGAGACATTTCTGTTTCTGTAGATTGTTTGTGGACTGTGAACTCTGCTCAGCCTGGTTTCATGGTTCGTGTGTTGGTCTCACTACTGTAACATATCTCAAGTACATGGAAGCTTTCCTCTGTAAAGAGTGTAAAGAACAGCAAGACAGCACATACCAGCAACTTCACTGTATTTGTAGAACACCTCTAGATGATGGAAAGTAAGTCTTAATTTTAAACTTTGCAAAATTCTACATTTGAAAGGAAATCTGAATTTCGAACTTTGTAAGAATTTCGAGAATTTAATTGCAAGTTTCTTGGGAAGAAAAGTTGTTTCTCTTTTTGGTAGTTTTTATTATATTGTTATTTTTTTTATACCTATAAATAAAACTGAATGTGTTATTAGAATATTGAAATTAGCTTAAATAAATGGTGTAATCGACGATCACTTGTCTCAGTTTAGAGATCTACACTAAAAGTGATTTCTAGAATAAAACACACAGCTGTACTCTGACTATAGTTTGTAGATGCAACTAGTGTTAATACTGTCATAGAAGTTTGGCAGGTATGAGCTGATCACTGGAACAGTTCATTTACAACATAAGAATATAAAGATGGTTTTGATTGTTTCAGGTTTTACGTAGGCTGTGATGAGTGTCAGGGCTGGTTTCACGGATCATGTGTGGGCATCACTGAAGAAAGAGCCAACAAAATAGACTTCTATACGTGTCCTCTCTGTCTGGGAAAGAAAAAAGATGTGAAAAAAAAACATTTCTTAACAGACTCTGATTATGAGAGGCTTTGGGATCTTGTTTGTAATGTTAAGGTATGAGAAATGATGTTGTTAGTTTTTTTATGTCACTACCAGTATGAAACCTGATACTGCTTCATACTGCATGTTTTACTGGACTTTCTTGTCTTTCACACAGTATTTAGTTATTAAATTACTAAGTAGTGTTATGGATTTTAAATGAAAATATAGTATTGCTAGTTTTAAATGACACTTATAAATTTTGTTTCAGAATCACAAGATGTCAAAAACACTCAAAGTTACAAATGTCACAGCTGAAGATCCTCATGGTTATGTTGTAGAAACTCGAACTGTAGGTTTGTTAAATTTTGTAAATTTTAAATATACTCAGTGGTTTGTTATACTTTGTAATATAGACATATTAAATATATCCAGTGGGCATTATATTTTGTAAACCTGATATATTTTAAATATACTCAATGGGTTTATTATATTTTCAGATAATAAAAAGATTAGTTACTTTGCAAGATACTGTAATTTTTAGCTTTAATAATTATTAATAGGTTTGTTATATTTTGTAATAGTTGGTGTGTTATATTCTAAAAAATACAGTAGGTATATTATTGAAAAATGTGTTTTTAACTTCAGATCTGAGTGTTGTTGAAAAGAGACTTATTTTAAAACATTACGACACACTTGCTGACTTTGTACATGACATGACAACGATGTTTCACAACTGCAGAATGAAACACACGAGCAGTTCAGCACCGTATCAGTGTGCAGAAATCCTAGAATCTTTCTTTGTTCAGAGACTGAAATCACTGAGAATAAAATAATACAGTGATCATTATCTTATCATCAATGTCTTCATCATTGTCTTATCATCTGTATGGTGATCGTTATTTTATCATCAGTATAGTGATTATTATCATGTCATCGGTATGATCATTTTATTATCAGTATAGTGATAATTATTTTACCATCAGTATAGTGATCATTATATTATCAATATGGTGATCATTATCTTATCAGTATAGTGATCATTACCATAACAGTATAGCTATCATTATTTTATCATCAGTATAGTGATCATTATCTTATCATCAGTGTATTGATCGTTATTGTATCATCAGTATTGTGACTTTGTTTTATCATCATTAGAGGTTATGAAAATTGCACTATGTAATTAGTGAGATTACTTTAATCATCACTTTTGATCTTGTTATAACTTGTTAAATTATCTTATTTTCTAATTGGTAAATATTTTATAATTTATTACGAGTAATAATACACGTTTCAGTTACTAAGGTTAATAGTGATGTTTGTTCAATGGATTTTAACAGCACAGTCATTTCACATTTAAGTAGGTTATCTTCAATCTCAAATTGTGTCATCATGTCTTCTGATAAATAAACTACAATTTATTTAATATATAAAGATTATGAAACTGCAGATGTTACATGGATAATACAGTTAATTTTAAAAAACATGATGTTATTAATATGTATTTATACTGTGAGGACATAATGTACTACATATAAAACACACTTTGATGAGGTGACTGTGCTAAATGAAAACTTTGAAAATGTTAACTTTCATATATACAACATTTTATTAATTTTGAGTTTTTGTTTCTTAAAGAGCTGCTTGTGATAATTATTTTGAGTGTGTGAGACAGTGATTTAAAGTAAATTATCAGTTTGTGAGTTACAAGCAAATTAAACACAAGTTTATGATAATTATGACTAATTGTCTTATTGTTAGTATATGCAAACATGTGCATATGTGTTTAACTGTTTCTTTGATCAGTGCACTTTGTCAAATCTGAAACTTTTAAAAGTTAACTTTATGAAAATGTTCTCATTTGAACGCACAAAGCATTCTGTTTTAACATAATATTTAACATTTAATTACAGCTTTTGGCATTTTAATGTTCACTGACGGAATTGTTCATTGTTTTAAACTGTTTTGTTTGTTAAATCAGCAACTTTGTGTGTTATTATTTGGCATTAGCTAAAATACATTAAAAAATAGATGTGATGATGATGATAAATTAATATCAACAACAACAGTAATAATAAATTAAAATTTTATATAAACTGATTCTGTATGCTATTTTTAAAACATGTTGGCAATTTTTATTTATTTTATATATTTATATATCTGTCTTGCTGTATGTCTGTCTGTTTAAATGATATTAATACTGTTATTGAACTGAAATGTTAATAAATGTTTGACTGTCGATTTTTGAGTCTGTTTAAAGAAACAAAATGGTATGTTTTAAAAAGATGAAATCAGTTAGAAATGGATTATTAAATTATTAGTGTTTAATTTTTCAGAGAATCTGGAATGTTTTTCAGGTATTTATCATTATTTATTTTATAAATTCATTAGACTTGTTCCTAAATACATGTCACAAACCTATACATAAAAAATGTTAATATTAATTAATTAAAAATTTGTTTCATTTCAAATATAAATCTGAAATGTATGGCTTTGGGGCTATTTTCTGTTATAGGCAATTCCCCAGTTATCAATGAATGTTACCCCAAAAAAAAAAAAAAATATTGAAAATGGTGAACATCCTGTATTTAAAAACTCAAAACATAGCACACATTTTGTGCAGAAAGTATCACACTATATTTAATTTATAATTCATGGTAAAATTCTAGAACTCTCAGAAATTTAAAATGATTCCATCACACCTATTTGACCAAATATATCTGCCAAAACTTACCCTGTTATCAAAAACTGGAAAGTGTTCTCTGAGAACTGTCACATAATTAAGCTAACCTTTATATAAATAAAATATATTACACTATCAAAATTAAAGACTGTAAAGTATTCTGTGAGACCTATCACGTAATTAAACTAACCTGTATATAAATAAAATCTGTTAAAGAAACTATCAATATTAAAGACTGGAAAGTGTTCTCTGAGAACTATCACGTAATTAAGCTAAGAGTATATAAATAAAATATATTACACAAACTATCAATATTAAAGACTGTGAAGTGTTCTCTGAGAACTTCACGTAATTAAGCTAAGAGTATATAAATAAAATATATTACACAAACTATCAATATTAAAGACAGTAAAATGTTCTCTGAGAACTATCACATAATTATCCAACAGCATATATATATAATATATTACACAAACTATCAATATTAAAGACTGGAAAGTGTTCTCTGAGAACTATCACGTAATTAAGCCAACAGTATATAAATAAAATATATTACACAAACTATCAGCAAACTGATTGAAGCATAATGCGCGCATACATCACACAAACGAATGAACCATATACTTTTTCTTTCAAGAAAATACATACTTTTAAGATTAAAAATAAAATAATTGGCGTTAAGTGGTGTTGGTCATTCATCGGGGTAAACTCACACAAACATGCACGAACATAAACACACACGTCAATTTTAAATTGTCAGTTTTACTTTAACGATTTAGGTCATGGAAAAGCACGGAGGAAAGATTTAAAAATAAAATAAATAGAACAGAATGCAATAAAATGCAATAAAATAAAAAATAGTTAAAAAGTTTTTTTTTTTTTTTTTTTTTTTTTTTAAATGTGTAAAACATCATAAAATAGTTTGACCGGAAATGAATGTGAAAATGCATTTTGAGGAAGTCAACTTTAATTCCAGAAATCCATATTAAATTTTCAGATGCTGGCGAAAATAAATTCATATGCTGAACAAACTTATTTATTTGTTTCTTTTATAACTGGAATACTGTGATCCACACTTGAGGAATTTAGATGACGGAGAACAGGGTTTTAAATGCTGCGGAACATAAAACCAAATCTAGTTATTTTGTGACGATGTCTGATGCGGAAGAACAATCGTCTACTTCTAAACTAAGCAATGAAACGCCACTTCATACAGACGATAAAAGTAGTGACACATCATCAACAGATCAAGCACAGACCATAGACTCACAAAATAAAGGAAGTCCCAAACTTACGAAGTCTAAGATTGATAAAAGCACCAAGGGAGATAAAGGTTTAGTCTAAAATAACGATAATAAAATTACTTATTAATTTAGTGTTTACTATATTATATATAATAATAACCGAGTATATATGTAATTTGAATATTAGTTTTAAAATCATTTTTGGTTTATTCATTGCAAAAGGCGCACTCTGTCAGTTACTCATAATCGTGACTACAATAACTAATCCATAACATACATACAAAATTAAGGTCACTTTGCAATAATTTTAATAAATGGATGGATATATTTATGCATTTCATCTTGATCATTATTTATATCTATCTGAGTATTAAAAAAAATATATATATATATATATATATATGTAGAAATAATAATAATCATCATCATCATAATAATTAAAAAATATAAATAAATGTTACTTTTTTAAACATTTTCTTTTAATGATTTTTATTGTTTCAGTTGATATCTTGTTAAAAGCTACAGGAGATGCACCAATTCTGAAAACAAAAAAATGGTCAGTTTTTCGAACAAAAAAAATAAATTGGGTGTGTGAATTTATCAAAAAATTGATGAAGTTGAATTCCTCTGATTCTCTGGTGAGTTTTATTATATTTTGACTGATTTCATTGTTAACATTTGTGTAATTTGTAAGTTTCATTATTGATGACATTTTACATGTGACATATCTGTTTCCATTTCACAAGCTAGACTTACCAACTTTCTTAGTAGCAAGGAATCTTTTCTGTGCACTCAGACATGAGGTTTAATGTTTGCCTAAGATATAAATGAGTTTTTAATTTGTAACTTACTGCAGAAGTGTTGTTTTCAGTTTTTCTATGTGAACCAGTCTTTTTCACCATCCCCGGACACAGAGGTTGGAGTTCTGTTTGATGTGAGTACAGTTAAATCTCTACATTATTTCTTTTGTAACACCAGTGAAATAAATTAGCATCTACATTTGATATTAAGAAAAACAAATTGAAAACAGAGAATATCAGTTTCTGAGTTACTAAAACATTCATCTGACAATAATTTTGTTTTGTAACTGGATTTTTTATTATGCTTAGCCAATATTTGCAACTCAGTGAAGACATTCTGTGGACAGTTTCATAACGTCAAATATAATTAAATATAATAAACTGTAACAATTAATAGTAATATTTTCAACTTGGCATCAAAATCTTCATTTTTAATTTTTTTCTGATAAACATTAAGCAGAGTTTAACTTTTGTTAAGATATTGATTTCTATACATTTTACACATTATAATTTTTTTTTATAGTAGAGAATGATTATTTTTATTTTTATTTCAGTGTTTTGGAAGTGATGGAAAGTTAGTTTTACATTACTGTCGGAGCCAGGCATGGGGCTGATACATTATCTGAAGCTAATATATTTTAATTTACATTAAAGTGACAGAGGGACTAAAATGTTAGTTTTTATTTAACTGTGATCAGTTGTCTGGCAACAACATATTTATTGTTAAATTTAAAATTGTATACATTTAAGATTTCGAAAACCTGCAAGTATTTAATACGATACAGATATGTGTTATTTGATATCACTGAAATCGTACTTTAAAATCAAAGTGCTAATGATTGTACCTGATTACAGGATAATATTTCATTACACAATAATTAATAATAAATCTTATGTTTTCTTTGCTTTAATACTACAGAATGAAATATTAAAATAAATAGATGTGTTTTAAAATAATCAAATGCAATGTATTTATGTTGAGTACAAATGATTATTTGTTGATGTGAAATTTGAAAAATAGTTGAAACTAATGTGCTAAAGATTTGAACCTGAAAATGCAAAATACATTTATAACAACAATGTTGTCAGTGCTGATTTCATCTTTATAAAGAAAAGAAAATATTTATGAACAATGGTTTTAATATATTATTTTTTATTTATTTACAACATATTTTATCCATATACTTATGTACATTATATGCAACTGAGTTTCTTCATTATCACTGGTTTTTCATGATTCAGCAATTAATATTATAAATAAAGAAAAAAGAAAGAAGAGAAGAAAAAACAAACAAAAAACCACCTGAAAACAAAAGTCAAATAAAAAAATGTCTTAATAAATTACACGCTGAAATGTGTTTATCTGATTTTAAATACAAAATAGGAACATTCCTCTAAATTATTGCCATCTTTTAAAATTTAAACACTTTATAAACTACAAGAGGTTTCCAAACAAAGATATTTAATGTAGATATTAAAAGAAATATATATTAATATGAAATTTTCCACAGTAACTACTTTATAAATTTGTTTGAAATGGCTATCAAAAATAATCATCTATCAACAACTAGTGATGGACACAGCTGTATGATTTGTATTTTTTTAAATGTGACCAGCACTTTGAATTTAAGAAGCAGCATTTGACAATTACAAATGTTTGAAATTTTGAACTGCCTCAGACTTCAATTAAAACAAACATTGAAATGAACAATTCCTTTAGATCCACAGAAAAGGAAATGCTCAGTTAACAGTTACCCTTCAAGTTTAATTCATTCACATAAGTAGACTACTTCAAGAGCTGGTGAACCTTGTGAGTATGAAAAAATGCTGACTCTGATGTATCCTGTTATTTCACACACTGTGTTAACGTTCAGTTGAGTCGTGTAAAAGAATTCTACATCTCATCCAGTGAGTCACATCACGATGCTTCCACTGCCTCCACTGGTCGTTTCTCAGACCGTTTCTTTTCTGAAGAACAATTAAAACATATATCTTGTTCTAAAAATAGCAGAACAAACACATTTAGTTATTTTACAGACAACAATCTGAATCAGGCTGATTCATTCACCTCACTACAGTACTTCTTCAGTGGTTTTTCTAATTGGTAAAGATACATTGAAACAGAATTTTTTTTTTAAACTGATTTTACTATTTTTTATTTTTATTTTTGTAAAATGTTTATATGTGTATATATTTTTATATAAATACTAGTCTAAACACATAATAAAAACAGTTTTAATTTCTAACCTCCGATTTTGTCACCAGGCACTTCTGGTAAAATCAGTTTTTCTCCATCTCCAGCAACTTCGGGCAAACTCTCCTGTAAAACAATTTTTAAACATTTTACATACACTGCAAATACATGGCCATACACATACATAATTTATGAATCTATACACACACTATAAATACATGAGCATACACACACTAAAAATTCATGAACATTACACATAAACATTATATATTCTAAATATATAAACATGCACTGTAAGTCTACATAAGTAGTGTAAATTATAATTAAATTTATATAAATAATGTGAAGTATAAGTTATTTTAAATGTATAAACATATACACAGTAAATCCAAATCTTTGTGTGTAACACTAAATATGTAAAAAAATTATATACCTTGATAATTTCATCTAGTTCATTGAGTACGTCCTGTTCATCTTCCTCTGTCAAACCACCAGACAACAATTCATCAATTTCCTAAAATATCAACAGAGATATCAATAAACTGCATTATCATCTTTCTTTATAACACAAATATCAATAAACATGTTATCAACTTTCATTATAACACAAATATCAATAAACTTGTTATCAACTTTCTTTATAACAAACATCAATGAACTTTTTATAAACTTTCTTTATAACACAAATATCAATAAACTTGTTACCAACTTTCATTTTAACACAAATATCAATAAACTTGTTATAAACTTTCACTATAACACAAACATCAATAAACTTGTTATCAACATTCTTTATAACAAAATATCAATGAACTTGTTATCAACATTCTTTATAACAAACATCAATAAACTTGTTATCAACATTCTTTAAACATAAATAACTGCACTAATATAATAATAAATAATAAAATTTTAGGAATCAATCTTTCTGGCTTTGTTTACAAGTAAAATGAGATGTTACCTTTGAATAAAGTCTTGTGTGAAACCTTCATTTAATGTAAACACTTGAACATTTGTTGTTAAACTTACTCTTTGATATTCAATTCCTTCTCTTGTTTCGTCCATTATTCTTTCTACATTCTCTAAAGAAATGAGCTGAAATTAAAGGTTTATAATCTGTGTGTTAAATAAGAAAATGAAAAAAGTTAAGTAAATTAATTTACATTCTGATACAAAACAATACATAACAAACATCTTTTAAAGACATATGTGAACAAAACTGAGAAACTACAACAGAATATGTTTTGTGACACAACCAGCACAATGTAACTATAAAACATTTGTCAGTATATTGATAATCAAAAACCTTTTCCCAAATTCTCACCTGCTATTTCATGTTGTTTTATGTTCAATGTTTTAGTACCAAGTATACAAGGAAACTGAATCTTTTAATATGATTATTTACAACCTTATCAAAGCTGAAATACTGAATTTAATTTATTTATGTGTTAGTTACATTTAATAATTTACATGTAACAAGTTTTATGAAACACAAATGGTGTACCTGGTGCATTTTTTTGAGAGAAGCGTTTCCAATCTGGAGACCTTTCACAACTTCTGCTTCTATTTGAGCGAATTCTAAATCATGAACCTAGAGAAAGAAATACATTACAATAACAATAACAATAATATATATATATATATATATGTTTCAAACATTCACTGCCATTAATTACATTTATGTAGTATAAAAATAAAAATAAAATACATTTATATAGTAGGAATTATAAGGAAGTGTGTACAGTGTGAATTATAAGTAAGTCTACAGACAGTGTGAATTAAAAGAGGTATACAGTGTGAATTATAATTAAGTCCATATAGGCCATGTGAATTACAATTAAGTTTACATAGACAGTGTGAATTGTAAGTACATTTATACACAGTGTGAATTGTAAGTCAGGTTATACTGATAGTGTGAATTGTAAGTAAGTTTATACAAATAGTGTGAATTGTAAGTAAGTTTATACAGATAGTGTGAATTGTAAGTAACTACCACACCATTCACATGTATCAAAAGATACTGAGTAATAATCAGAACACCATACACATTATGTAAAGAATAACAACTCCCACCAACCAATTGTTGTATATTTTCTAACTGTATGTCTGTTTTCTGAAGCAAGCCTTCCTGAAATTTCTTCTTTCTTAATAATAATTTGGCTTTTCTGAAAAGAAAAGAAATAATAATAATTAAATAAATAATAATAATAATAATAATAATAATAATAATAATAATAATAATAATAATAATAAATAAATAAAAATAAAAAAATTAATAAAAATTTAGTAAAACAATGCAAAACAGTTAAAAAAAAGCATTTAAGCATGTAATATAATTTTGTATTAATGTAACTAATACGTAATGAACATGTTACAGTTATTTTAAACAAATTATTTACTAATTTATGCATAATTTTAAAATAGTTTTAAAATACATTAATTAAATTAATTTACATATAAGGTCTTGCTTAAAATAATTTTATAAAACCATTTAAATTTTAAAAAGTAAATAATATAAATAATTATATTTAAAAAAAAAATTAAAATCCATTATTATATTACTCACTCAGTTTTTCCAAAACCATTTAACATTTTAAAAAGTAAATAATATAAATAATTACATTTAAAAAAAAAAATTAAAATCCATTATTATATTACTCACTCAGTTTTTCCTTCTTTGAGTAGCAAACGAGCAACATTTCTTTCTTTTTCTAAATTAGCATTTATTTTCTTCTGATATTGTTTAAGACTGTCACGCTGTTGTTTCAGTTGCTGGAATAAAAAAAAAAAAAAAAAAAATAAGAACAAAAATAAACTAAACAGCTGTAAGACTGGTAACACTTTTTACGAATTATATCGGTGTTCAGACTGTAATGTTTCATGAATATCGGTATCCTGCATCAATTTGATCAAATCAAGTCTATAGCAGCGATGTTGTATTATAATTTATATATAATATTTATATGAACAGCGTAATTTATATGAGTTATTATATAGGCGTGACTAAATATATATTTGTGCGTGCATATATGTGTAAAATGAACGCGAACCTGACCTGTAGCCATATAATGATATATCTAATTAATTATATTGCAATTTACACAGCTTCCTACTTTTAGAGTAAAAAAAAAAAAAAAAAAAAATGTGGTTACTTATATATTTTCTTATCATGTGCTAAGTTGTCATAAACTAACTAGAATAGCCTTGTCTTGCTCTGTAACTCTAGATGTCTTATCTTTTTTTCCAAAGAGATTTCCCATCCTGTTAGGCTTAGCTTAAAATATTTGTTATCTTATTTTACACACATTATTTTCATCTTTTAACCGGAAGGATGTACTTACGAACTAGCAACGGGGTAAACATTTGTTTGTGCTTTCATTGGTCCTTCGTACCGTGTATTTCATGAATTATGCACGTGTATATCACAACATTTTTTTATAGACGTGTTAGGTGACGTTTCTCGGTCAAAAAAAAAAAAAAAAAAAAAAAAAAAAAGAAGAAGAAGAAAAAAAAAGAAGAAAAAACAGACAGATAAAAGAAGACAAACTTGAAACTAAAAATCTGTCGCTTAGTCTGACATCGTAAGACAGCTATAAAACGCAAATTAAAACAGTATAATATAAATATATAAATTTAACGACTATTTTTTGTTTTCTTTGTCACAGAAATTATAGTCAAAGAAGACAAAATATTAACAAATTAGCAGAATCTTCTGTATGTATTCAGGGACATATTTGGAGATGAAATATTTTTTGATACTGGTGTCACTGAGGACTGGCTAGAACGAATAATGCCATTTGCATGAGACGAAGTACTAACCACAAAACCAATAGCTCTAGCCGAACGTAGAAACCAGACGTACAAACATACGCCTACATGTGGAGAGAGAGAGAGAGTAAAACGTTCAGTAACAATTCGTGTATTTTTCTTTTATTTATTTATTTATTTATTTATTTTAGGAAACTGTCATATGGACGTGACACGTATGTTAAAAAACGTCATGATGTGTACTGTCCTGTTTGTTAACTATGTCACTAGTGACAAGCCTCGTTTAAAAAGACATCTAACAAAAAATGGATTCCATAGGTTTGAATTAAAATTATATATATGTAATTAATATTACAAAATAAGGATGTTTATTTTAAAACTTTCAGTAATATACAAACTAAGTAAATATTTGACTGTTTTAACAGGATTAATTTTAATTCATATAGAAACAAATTTGATGCTAAATAATGTTTACATCTTAATATAATTGGATAAAATGTACATCATAGTAAATAATTTGATTTTAGTTAAATATAATTAAGAGCTATTTTTTCAGAGGTTCGAAGTAATTTATAATTTGTTGCTTAAGTGCTGAGCTGTATGAAGGAACACTATTTAGATATATATATATATGATAACAGTAACCTATGGTTTGAAAAGTCATCAAATATAAAATCATATCAGATAAAGTTAATATTAAAAGGTTAGATGAAGTTAAATTAAAATGTTAGATATTGTTAATATTAAATGTTAGATATTGTTCATATTAAACTGTTAGAAATTATGTTCATATTAAAATGTTAGATAGAGTTAATATTAAAATGTATTTTCAGAGATCTGGTAACACATGTTGAGTGGGAGATGACAGCATTTCTTGGAGCTGTGTTGGAAAACTGTAATTTACTTTTAAAAGAGACATTGCCAGCTGCAGTGTACGTTGATCCATTTCAGTTCAACTCTCTTCAGCCCTTTGGAGGACCACAGGTGCTTTTGAAAAAAAAAAACATTTCTTAATCCTTTGCACTCCATTTTTATTTGTGACTGAATTAAAATGACATGAGGTTTCAAAAAATATTCCTACAAAGTGATTGTGGAATATAATCAGTGTTATAATTACATATTCATTTTGTTAATTATAAAATCTTGTTCCAGCCATACTGAGGCTGTGCATGTGTGTACTGTATGTGGGATGGTGCACATAAAAAATAACTTGCTGCTCACTGGAAAGATGATTTCCACTCTTGTTATCTGACAGAGTAAAGCACATCTGATGTCATGTAAGTAAAATGTGTCATTAAGCATTTCCTTCCTACAATTAGAAATAAAGTATGCAATGTTTATTTTAGGTTTTAATCGACCAGAAAGTTGACATAGAAACCCCTGAGTACAGTTCCTCACCACTGACTCTGTATGTATTCATACGCCTGTATACAGTGCACAGAGGAATACAGAAACACATGACCAACGTCAGCCTGCCACTACATGTGAGATATCATCGTCCCTCCAACAGGCAGGGTTTGGAGTACGTGAACACAGTAATTAACAACCCAGAAGTTTTCACCAACTGTTCTGTGGAAGGTAAAATCGGTGACGTTCTTAAGATACAATTAAACTCAAAACATTTCCTAAATAATTTATATGCATGAAAATATCTAAATAACAGTCAGTTGAATGTGGACAGCCACGTGTTTAAATATTGCAAATTTCATCGTTTTTATTTGCTTAAGTGTTAATAAATGTGTTATGTAAAATATATTGTTACATAAACTAAATGTATTCTTATATAAATTAAATGTGTTGTATAATAAATAAATGTCTTGTTACATAAAATAAATAAATGTGTTATTATATAAAAAAATGTGTTCTTATATAAAATAAACGTATTGTTATGTAAAATAAATAAATGTGTTATTACATAAAATAAATAATGTCTTGTTAAAGGTTCTGAAGGTCTGGCTGTATTGGCCTGTGATTATCTCAATACCTCTCTCTGCTGGTGGCATCAACATCCAACACAATCAGTAAATTTTTTATTTTTAAAATGTATTTTCATGATGTATATCAGAGCTCATACCAGCAAATCATATGAAATGAAATGTTTCTAAAAAGTACAAGTATTAGAATCAATTTTTAAATTAAAATGTTTTGATTGTAACTTGTACTTCATTTATAGATTAAATATAAGATTATTTAATTTATAAAAATAATTTGAAATTTGTTTGGAATATATTCTATAAATTTTTTATATTACAGATCTCTAGTGCCATTAAAATAACAGTTCCTGTTGGTCAGAAGAGTCACATGACATTGGTTGTCATAGGAACACTGTTGGTAACTGTTGCAGGTTGTCTGTTTGTTGTTTATACAGTGATTACCAAAGACTTGACAATGAAGAAAAAGAAAACCTAAACATTTCTGAATTAGGTGATGTGAATGTTGCTGAATGTCACCAAATAAGTTATCTTTATTTTTAATTTATTTATTTTTTTTTTTTCATGCAAAGAACTTCATTTTCAGTTGTGTTGGTTGTTACTGTTTACTTCATTATATTTATAATTATATTATTTTGAAATAAAGATTTTATTTGTTAACTTTTTTTTATCCAATTATTGCTGAAATTAAGACAAAATCTAAAAAAATAAAGCATTTTAGAAATACTTGTCAATAGATGAAAATGGTTATTAACACAAATATTCTTTAAGAATAAACTGAATAATGCTATTATACTGATTTCACTGATACAGAAGAGAAAATGTCTCACAAAAGTGAAAGACAACCATCTGATATTTCAGTTTCTCTCTAATAATTTACCTATCTGAGCACATCTCTATCATATCTATTTGTTTTTATCATATTTTATTGCTATTCATTGTAAAAATATGCCTTTACATTAACTGAATCATAAAATGAAAAGATTGATTTGTCATGGATACTATTTGCAAAGTAAATCTGTTGATGGATACAAAACAAACAAGATGTATACTGTAGATCTATAAAATGAATTTATTTGCATGTGTAATGAAAAATTTATAATTGCTTTTATTACCTATAATACACTGAGGAGTGTGAATGCCAGTTTGTTATGTACAAATAAACAAATGTTGACAGCATGCATTCTTCCCAGGCAATGACGAGCTTAAATAAATAACAAATGCTCCTAAAGGTGAAAAAAGTAACAAATGCACTGATACGATATACAGATGAAATGAAAAAGTTGATTGGTATGACAAGGTTTTGCTACACTCTACGTTTCCAGTCTGTACAGTAATAAATAATTCAGAATCTTTCCCGCATGGATTTTAATCTCTGAGCAAAAAATGTTTCCAACACCTCAGCACACTGGAAAAACGGAGAGTCATGTGGGTTGTAGAAACGACAATTGTCAAATATTTTTGTAACATCTTTTACGAAATCATTGAGTTTCTTGTACATCTTTGAATTAAGTCGCTTCTCCACAGTAGACAAATCTGAAATAAAACATTTTTAAATTTCAGTTTAAACAGTGACATCTGTACACTTCAGTTTAAACACAGTAACATTTATACACATCAGTTTAAACACAGTAACATTTATACACATCAGTTTAAACACAGTAACATTTGTATGCTTCAGTTTAAACAGTAACATCTATACACTTCAGTTTAAACAGAGTAACATTTATAAATAACAAAAACACACATTTTGTAAAACAAAATCAGTCTGTTTTTAATCCTCTGACAATTTGTTTCTTTATGTTAAAAAACCCTCCAACAAAAGAAAAATATCAAAGTAAGTTAATACTACAGATTGATTGTTAAATTCAAGAATGAAACTTTTTAATGTTGATTCACTCACCCATGGGATCTTTGACAACTTGATAATAATCAGGGACTTCCTTGGGGTCCACGGGTTCCAAAAATGGCCATGCCATCTTGTGTGACTGGAAAAAATACGTATATTTTAAGAATTTTTTTACTCTTTTCATTAGACAGTAAACAATCATTGATAAATAAAAAAAATATTCCAATTGGTTAGATATTTTCTTCTTTATTACTGTTTCAGTATTGAACACTGAAACATATAATTTAACAAAATACTGTTTTTATTACTTTGTACTAACAGATCAGTTTTATGTACAAAGAATACCTGCTGTATTTTCTTTAAAATTCTGTTTTCTCTGTTTTTCATATTTAACAAAATACTGTTTTTATTCCTGTGCCCTAACAGATCAAAGTTTTATATACAAAATACCTGCAGACTTCTGAGTAGTCGTCTGAGACATTCATACTCCTTGTCAGTGAGAGACTGCTGTGTAATAGGAGACTGCATCTCCTTCTGCTCACAGTTTGGACACAGGTAAGTGTCCATGCGGTCAGCCTCCTGTTTTGAGATCCCTACACACTCACCATGAAACCAGTCTTGACAGCGGTCACATCCAATGTAAAATCTTAAAACAAAATTTTAACATCAATCACATCCAGTGAAAAATCTTAATAAAACAAAATTTTAACATCAATCACATCCAATGTAAAATCTTAATAAAACAAAATATTAACATCAATCACATCCAATGTAAAATCTTAATAAAATAATATCAAACATTAATTTATATTCAACATAAAAGAAAAAATGTCTGATCAGTGGATAGATATGTGCTAATTTTACTGGAACTGTCGGTCATCAGTAATGAAATGATAGCTACATGTGCAAATTAACTTACTGAGATTCATCGTATGGAGTTCGACAAAGACAGTACAGCTCCTCTGACGTGTTTTCTTGCTGTTTCTTGCAGTCGTCACACACGTAGGAGTCAATATGGCGAGACTGATGTTGGCTTATTCCAACACATTCACCATGGAACCAATTTGAGCACAGGTCACAACCAATGTAAAACCTGACAACAAATTATTTATCACAGAAAATTTAAAAACTAATTATTTATCTCAAACAAGTATTAAATTAATCAAAATGATTAAATTAAGAAAATCTAAGAAAACAATTTGATTGTTAACTGTGTTTTAAGAAAGGAGAGTTTTCACATGCTTTGCTAGAGACATCTTGTTGAAATGAGCATATAATAAATGATTACAGAGGATACACTGACTTGAAATTTTACACATGTTAGTGTCTTCTTTTAAGAATGTAAGAAATGAAAATTAATTATATAAAAAATGAATCCTGTATAAACTGAGTTAGACACTGACCTGCCCTCATCATATGGTGTTTTACAAATACAGTACAATCTTTCCTTCGGGTTGAACGCTCGACTGCCCCCAGTTGATATCAACTTTTGTTTCTTTCTGCCAGACGGTATTGACAGCTGAGGCATCATGGGAACTGCACTGAGAGGTTCAGCTTTCTTTTTACCAATACTCACTGCATTGTGGGCACCTTTTGGGGAGGTAATCTTAGTAGGAGATTTACTCTGTTTTTTCAAATCAGCCAATTCAAGCTGCAAAAATTACACAAAAGAAAAACAGAGTTGTAAGTTTTAGCATAATCATTAAGATTAATATAAACACTTATTGTTTCTATCCAGTGTCATAAGCAGAGGCAATGAATGAAAGATTAGAGTGCAGTAGTCAGTCAGTCCTGCCTGCAGTAGCGTGTAAGTTAAGAAAATTAACAATGATTACAAGTTTTTAACAAGTTTACCATGATGTCTTGTTGAAGATTCTTCTCCATAACAGATCTTTTTCTGAGAATTTCCTTTTTCAAACTTTCCTTATGTTTGAAGAGTGCCCCCTGCAGTTTGGTCATCAATAATCGCTTCTGTTTCTCCTCCGCTGATTCCTGTTTGCGTTGTCTCTTCTGTTCTAGTCGGTCCTCTTTCTCTATCTTGTCAAGTATAGACTTCAGTGTCTGACCACACACAGCTAATCTGAAACATCAAAACATTCTTCATCAACCCTTCCATTCCACTATGTAGTGACTTTTCTAACAAACTATTTCAGGAAAAAACTAGATGTGATCACTTTACCTCATCTGGTCTTCTTTCTGAGCCTGAGTGAGAACAGGTTTCTGTTTGGTTTTTCCAGTGTCGCTTGTTGCTGCTGTCACAGTCTGTGGTTTAGAAGCAGACACTGGACTAGGGACAGGGGCTATTGCTATTTTTGGTCCTGTCTGCTGAGTCTGGATCTGTCGCTGCATGGCCAACAACTTGGCCTGAATTTCAGGAGTCTGATTCTGCATGAGGGCCTGCCTAACAACTGAAAAGAAAATGTTTAACACTCTTAACCTCATTATAAAACTATTAAATGCTGTATTTTAATTAATACACAATTTTAGATAATCCTCAAATTATAAATACTTTAATGTAAAATCTCACCTTGTTGAACAACTTGTGGCGTGATGGCGTATTTTTGAGCGGCAGTCAGTGTGGGTGATGTTGTGGTTGTTGGTGACATTAAAGGTGGAGATCCAACAGGTGAAGATACTAGCACTGAGGTTCGTGCTGGTGATAGCAGCTGCACTGGTGATGTCATCACTGTGGATAGAGTAGGTGTAGCAGTAGTTGCTGTAGTCACTGCTGGAGAGACTACTGTGGTAAGTACAGTCTGTGTTGTTGGCTGTGGAGTGACAACTGTTAAAGTTGGCAGCTGACCTGCTGATGTTGTAGATGTTGCTATGACAGTGGGAGGTCTAACTACTCCTGTTGTGAGCACTGTAGGCTGGCGAGTGTTGGTGCCAGTCAGAATTGTGACAGGACGTGTGGTAGCTGCTGCTACACCCACAGGTCTGGGGATACTTGTGATTACTGTCTGACCTCTGATGCTGACTTGCTGTGCCAAGGGTCGGGGCATTGCTCGGGCTATTATTGGAGTTGATGTGGAGCCAATCACTGAAATGGGTTTTACTGGACTTGCTGATGACACAGTAGACAGGGTTGGTGTTGAAACGATGGACTTGATGACATGTGGTGTGGTGATGCTGTTTACAGCAGTCTGCTGGGTAATCAGAGATGTGCCAGTAGTTTTAGCAATAGTTGTTATGACTGTTGGTTTAGCCACAGTGGGAGTGTTTGTCAAAACAGCACTGGATGACAAAACTTTTGCTGCTTGAGTAATGGATGTTGATGCTGATGACATGACTGTAGCTGCTGCTGCAGATACGATGCTGCCGTGGACACCACCTGAGGACAGTGAAGTCCCTGATGGTACTACAATTCTGGTTTGAGGAACATTTGTTGCAGATGTGGCAGCCACGCCTGATGATGTGTTCACCACAATAGCTGTTGGAGTACGAACCACTGTGGGTGAAGGCCTGACAGGCTGTGATATAACGTTGATACCACTGCTCACTACTGACGTGGGTGTCGACACAGCAGGACTAGAGGTTGGAAGAGTTATCAGCTGAAGTCTGCCATCAGGTAATCTAATTATCTGCTGACCTGTAACACATTATGTATTAGTTCATGTAAGCTTATTCTTCTATCATTTTTCTATATTTTTTTCTTTACTTTATATTTTACACTTTTTTCCTCCTAATACACACATGCACAAATGGTTCATTTAATAAATGCAAAAAAAACCAACAACTTTCAAATATTAAAGTTTTACAAATATTCAAAAACTATATATAAAACTATTAATCATTTCATATACATTATACTACATAGATTTTACATCAATATATTAAATACATAATATTTAATACTGATATAATACATGCATAATATTCATATTACTCATATATTAAATACATAATATTATACTTATATTACAGACACTGCTGGTACCAATGGACAAAAATGCTGACATTTCAGATATCTAAACTTTTATATTTTTTTGTACTGTACATGAAATCACAGAGAGAGGGAGAGAGAAAAAAACGAAATGTTTGATGTAAAAGTAAGTATTTAAAAAGCATGTACCTGGCAGTAGTCCACGCACTTGCAGCTGTCCCTGTGCTCCCTGAATGATCTGAACGTTCTGAACCTGGCCAGGCAAGCCCTGGGCAACCACTTGGGGACGGATTTGAACTGTTGAAAATGACAAAAATAACAAGTGTGTCTGAGACTGAAAGAACCATGTTTCCAGCCTTGATACAGTAATTATGTTTTTAGTTGTTTTTTTGTTTTAACATGAAATATTTGAATCAAAAAAAAAAAAAAAAAAAAAAAAAAATTAAAATTATATACCTTTTGTGGTCTGGAGTTGCTGGCCTGGTGTAACCACTTTAGTAATGGTTGTATTGGGAGTAACAACACTGGTTGTGTTGGGTGTGCCTGGTTTGGGGGCAAGGGTCACTGTGGTGGTGGGTCGGAGAGTGATCATTGTGCTGCCTGGTATCTGTACACGAACCCCGGGTCGTATAGTAGTAGCTGAAAAACAAACATCAGTGAAATAGTGTGAACAGGAGAACAGAAATCTTTCTACTTCATTTATACGCTTGTGATAACTGTAAAAATATTCCAGTAAAACCACTTAATTCTACCTTGAATTCCTGCAGCTGATATGACAGTTTTTGGATGCACTTGCACCTGTTTGATGATAGTGGGTGTGTTGGGTGACCCTGACGTAGCCACGGTGATAGTTTTTATGTGAGCTGGGAGACCCGCAGATGATGTTGTCAGTATGGTGCTTGATGATGTCAAGCCGCTGGTGGTGATGGCGATGATTTTGCCCCCTGCCTCCTGGACACGTTTTGCTTGCAGTGCTATACGCTGCTGTTTGAGCTGCTGCTCCATCTGTGCCTTGATCTGCTGTGGAGTCTGAGCTGATGTCTCCTTCTGTTTATCCTGTACAGCAGCTCTCTGTTTCTCCAGTCTGAAAAAACACATAGATGTTAACTAAAATACAAACACATATTAACTACAACACATATATATTAAAACAACACATATACTTCTGTTGATCCTGTTAAACACAATATTATTAAGTCTAAAACACATAACATTAATATAAAACATGATATTAGTCTAAAACAGAGATGTTTTATTTTGAAGCAGCCTCTTCATTTAATTTTTACACATGGAAACTATCAATTTACTTAGATCTACACTAAATGCATATATGTGGTATATAATGAAGTGAAGGCACATATACAAAAGAGGTTACAAAAATGATGTGAAGATGCTCAGTCTTACTTTTCTCCAAACTGTTTGATTTCCCACAATTCCAGATCCTCTTCAGCTACCCATGACTCAGTGACACTTGGGTCTGTCTGTTTAGGAGATTCTGCCCTCTTTCGTTCTCTCAACCCACTTCGCTGTGGAGTGTACTTCTCTGAAAAAACAAAGTAAACATCTTTGTACTGTCAGTGATAAATGTAAATCTCCATAATTTAACTTTTTGACAGTGTTTCTGTACAGCCAACATTCTGAGAAAATAAATAATGTACACAAATGTCACTTTAGGATGACAAGTATAAATGAAAATAAACAAACACTATAGATATATAAAATTTTACCTTTAGGCTGTGCTGCAATGCCAATGGGGACAACAATCTTACGAACGAGAAATTCTGACCTCAGATTAAATGGTCCTACATCTCTTCGTTTCAGCAATTCTGTTGTGGTGATTTCTGTTTCTGTGGAGACAGTGTTTGTCCCACCTGCTGGTGATTTGACTGCCATGTCATCCCACCTCAGACAGGCCCATAACTGTCGGAACTGTGATGCAGCAGCAGCAAGTGTTTTAAGTGTCTGAGTGCGGAATCGCCAACAGGTTCGAAACACAGGTCTTGCACAAGGATAAATCCAGTTCACATTGTTCATTTTACAGTTGTAGTTGAATCCTGCTGCCTCCTTGTTACCCTGTTTCCGTGCTAATTTATATACCTCATGCTTCTCAAGAATAAATATACTTTTCTTCCTCAAGGACGTACGGAATTTCTGACATACAGGCAGGCTGGATTTGCCTCGGCTTGCAGCACCCTTACCCCTCCTCCCTGGTGCTATTCTTGTGAACTTTGCTAGTTTAAATTTGTCAGATGTTTTGCGGATGGGAGGCAGTTTAGCATTCAGATCTTTGATACTCATCTTGGCTATGGCCTGTTGCAGGGCCATTTGAGCCTGGGACAAACTCACTCCAGCTCGTGTTGCCAGCAGCTGGGCCACTGAGGATGGGTCAGGTATTGGCAGACTGGAAAAAGGAACATTCTTAGTGTCACAAGAACTGTCTTTTGATTCATGTTTATCTTCAGTTTCTGAGCTGCCATCTTTAGTTGCCTTTGAGTCGTCCTTGAAATAACTGTCATTGGAATTCTCATCTGATGAAGATGTTGCTCTCAGAGTATTTAACAGATTTGCTGAGGCTGTACCGTTTGATTTGAGATCCTTATCTCCTTCTACATCAATCTCTTCATCTTCTGTGTTTGCTGTGCCACGGCTTTTTTCAGTAGAATGTCCTTGATCTGCAGATGTTTTGGATTCTGATTTACAAGCCTGAATACACAGAGGTGAATAACACTTTGATCCTTGTCTGCACAGAATGGAGTAACACGCATACTTAGCACTGCTGTCTCCATTTACCTGACACAAGCCCTTCACTTTCTCACAGTTTACTTCTTGCTTTACATCTCTGTCTTCACACTTGACTTCCTTCTTCACTTCGTCTTTATTAAGTACATCTCTGATCTCCTCTCCATCTTCTTTCTTCACTCCATCTTTGTTAAGTACATCTTCAACTTTGATTTCTTCTTTCACATCTATCCTTTCCTCTTTAACTTTTGATTCCTCCTTTTCCTTGGACACTTTCTGGTTGTTCTGATACTTAAGTTTCCACTGAATCTGCTGCTCCAGTGCTTGCCTCTGTTTCTTCTCCCACTCGTCCTGTTTCTGCCTCCTCTCAAGCAAATTGTCCAGTCTTGAGTATGGCTTTGTAACTTTTGGATAGTGAGTTCGTTCAAGCATAGCTTTACTGACATCAATCAAATCTTCTGCAACTTTTGGTGGTAAATGATACATGAAATCATCAGTGAATATTTCATATGTTTTCACAACCTCTTCCTTCACCTCACTCTCAGAGTCCATTGGTTCCTGCTTTACTCCATCTTCAACTTTGACCTTTGATTTGGACTTATCTGACTCTTTGACATTCTGTGAAAACTTCTCATCTGCTACATCTACTTTTGATTCCTTCAACTGCTCTTTGCTTTCTTGCTTAGTTTCCTTTTCTTTTGATGACTTTGTTTCAGAATCTGCCAATGGCTTTGTTTCTGAATCTGCTGAAAGGTTAGTTTCTGTATTTAATGACTCATTTGTTTCAGAATCTGCTGATGTTTCCAAACTTGTTGGTGGTCCATGACTGGAGTTTCCAAAGCTGTCTTCTGCATCAATGGAATCAACTTCCATTTTGACTTCAATGATTTCAGTTTTATCTGAATCACTTTCTTCATTTCTGTCTTCACACTCCATCTTTTCCTCTTTACCAGTCTGCTCACTATCTTGTGTTGTATTTTTACAATCCCCTGTTGAACTCTTTGCCTTCAGTGCTTTCCTGCGTCGTGCTCGCATTTTAGCAGCGACACTACGCAGACCAACGCTGTCCTGCGGTACAAAACTGTACACACGAACAGAGCTCACCCACAACCAGCCATTGCCACCGGTAACACGATACTCTTCTCCTCGCTGCTTCCACACCTGCAAACACAAAACAAAACAACCTTATTTTAACATGCTCTATTCTTCCTCACTTTAATCTTGTTTAGAAAGTTGAATTAAAAAAAAACAAAAACTAACTTTTAAAAAATAAACTGATTACATTTTGATAAATATCTTTATCAAAAACAACAGAAGTTCAGGCTCAGAATGATTAATTTAAGTTAATATAGGTTGGTTAAGTAATGAGCTCAAACATTCCAACATGGATGTTAAAACATGTTATACCTGATGTTTGAGACCAAGTGGGTACTTGATCCACACAACTGGTCGACCCAAATCTTCTTCTTCCTTCATTTTTCTCATCTCTTTGTCTCGCTTCTTCAACTCCTCACGTTCCAAGGTTGTCAATCGACACAGCCTTGTATGACCTAAATATTTGTAACCATATAAATATGTAGCTAAATACATTAAGTCTGAAAAGAGTAGGTGTTAAAAGTTACTGCCTTACTGAATTTATTTCTGAAACTGCAGTCATACCTATCATTAAACAAATGACAGCAAGTAGGAAAACAATATTTAGTTCTACTACAAGCCTCTAATACCAAACAATTCTGCTGAGAAAAAGTTGATGCAATACCCAAGTTTATTCACGGTGTAATTAAAAAGAAACATTAAAATATAACACTGTTACCTAAGGAATCCTGCCAGACTGGTAGAAAGAGTACAGGTTTGATACAAGCTTCTAGAATAGCAAGAGCCAGACCAAAGTCTTGTGGGTTCTGACACATGTGTACAGCTTTCTGCCAGTTCTGTCGATGAACTGACCAGTTGGGGTGGAGGAATGGTGTGGGAATGTTGTTTTCTAGTTGAGTGATACTCAGTCGCAGTGTGGACACCACTAGTGAACGACTGCCATAGACTGAACCATTCCACTTGAAGTCACTGGCGGGAGTGAGACTGAATTTATGAGACAAGTGACGTCGTTTGTCTCTCTCCTCATTGTGCTGGTGTTTGTTGAGTGCCAGAGTGTTGGTGGAATACTGGTTCTGATATAACTTGTAGTTGCCTTCATTACCTGATTAAAAACAGATATAATAAATAAAAATACATCCACCCCATGCACAAATAAAATAAAATTTGAAGTCAATGTTTGAATGAATGTTACATTTCAGAAGAATAAACAATTTCAAACACTTGGTTGAAAAATGCACAACATATGAAAAGAGCAATATTCAAAAAAGAAAGTGGAAGTGTACACACCCAGCCTGAAGTAAATAGAATGCTGAGACACAGCAGATGACACTGCACTTTTACTTCTGGTAATGCGAGAGATTTCACCCTCTTTGTTGATGATCAAAATCTCATCTGACGATGTCTTGCCTGTGGTTTTCAGTGACCCTGTTGTACCTGTCACAGAATCTGTGAACTGTTTTGGAGTCAGAGACCCAGTTTTTGACCGAGTGAGAATTTTCCGTGTTTCAAGAGCTGAAACAAATTAATTATTCATTTTTATAAACAAAAACAATCTGTTCAACCCTAGTCCATTAATAAAGATTATAAAAACAGAAATATCAGAAAAAAGTGAATAAAAAAGAAAAAGAAAAAGTAGTTAAAAAAGGCCAGTCTTTAGAAAGCAAACATGCTGACAGATAACTATATAAAATTCATATTCCACAATGAATTTCTATCTCAGCATTGTTATACTCAGTCAGAAACATTAATGCTGTATTAACACAGTTAATTTAGTTTGAAGGAGAGTCACTATTAAACTATATAATTTGTTTACTTGAAATCACACTAGATGTTGTTGTAGTTGTCTGATTGGCTTGTGTCATCACACTTGAAGCATTTGTCAGTGGTTTAGTAGCCACCTGAAGAGTGACTTTGCCTCCTTCTCGGTTTACAACAAGAACTGTTTTAGTCTGTGTGGTTGATGTTCCGTTTGACTGTCCATCCATCTTGAGGATTGTAGCTTTAGAATTAGGAAACGCTGACTGTAAACTCAAAATGGTTGGTTTTATAGGATCCTCATTCTCACCAGTCTTACCATCACTCTGACTAGCAGTTTGATTTTCAATGCTGTTGCTGCTGCTGTTGTTGTTGTTACTTTCTTCCACTGGCTGAGATCTGGGGTGGGCTGATACAGAATCTGAATTGTTTGTGGTTTCAGAGGATGTTTTGGGTGTTTCTTTAGAAACATCTTTCTGTAACACTGTGGCTGCATCTCCCCCACCTAGGGATGGAACTGATTCAGCAACTATGGACGTCTCCTAAACAAAATAACATTAATGCAATTTTAAAAACTTCAAAAATAGAGTGGAATAATTTCTGATCACCTTTTGGCTTCAAAAAAACAAAAAATAAGTAAACAGACATTACTGATTTATCAAAAACAATTTGTTTTGAAAAACATGAATCATTTTGGATGATGAAGCTTCGAGTAAAAATAAAAAAATCAGCACTTACAACACTCAAGTCTCTATCTGCATTTGAATCACCACCACCCTCACAGTTATCTCCCTTGCTCTCTCCATCTTGTTTACTAGATTTTTCTTTCTTCCTTGCTGCTTCCTCTTCTCTTCGTTTCTGTTCTTCTTCTTCTTTTGCTTTTTTTTCAGCTTCTTCTTTTGCTTTCTGTGATGCTCTTTCACTCTGTATCTTCAAAAGCTGGGCTACAGTGGAGATTTTATCATTTTTATAAACTTTTATCATTAAACAAAAGTTAATAGACATATATCTTGAGCTTCAGAATTATAAATCTATTGCTGCATTGCAGTTTGATGAATATCAAATTTTGTTTTAGTTAAAAAAAAGAGGAAAAATCATTCACTGAAAATTGTCACATTATGGGTGTATAAAACTTGAAGAAAATAAAATATTATTTTTATTTTAAGATTATCCTTTGTCCGTAATAAAATAATAATAATAATAATAATAATAACCATTCTCCATGCTGAGTATTGACTTCTTGTTGCCTCTGGCTGCATTGGTCAGCTCTTCAGTGAGGGCCATTTGTTTATAGATGTCATCTTTCATTTCTGTTATAGCTAACACGAGATCTCGTTCCCACACCTTATGATCAAGATGTTCTAACAGCTCATCCAGCTGTGGCTTGGTGCTGTAGTACCACACTTCACTGTCACTCTCTCTAAAACACAAGTAAAACAAGTTACAAGTTTATCTAGCTGTCATTCTCACTAAGTTAAATCACAGTGTTCTTAAAACAGATTCTAGCACATTTTTAAAGCAAAATTGGTTGAATATTGAGTAATTGCTTTTCTGATGTTCTACAATGTAATCCACAAAACATTGTATATTACTGTACACACAGGACTGGTGATGCAAAATGATAGAGAAAGATAAAAAGAAAATCGTCAGTGACTACATGCCATTACATTAGCAGGTAGGGATCAAACAGACAGACAGACATATGGACAGAGAAAGTGAAAGAGAATGAAACTAATAATAAGAAATTTGTGTCATTTAAACACACTTGCTAATTTCACATAATTTGTTAATTCCAGTGGAGATATTAATGTTTGATTTAGTTACTCACACTATGATTCTACGAATAAGAAACCAGTATTTCCGCCCATGACGATCAAATCCAACAGCTTCTTGTCTACATAACATTCCACTCTTTTCTGCCTCAGATATGCAATCAGTAACTCCCTTCACCTGTACCAAAAAAAACCACCATACTCATATCACACGCAATTAGTTCAGTGTAAAAATGTATTTTATTTTCAGTGTGAGGTTTATTAAAAAAAAAAAAAAATATGTGTCACAAATATTTATTATTAAAGTTGTGAGAAAATGAATTTACCTGATGAGCTCGACACACACTGCATAACCAGTCGTCTTCTGGAACCTCTTCCATCGGAGGATCGACACATGCGAGATGATACACAGCAGAACACGTCTCACAGCAGAGCAAATCTCCAAGTCTAAAACATTTTTTTAATTACCAATTATAAAAATTTATAAAGTAATCTGACAAATGTTTTACAACAAATCTCCAATTCTCTGTAACAGATATAATATTTTTACCAAAACATTTAAAACTTTTATTTGTTACAACAATATAGTACTTAAAAAAATAGGTAAAAAACAATATATGTATATTATGTAAGCACATTTCTAGCACAGCAGATCATTTATACATGGTGTTTTAAATGAAAATGGAGAAAAATGGCAAGTTGTAAAAATTAAATTACACTCACTTGTGACATGCTCGGCAGTGATCATCGTAATGAATATTTCCTTCATTGGTAATTTCTTCTCTAACTTTGTTGGTGCCAAGAAACAAGTCAGTGAGTGTTTGTAACACTTTCAACTTGTCTCCAACAGGCACATATGGGAATTCGGGCAATGTTAGAATGGGTAAAGCAGATCGGTATTCTTCAAGTCTGTCACTGTCCAAGTAGGCTCGTACTACCTCAGGCCATGTCATACCATCAATAAACAACAAAAATATATTAATGCTATCCTTGAGGTCCTGTGGTCCAAACACTGTGGCATTGCTTTCTTCTTCTCGCAGCAGAGATTTGATAAGACATATATGAATTTCTCCCATCATTGTACACTGATCTTCAGACAACAATGCTGCTGAAAAATCTTCAAATGAAAATGGTGACAATCGTAAAATAGTTCTAAAATGTCTTAACACTTCATAAATACCAACTGCTTGTAGTATAAGTGGCTGTGGTAGAGTAAGATCAGTAGCACTTGTTGGAAGTTCTAAAGGTGGTATGTCTCTATCATCCAGAAATTCTGGACTTCTGGGATGTCTTGGAAATAATTTTCGTCGACTAGCTGAACTGGTTGTGGTACTTATGCTGCCTTCACTGGCATCAGAATCAGACACTTCGTAGGAAGTGTCAGACTCGTCGCCGTCCAAACCAATTGGGTACAGGTCTGAAATGTCACTTGCTCTGTCACCGTCCAAATCTGCTGCCAAACTGGAAGAATCCTCATCTTCCCCTACAAACTGACTGAAAAATGCTCTAGATTTAAGTGCAGATTCACGACCTCGTCCTCTACTTCTAAAATACACTGCACCTGGGGAGTTACCCCCAACTGGCGTACTTGAACGGGAACTATGTTCACTTGACGGAGTTTGGTAGGCTTTCGGTTTTCTCAAGAAATTGGAACGATTAGTTGACAAAGGGGTCTTAGGAGGTCGACCCCTCGAACGCCTTGATCGTGTTGCCATGCTTAAAAATTCAAATATTTTTGAAAGCCTGGTTGTCTTACAAACATTTACCAAGAACCTTCATATATGTATCGCTGGCATTGATGGGTAATTTTGAGTCCATGTTGAACAGATTTGGAAGCCGCCATTTTTCCAAATGCAGGTCACGTGACTGTCATGGCCTATCTTCAAGTGTCCTACTAAAGTTATTTTGTGCGTATCATCTTATATTACCGTCATTTGTAATCAAAATATAATTTATCATCACATAATTGTGATTTTCAAATAGCAAAACGCTGTTTTACCTGTTTGTTCAGAACAAACAAAAAGTATCCACCAAAATCTAACGAAATATCATCGCTTAGAAAAATCCATCCCTATTCATATAACGAAGTTTACCATTGGCTAAAGCAATTTGCCAATTTTTCAGAAATCTGTTTGCGGTCCATATAAAACGTTATCACTGATAATCAGGCTTATGTATTTTCAAATTTTAGTTCACAGAGTTTACAGCATAAGTACTGATATTTATTAAAACATTCAAAACAATCAGCAATTAACAAGTAAATCGAATGACATTTTATCCAATCAAAATGGTTAACACAAAATCAGGTAATGTTGCCCTATTTATATTTCCGCTAGGTGTCGCCATGATTAAATGGTCTCTATTACTCAAGCTATTTGTCATAATATTTTGTTTAATAATTGAAACGACAACGTTTTTCGAAACTTGCATGTAGATCGAAAGCATGGCTACTCTGCTAAAAGGTCCTGGTTGTAATATGTACAATGTAAAACCATTTTATCCTTCGAACTTAGGCATTGAAATTCCAAATGTTATGTACCAAATGAAAAATATACAGTCAGAAACATACGCAGTAAGTTACTTTTTAATTTATTAATCTTAAAACGTCAGTAAGACTTACTGACTTACTCAAGTTACTGCAAATTCTGAAATTATAGTGACTATTCAGTCTGTTGCTAATACTATTAGTATTATAATTATACTAATGTGAGATAAGTGACAAACTTTTCTTTTAAAAACAAACAAAAAATATTGTTTTCCTAAGACGTTATATTTATATATGATTTTATCATTAGAAAGAAGGGGAGGGAATGCATATTAAGATCTGTTTTATAGTATAAACTTATAAAGTATTGATAATCATAACTGATATGAAGAAAGTTACCAAGTTTTATTGGAATAAAAGTGGAGGGTATTTTCCTTTCGTAATGATAATCTATAGTGAAATCGTGATTCATGTATGTATTTTGCAACAATAGCATTAATTAGTGTTAATTTGTCTTCATTATACAACTCTAACCTTTCATAAAAATTGAAGCAATGTGTGTGAATTATATCTGATAATAAAGTTTTTGATAGGTTTGGAAACATCATTCCTCATATGTCAGATATTCCTTGCCTTGTCCCACAAAAATACCTGAAATATTTGTAATCTGTATATGATTTAAAGTCTCAGGTAAGCTTACCTTGGACACACAGTAAATTTGTCTGTTGATTCTCCGTTGTTTACCAAAGATGACATATCAAAAAATGAATGCTGTGAAGTGTGATGAAGCTGAATGTGTTTACTGTGTTAAGATATTTGATGTTTTTGAAATTGTATAAAAATAATGGCAAAACCAATATGCAAATGAGGGAACTTTCATCAAGGTAAGCAAAACATATCACAACAATCAGGTAACATCTTTTGTCACATAACTACAACTGTTACTAGTATTATTATTACTAATGTGACAATACTTTTAAAAATATCATTTACCTATAATATTATATATTATCATTAAGAGTGTCCTCCCCCACCATTTCAGTCATTTGGAAACATAAATACTGAATACATCGCATAGTTTCGAACAAGTAATATATAAAAATGTATTATATATTAAAATGAAGTTTTTGATAAATTCTGTGGCTGTACAGTATAATGAATATTTTTAAGCATGTTGCTAACAGTCATGAATTTTAATTAGTTAATTGCACTAATTAGCTCAGATGTACCTTACACTTAATTATGTAATTCTCAAAAACTCCACAGAAATTAAATAATATACAAAAAGATCATTTTTCAAGACTGATGATTTGTGGAGGTATTTACATTTTCAAGCATTTTTTTTTTATGCACCATTTAATTAGCCTTATGATTTTGTTATACAGACATCAAAACATTCATAAAAATCTGTCTTTATCAGAAACAAATATTGTGCCACATAATTACAAAACAAAATAAATAAATGTTGAACTTTTCAGACTTCAGCAGCAACATATATCTTTATGGCTGTGAACACTACATGTCTTGGTAACTCAAATTAAGTATCTGCTACCTCATTATTTGTTTGGAATTTGACAGATTATTAGAGAAAAGTTTAATCTGCAACTTGCATGATTTAAAGTAAGCTTGTATTAGTCACCCGACGATCATTTTCAAATGGTGAACATGTCTGTTGATTCCCTGTTGTTAGGGTAAAAAATCACATCAAGAAGCTCAGTATGTATACCATAACATGTAAAAATAATATGTAGAAATGGAAACTAAAATGAGGGAAGCCCCTTCAAGCAAAGTGAATGTGTCACAAGAATCAGGCCACCTTTCTCTGCAGCACAGAGACAGCTTTTGTCACATACCTACAGTTATGTTTAAATATCTATCTCATCTGAGTCATTAGCTTGTGTAAAATTATATTTTAATTTTTTAATTTTAAAAGTTATATTTTTAAAATAAAGACAAAATAAAATAAACTGACACACAAAACTGTAATAACACGTATATATGAATACATGAGAGGGTAATGTAAACAATACTTAGTCTGTGTGTACAAATCTTAAGGATATCATAAATTAATGTGATTCTATTTTTGAAATGAAAATCCTTTATTGTTTCTGTTAAAAGAATCAGATAAAATATGTTAACATGATTGATAAGGAATGTTGTTTAAGAGGTGCTTCAATCTGGTGATATTCTATATTACACCTGAATTTAATTATTTATAACCAGTCCAGCGTTGCCAAAATGGAAAATGATACTTGAGCTGTAGTTGTCTGTTCATCTTGTATTTAAATAAAATTTGGTAAAAATAAACAAACAATTGTGGGGTTAAAATACTGAAACCAGCAAACAGTAAAATGTTAATTTAAGCCTTAAAAATAAATAAAAACATAAATAAATAAACCTCTCCCCCAGAAAAGAAAAGAACAAAAAAAAAACCCCAATAAACAGCGACAGAAAAACCAAACAGAAATAAATAAATAATAACACTAAACAGAAGAAAAAAAAGCTGCACTATTTGAACAGGAATCAAAAATGAAGGCTTTGAATGCAGGAATTACTTAACTGAAACAACATTTATTAATCATAGAAAAAACAAATAGATCACAGATTTGTGTGCAACTTTATCTTACTTTAAATATCTAACACATTAAAATATAGTTTTTATTTCACACATTCTACTATTTGTTGCTTATCTAATTTTTCATCATCTGCAAAATAGACCATTTTATAAAAATATAAAATGCAATGAGATATTTAACTTGAAAACAAAAATACATAGATATATAGCTGATACAGTGTGTGACATAAAATATTAAATTGTCTAAAGTTCTTGTATTTAAATGCTGAAAAATTAATCTGTTTGAGGTGAGTACAAAATCTGTCAGAGTCAGAGTAAACAGAAAAAAAATAGCTCCCAAGTACACTCAGTGAAAAGTGATTTAAATTTCACTATAGTCTGCCAAATTCTGGTTTGTCAATAATTTTATACTTTACATCTAGTTATGAAGAAATTATCAGAACATTTTTATTTATTTATTTTTTATTTTATTTTTGATGAAGTCAGAAAAGTGTTTTTTTTATAAGATGTTATATAATTACACAATACAAATCACATGAGATCATCCACTTGTAGACAGAAATAGCAGATTTTTCTTTCTTCTTTGCTGCAGGCAGTAAACTTTTATACAGAAAATTGTGCAAGTCTCGTATAGAGATTTCTAGCAACTCCACAAGTAACCTTGTTCATGTTAAAGATTACTTTTCTATCCCACTAACTTTACAACTGTATCTGACATTTTAAATGTTCAACTGTACTTGACTGATATTTTAATTGTATAATTGTACTTAACTGAATTTTAATTATATAACTGTATGTGAGTGAGGTTTAAAACAAGGAATGAATAAGAAATGGTAAACAACAAAGGCATGTTTTTTACATCTGTTAATGTTTATGTGTGGAAGCTGGCATCTCTCTCCAGCTAATGGCTGGTGAAATGTGTAACATGATAGGCTGCCTACGCCTTTCCCAATTTACTCCTTGTGATGAAAACAGATTCACTTTTCTCTAGCACTCTATACCTGTGTTTTCATCTCTGCTGTACATACATTTTTTTTAATTTTTTTTTTATTCAACTCTAGTGAGTCAATGTTCAAGCCTTTATGAATTTTTATTTTTTATGTTTTTGGATTTATTGTTGTGCTGTTTGGAGAGATCATGAAGATATTTTTACCTTATTTTGATTCTGCTTGGAGTTTTGCACGTTTCCATTGCATTGTTTTCTGAGTGCAGTTACCTAAATGATTGGATTTCTTTGATAAAATGATTTGATTGTTTTACTGGAAATACTTTTTAGCACTAAAATGTGAAACAACTGAAGCAAACATGGGTAATGTTTTGTCAAGATGCATTCACAACATTCGAGATTGGTGGCAGATCTGCAGATCAGTGAAAAGTGATTATGATGAAGAAAATTGTACATACAGTTTCTCAAGAGAAAATTTAGAAAAATACAAAATTCAGCATTCAGAAACAAATGAAAATGTCTGTAAGTTAAGTTTAGAGAATGAAAAATCATTTCAGATTATAAGTTCATCAGAGAGAAATGATGACAGGAACATTTTAGCATCATCCACTCCATGTCAGTGTGATGCTGCAGTTCATGATGTTGACAAGTGTAATGCTGTAAGACATGATGTTGTTAAGTGTAATGCTGTAGGACATGATGCTGTTAAGCGTAATGCTGCAGTCCATGATGTTATTAAGTATAATGCTGTAGGACATGATGTTGTTAAGTGTAATGCTGTAGAACGTGCTGTTGTCAAGTGTGAAGGTGTAGGACATGATGTTGTCAAGTGTAATGCTGTAGGACATGGTATTGTTAAGTGTAATGCTGTAGGACATGATATTGTTAAGTGTAATGCTGCAGTCCATGATGTTGATAATTGTAGTGATATAGGACATGATGTTAAGTGTAATACATCAGTTGTTAAATGTAATAAAAGTAAACTTTGTTTTTATGAAAATGAAGGTTTTAGAACACGTAGTAATTACAGAATGAACAGTGTCAGTTGGCATGGCAGTAGAGTGGATGGTGTAGGCTGGTCAAGAAGCAGTGGTCAGGTCACTGTGAACTGGCCTGGGCGGTGTGAACTAGACAGCATGGTAAACCGAAGTCAGAGCAAAACACGATCAGAAATTATCACAAATGTTCACATGATTAGAGGAATGGATCAACATGTTTATGAAAATCAGTCCAATGTTTGCTTATCTCTACAGAATACTTCAGACATTAAAAAGAACAAGTGCAACATGACATTTGGTGGCAGCAAGTCAGATTCAGCTCTGAGAGCTGAAATAGTGTCAAACTTGTACAAATGTTACAAGATAGAAACTGACAAACACAATGACTTGAAGACATTGAACAACAATAACACAGAAATGTTTGTCATAGAGTCGCAGAGAGCCCCAGTTTCTACTGCCATTTACAAAAAAGTGTCAAACTTAGAAAAAACACATCAAGTATTTGATGCTGAAATAATGTTTTGTCATTACAGACAAGAGGAGAATGGAAAGGTTAGTAGAGTGACTTGTTAACAAAATATTTCTTTCACAAGACAGTTATTCATTGTCAAACGTTTATTCACCTAGTGCTAATATGTGATCTACTGTTTCAATTATTAGCAAGATTAACACATACTTAGTCTTTGATAAACCAGAATGTTCAATATCACCTTTGTCATTGTGTTCTAATCAGTGAATGTATTTAAAATATTTAGCAACTGAAAGCGTCGTAAATCTTATGTAAAACAGAATTGTTTAATACATTGCCTCAGTAGTCTCTCACAGAAACATTACTAGAAATGTGTTATTTTACACCAAGTATTAACAGTACCTCTTCAGAGAAAACAAGAACACAATATGGTTAACTATAACAGTGTATGAAGTACACAGATATGTTTGTTCAGTATTAACAAGTAAGAAACTTAGAACATTGTACAGTTATTTGTAACAGTGTAAGAAAACAGGGAACACTGTACAGTTATTTGTAACTGTAAGAAGTACACAGATATGTTTGTTTAGTATGAACAAGTAAGAAACTTAGAACACTGTACAGTTATTTGTAACAGTGTAAGAAGTACACAGATATGTTTGTTTAGTATGAACAAGTAAGAAACTTAGAACACTGTACAGTTATTAATCAGTTTTACAATCATTGTTTCTCTGATTCTTTTTCACTTTTTCAATCCTGTCTTACTTTCTCTCTGTTCTGTAAAGATGGGTCTGTTTTCGCAGTAAGAGAAAGTATGTTACAGGATGAACATGTTGAACTAATTAGTCTTCTGTAATAATTAGTAACTACAAATATATGCTGTTAGTGTTTGAAATCTGTAACTGTTTCAGAAAAAAACCTATATTATTATTTAATGTATATAAAATGACTAATTAAATTAAATCTGTTAAATATATTAAACAGTTTGGTAAACAGTGTGCAATATTAATGTCATTCAAATTTATGAAATGTTAGTGAGATTCATAAACTAATGTTTTCTTGGTTGTTCATTACTAGAACCTTTCCAGTTTGCTTGTTACATCTAATATAACAGTTAATATATACATAGACTGATACTGGATAATATACACAATAAAGTTGTGAAGTCATTTGTTAGTTTCATTCTGAGAAAAACAACTGAGAACGCTTTTATGAAATTTGGCTATATTCTCCAAATTATTTTCGAGTGTTCAGCATTCAAAAGAATTAGAAAAAGGGTCAGAACTATACATCTTTATACATAATTTAAAAAAAAAAAAAAGTATTATTACACACACCCATGAAGAGAGAATATTTCTACTGAATCAGACTTGAATGTGGAATATTATGAAGTACTTGTTTGTTTCTGGCACAAAAACACTTTTCTACATGTTACAGATGTTAATACCCTGTCTGACTGGTGTTATATTTTATGTACGTTATACACATTAGTACATAGAATCTGTCTGACTGGTGTTTTATTTTATGTTAAACACATTTTTATTAAGTATGCAAGCTCATTCAGGTTATCGGGAGGTTACCACCTATTAATAAAGTCGATAACAAAATCATTCAATGAACAACTAATTTCCTTGATTCCGCAATTCCATTTTTTTTCTTTCTTTTTCTCGTATGTAATTCCACCAAAGGTACTGCCAGCTGAATTTTAACACTTCCACTTTTTAGACATATCTGCGGTGTGACGTCACATGTTTAGTGACGGTCGGTCCACAGTGTGACTTCACTTAGTTTGCAACAGTATTTAACTTAAATGTAGCATTACCGGGCACCAGATTAATTAAAATAGAATCCATTCACATGAAAACGTTTAAAAAATGGGATTTTTCCAATGACTTTTGGTTCAAAGTAAATGAAAACAAAAATACAATACAAAATTTGTACTGAAAACATAAAGGCAATAAGAAATGAAGCTAAGTTAAGACGTATAACTGGTAAGTTGCTTGATGGATTACTTGTCTATATTGATAGAGACACAGGCTACATACACAAATCAAATGCAAAAAAGAATATTTCACAAAACAGTTCAGATTCAGACTCTCAAACAAATTCAGCTTCTGATAGTGTGAAATTAAATCGTAATGTTACAAGTTCTAATTCCAATGGAAAATTATTTGAAAAAACCAGTAAAGAACAATATAAGAATCATTGCAATACAGCACTGTAGTTGGTTATGCAGGAGAGACCTATGCATTTGCTGAAATTGGTGAACAATAAAATCAACTGTAGATGAACTCAATACACATGTTGCTAATGATAGTGATCTGCCATTTCCAGTTACTCTCAGCAAAGATGGTCACGAGACAACCATTACAGCAGAGGCTACCAACCTTACAGCGTGTGTAAGATTCAAACAAGACAATCAGTTGAATAACAAGCAAAAACAACAAGCAGAAAGTGTTGTTTTTTACAATAAAAGAAAAGTTTGTTCTGAACCATGTTCACTAGGTTACCAGGTCCTGTTTTGTGGTAACCTCTAAATGGGTTACCAGACACGATCCTTATTTCAATGCCTGAGTATGATACGATTAATAGATAGTTTTAATAACAATATCTAACGGTAAATATAAATTTTTATGCTTATTTATATATTTTATTTTTTGCAGGGATCAGATCATTCTAAGGAAGATTGTTTGGTTGCAAGGCAACAGTTGCTGTTAAATCAACTTGAAGACTTGCAGCAGGCTGTTCATACTTTGACTGTTAAATATAGTGTGTCATTTGACAAAAGTTCCAGTTTATCTCCTCAGATTACAAATGTACCCAGTCCTTTACAGGTAAGTAATTAATGATTATATATAACAAATAATTCTTTACAAGTAAATACTTAATTATCATATACAATATATCAGTCCAGGGTTTGTATGTGTTTTGGAAATTCATCACAGTGTTTTCCAGAACCTTAAATTTTTTTGAAAATCAAGTGTTGTTACCTTGGCTATGGAAAATTATATCTTTGCCATAAATAAAATGTATGAAAAACTTGTTTGTTTCATCAGTATTTAGCCCCAACCCAGTATAATGAGCTAATATAATGAGGTGCCATTATAGCCTAGCCAACAAAAAATGGTTCCATTCTGGTAGTGGTTCTGTTTTAGCCTGACCAAGAAAGACTAACTCAGGCTATCTAAGCAGTTTGCCACGAGTTTGATGTATCTATGATTTCAATAGCCAGTGCACCTATGGAGTAATTGAATAATTAAGAAAGGAATGTGATAACTTTTCATGAAACAATACTTCTGTATTCATATTTCTAGCAATCTGCTTTACATATCATCGCAGTCATGTTCACTCCAAGAATAAAACTGCATTTTAAAACACCAAACTAAATTACATTAATTTTCTTATTACTAGTAATCCTGCATGTGTACCATGTATAAATATTATATACAATATATCAGTAATATACAGGTAAATAAATAATTATTTTATATAACACATTAGTCTCACACAGGTATGTAAATATCATAACAGCAAACAGAGTTCTCTCCCTTCTTGGTTTCTTCTAATTAAATATAGTATAAAATGTTCTTTGATTGGAACTTTACAAGTTCTGTGTGACAGGTTTCTTTTCATACAACTGTGTTGTGTTAACGGTAAACAAATTAATTCATTTGTTTTCATTTCAGATAGTTATAAAAAAGGCTGTCTCTATTAATGTTTTTATTTTAACGTGAAATATTCCAACAAGTATATATATTTTTATTTGCAGCCTGGTGTAGTTGTTGATGTTGTAATACATGCTGATCCATCATCACCTCCATTGTCAGTGTTTGTTCTGTATGAACTACTGAAGAGACAGATAAAAACAGCATCGGCAGTGTTTACACACAGCTCAGTGACTACCACAGTGCCAGACAAACTACGAGACATCTTCAGAAACAATGTGAACGGGGAGAGGGCTGACATCCAAGTGGCTTTCACAGTAATCTGGAAACAAGGTATGAATATAAATGGGTCATTCCGTGTCAAATCACTCAAAAAAAAAAAAAAATTAAACCCGACCATCTCAGATTTTTATGAAACTTGGTACACATGTTGACTGGGATCCCACAGCACCAAATCTGAAATTTTATGCCAATCAGACCAGTGGTGTGGGAGATATGGCCTCCCAAAATTTTGAGATTTTTGGCAAAAAAAGAACAAACATTATTACACCCAGGAAACTTTTAAATGTTTTAGTTAACATGTGGGAGATTAAATTTCAATAAAGGTCCACTCAAGGTCACGTGATCCACACGGTCAAATTCAAGGTCAAAACAAAGGTCAAAAGGTCAATGTACTCAGATTTGGAATCCTTGTCATATTGCCTTTTCAACAATACCAATTTTATGAAAATTGGCCCAGTAGTTCCTGAGATATGAGAGTTCAAAGGTTTGTGGTCATGCCCATTTTTGCCAAAAATCTCAAAATTCGGGGGGCATATCTGCCACACCATTTGTCTGATTGGCATAAAATTGTCTGATTGGCATGGAATCCCAGTCAACAAGTGTACCAAGTTTCATAAAAATCTGAGACGGTCGGGTTTAACCCACTGGGTGATTTGACACGGAATGACCCAAATACATTTGTTTCAGTGAAGGATGTAGTACACTATATAAATACATTTGTTTCAGTGAAGGATGTAGTACACTATATAAATACATTTGTTTCAGTGAAGGATGTAGCACACTATATAAATATATTTGTTTCAGTGAAGGATGTAGTACACTATATAAATATATTTGTTTCAGTGAAGGATGAAGTACACTATATAAATTTATTTGTTTCAGTGAAGAATGGTCCAGTGTTGTTAGTTAATACAGGCAAACAGAGTCCTATCTTTGGAGAAAGTAATGTTGCAAGATATTTAGGAAGATTACTCAATCCCTCTTATGACAGTAGTGACATTGTCATGGCAACAGTCATGGATGAATGGCTGGATTTAGCAGAGCAGGTTGTCTGTGGCAACAAGAAGGAGAAAATGGCAGTAGTGAGGTCAATGAACACAAGACTTGGACGAAATGATTGGCTTGTTGGATCTGCAATGTCACTGGTCGATGTTGTCATGTGGTCAGTTTTGCACCAGTCAGGACTTGTGGATGATGCTCCAGCAAAAGTAAAAAGATGGCTGAAAGTTTGTGGTGAAGATCAAATCTTTTCCAAAACGCTACACCTGATTGGTTAAATAAAGCTACATTTATGTCTCTGAATTGTCTGTTTAGTAAATTATAAGTGAAAAATACACTTTGTCGCAATGCATATTTTGTATTTTTATTTATTCATTTATTTTATTTTATATAAAAGAAAGAATATATTTATAAAGCTGGTTCTTTGTGAAGTTAGCACTCGTAGTTAACAAAGAAAGAGAATCGGAGAGTAATATAAATAAGTAAAGAAAATACTATATAAATACAATGTTTACTAAATCCACTTATATCCCAGCAGTGTAACTAGAAACAGTATATAATATATTGTACTGCACCTTTTAAACATTTGTGGATCATTAAAATGTTTTTGTAAATTTGAGAGGAAATTAAATTACTCAGTGTGTTGCAAATATAATACAGGAAAATAAACTACTCAGTCATAGGAAAATTAGTCATTGTTTAGTGGATATGATAGTGAGAAATCAAGTAGTCAGTGTGTAGTGGATATGATACAGAGAAATCAAATAGTGTGTAGTAGATATGGTGAGAAATCAAGTAGTCAGTGTGTAGTAGATATGATACAGAGAAAAAAATAGTGTGTAGTAGATATGATACAGAGAAATCAAGTAGTCAGTGTGTAGAATATGATACAGAGAAATCAAGTAGTCAGTGTGTAGTAGATACGATACAGAGAAATCAAGTAGTCAGTGTGTAATGGATATGATACAGAGAAATCAAATAGTGTGTAGTAGATATGACGGTCAGAAATCAAGTAGTCAGTGTGTAGTAGATATGACACAGAGAAATCAAGTAGTCAGTGTGTAGTAGATACGATACAGAGAAATCAAGTAGTCAGTGTGTAGTAGATATACAGACAAATCAAATAGTGTGTAGTAGATACGATACAGAGAAATCAAGTAGTCAGTGTGTAGTAGATATACAGAGAAATCAAATAGTGTGTAGTAGATATGATACAGAGAAATCAAATAGTGTGTAGTAGATATGATACAGAGAAAAAAATAGTGTGTAGTAGATATGATACAGAGAAATCAAGTAGTCAGTGTGTAATGGATATGATACAGAGAAATCAAATAGTGTGTAGTAGATATGATGGTGAGAAATCAAGTAGTCAGTGTGTAGTAGATATGACAGAGAAATCAAGTAGTCAGCGTGTAGTGGATATGATACAGAGAAATCAAGTAGTCAGTGTGTAATGGATATAATACAGAAATCAAATAGTGTGTAGTAGATATGATGGTGAGAAATCAAGTAGTGTGTAGTAATATCTACTACACACTACTTGATTTCTCACCATCATTTGAGAAAATAAGTAGTGTGTAGTAGATATGATACAGAGAAATCAAGTAGTCAGTGTGTAGTAGATATGACAGAGAAAACAAGTAGTGTGTAGTAGATATTACACAAAGAAAACAAGTAGTGTGTAGTAGATATGATACAGAGAAATCAAGTAGTCAGTGTGTAGTAGATATTACACAAAGAAAACTAGTGTGTAGTAGATATACAGAGAAATCAAGTAGTCAGTGTGTAGTAGATATGATACAGAAATCAAGTAGTCAGTGTGTAGTAGATATGACAGAGAAATCAAGTAGTCAGCGTGTAGTGGATATGATACAGAGAAATCAAGTAGTCAGTGTGTAATGGATATAATACAGAGAAATCAAATAGTGTGTAGTAGATATGATGGTGAGAAATCAAGTAGTGTGTAGTAATATCTACTACACACTACTTGATTTCTCACCATCATTTGAGAAAATAAGTAGTGTGTAGTAGATATGATACAGAGAAATCAAGTAGTCAGTGTGTAGTAGATATGACAGAGAAAACAAGTAGTGTGAGTAGAAACACAAAGAAAACAAGTAGTGTGTAGTAGATATGATACAGAGAAATCAAGTAGTCAGTGTGTAGTAGATATGATACAGAGAAATCAAGTAGTCAGTGTGTAGTAGATATTACACAAAGAAAACTAGTGTGTAGTAGATATACAGAGAAATCAAGTAGTCAGTGTGTAGTAGATATGATACAGAGAAATCAAGTAGTCAGTGTGTAGTAGATATGATAGAGAAATCAAGTAGTCAGTGTGTAGTAGATATGATACAGAGAAATCAAGTAGTGTGTACTAGATATGATACAGAGAAATCAAGTAGTCAGTGTGTAGTAGATATGACAGAAAACAAGTAGTGTGTAGTAGATATGATACAGAGAAATCAAGTAGTCATTGTTTAGTGGATATGATACAGAGAAATCAAGTAGTCAGTGTGTAGTAGGTATGATACAGAGAAATCAAGTAGTCAGTGTGTAGTAGATATACAGAGAAATCAAGTAGTCAGTGTGTAGTAGATACGATACAGAGAAATCAAGTAGTCAGTGTGTAATGGATATGATACAGAGAAATCAAATAGTGTGTAGTAGATATGACGGTGAGAAATCAAGTAGTCAGTGTGTAGTAGATACGATACAGAGAAATCAAGTAGTCAGTGTGTAGTAGATATGATACAGACAAATCAAATAGTGTGTAGTAGATACGATACAGAGAAATCAAGTAGTCAGTGTGTAGTAGATATACAGAGAAATCAAATAGTGTGTAGTAGATATGATACAGAGAAATCAAGTAGTGTGTAGTAGATATGATACAGAGAAATCAAGTAGTCAGTGTGTAGTAGATATGATACAGAGAAATCAAGTAGTCAGTGTGTAATGGATATGATACAGAGAAATCAAATAGTGTGTAGTAGATATGATGGTGAGAAATCAAGTAGTGTGTAGTAATATCTACTACACACTACTTGATTTCTCACCATCATTTGAGAAAATAAGTAGTGTGTAGTAGATATGATACAGAGAAATCAAGTAGTCAGTGTGTAGTAGATATGACAGAGAAAACAAGTAGTGTGTAGTAGATATTACACAAAGAAAACAAGTAGTGTGTAGTAGATATGACAGAGAAATCAAGTAGTCAGTGTGTAGTAGATATGATACAGAGAAATCAAGTAGTCAGTGTGTAGTAGATATGATACAGAGAAATCAAGTAGTCAGTGTGTAGTAGATATTACACAAAGAAAACAAGTAGTGTGTAGTAGATATACAGATAAATCAAGTAGTCAGTGTGTAGTAGATATGATACAGAGAAATCAAGTAGTCAGTGTGTAGTAGATATGATAGAGAAATCAAGTAGTCAGTGTGTAGTAGATATGATACAGAGAAATCAAGTAGTGTGTACTAGATATGATACAGAGAAATCAAGTAGTCAGTGTGTAGTAGATATGACAGAAAACAAGTAGTGTGTAGTAGATATGATACAGAGAAATCAAGTAGTCATTGTTTAGTGGATATGATACAGAGAAATCAAGTAGTCAGTGTGTAGTAGGTATGATACAGAGAAATCAAGTAGTCAGTGTGTAGTAGATATACAGAGAAATCAAGTAGTCAGTGTGTAGTAGATACGATACAGAGAAATCAAGTAGTCAGTGTGTAGTAGATATGACACAGAGAAAACAAGTAGTGTGTAGTAGATATGGTACAGAGAAATCAAGTAGTCAGTGTGTAGTAGATATACAGAGAAATCAAGTAGTCAGTGTGTAGTAGATATGATACAGAGAAATCAAGTAGTCAGTGTGTAGTAGATATGACAGAGAAAACAAGTAGTGTGTAGTAGATATGATACAGAGAAATCAAGTAGTCATTGTTTAGTGGATATGATACAGAGAAATCAAGTAGTCAGTGTGTAGTAGATATACAGAGAAGTCAAGTAGTCAGTGTGTAGTAGATATGATACAGAGAAATCAAGTAGTCTGTGTAGTAGATATACAGAGAAATCAAGTAGTCAGTGTGTAGTAGATACGATACAGAGAAATCAAGTAGTGTGTAGTAGATATGACACAGAAAACAAGTAGTGTGTAGTAGATATGATACAGAGAAATCAAGTAGTCAGTGTGTAGTAGATATACAGAGAAATCAAGTAGTCAGTGTGTAGTAGATATGATAGAGAGAAATCAAGTAGTCAGTGTGTAGTAGATGACACAGAGAAATCAAATAGTGTGAGTAGATATGATACAGAGAAATCAAGTAGTCTGTGTAGTAGATATGACAGAGAAATCAAGTAGTCAGTGTGTAGTAGATATGACACAGAAAACAAGTAGTGTGTAGTAGATATGATAGAGAGAAATCAAGTAGTCAGTGTGTAGTAGATATGACACAGAGAAAACAAGTAGTGTGTAGTAGATATGATACAGAGAAATCAAGTAGTCAGTGTGTAGTAGATATACAGAGAAATCAAGTAGTCAGTGTAGTAGATATGACACAGAGAAATCAAATAGTGTGAGTAGATATGATACAGAGAAATCAAGTAGTCTGTGTAGTAGATATGACACAGAGAAATCAAATAGTGTGTAGTAGATATGACACAGAGAAATCAAATAGTGTGTAGTAGATACGATACAGAGAGATCAAGTAGTCAGTGTGTAGTAAATATGATACAGAGAAATCAAGTAGTCAGTGTGTAGTAGATATGTCACAGAGAAATCAAGTAGTCAGTGTGTAGTAGATATGATACAGAGAAAACAAGTAGTCAGTGTGTAGTAGGTATGATACAGAGAAAACAAGTAGTCAGTGTATAGTAGATATGATACAGAGAAATCAAATAGTGTGAGTAAATATGATACAGAGAAAACAAGTAGTCAGTGTGTAGTAGATATGACAGAGAAATCAAATAGTGTGTAGTAGATATGATACAGAGAAAACAAGTAGTCAGTGTGTAGTAGATATGATACAGAGAAAACAAGTAGTCAGTGTGTAGTAGATATGATACAGAGAAAACAAGTAGTATGTAGTGGATATGATTTCTGACTTGGTCGTTTTTAATTTCACGATAAATACGTTAAAGACTGAAATTAGAAATTATGTATTGTTTCACAAGGGTGTGCGTCTGTGTGAGTTGTTTTCGCTGGTATTACCACATTACAAATGAAAGATTTGGAAGTTAGATATTTATATAATTATCTTTTTATTATTATCCTTTAATTAATTTAAATCAAGAAATCTCACTAATATGTGTTTAACAGTTGCTGAAGTAAAAGAAAAACGTAAAGTAATAAAAATTAATAAAATAAAATTATTTATCAATGGTCCTGGGAAACTGACGATGTCTTTGGTTAACTGGTGAACCATTAACAAACACAAACAAACAGACAAATAATTAAAACTAGAAATATGTCGCAGTAGCTCGAGCTAAGGCAGTTTGACGTAGCAAAGTGAGTGAAACGGACATGTTTTCTGCGTGCGCAAGTTCGATCTGATTCCTGTCCGCCCGGGATGAATTTGATCTTTCAGCGCATTGTGATTCTGCTTTGTTGAGGCAAACATAAAGATGGCTGGCGTTTAAAAAAACATTTTTTATTTATTTTTTTTTTTTTCCAGAGTAGAATACGAACGTCTAATGAAGGAATTACGTAAACCTGTATGATACCAGTTTACCAAACACACCGGTCACTGGGCGGATCGAACAGTCGTGCACTGCAGTAAATGGTATCACAACAACATGCAGATTATGAACTGCTAGTAAAACAACAACTACAACATAATAATATAAATAAATAAATAAATACATAAATAACACAACCAATACCCCCCAAGAAACTCCCACACGTCACGTGACAATTCCGAAATGTGGAAAGGGGACATTGTATGATTATGATCATGTTGGCGAGTCGTCAGGGAAATGTGAGCGTAGCTAGCCGCAGCACCGTCTCAGACGTGCGGCCGCGAAGTCGGACAGTCGTAAGTGGACGACAGTCAGTCGTAGTAATTCCTCATCTAAAAGATAACAGTCAACCCGGTAACTCCTCGTATTCGGCAACGGAGAGGAAAAATAGATTGATCTGACCAACCAGTGTGAGTATAGCTACTTTATATACTTGGACTAGCAGCCGAACAACACATCGTAACAAAGTCTGTGCTCACTAGGCATAGATCAGAACTACAATAATCCCGCTCCCTGGTAGTAAATATCGAGTTAAATATGTTGTTTAGATAACTGGTAACAGAGGTGAAGTGTCGCCGCGATGCGTAATTAAACACGATGTAAACCGTAAAAGTTCACGGATGTTCGTTTTCAATATTTCCTTTCCTGCTTCTATAAATAACGGACATAACGTCACACGGTGCATAACAGTCACGTCACAGTCTCTTCGGGGTGTTTACGGATGAAAGACAAACTTTGATTGCTGTAGGCTAATAAAACTAGAAAGTGTTTTTATAGCACACATTTCTTCGTGCATTTTCATGTACACACACATGCATGTATATTAAAAAAAAAAAAAAAAGTGTCGAAAGTTAGTATTTTATGGTGTGAGATTTCAGGTCACAACAAGTTTATCAGGCTGGCCTACGACTTACAGCGCGGAAACCTCTTCCTTTGATTTCGATGCTGTAAAGATAATCAACGGGGAAATATTTAGCAACAAAAATATTTAAAACATTTTAAAGAATATTCAGTGTCTTAAAACGAATTAAATCGTACTTACATCCACAATGAATGGATTAGCTGTTTTGAACATCAACAATGACAGGGAAAAGTTGTTTGTGCAACTAATTTGCAAAAAAACAAAAACAAACCAAACACGTAAAGCGATTCAGAATGAACTTGATTTTACTGTTATGTTTATGCTTCTTGTTAAACTACTGTACTGCCATACGTACATCTTCAAAAAGAAAAAAGAGGATTTTTAACAGGAACAGTCTCAAACTGGTAAAATCTTCAGTGGAAACCGGTTTCAGAATGTACCCATTTGATATATATATACAGTGTCTTTTTATAAACAAAAGATATGATGTTATACAGATATAATATAAAATTGATATAAAGATTAGAAGCGACTTTGATGCAACAAACGTGATGTGGTTACCCAGTTTCAGATTGTTCAGCGCGAGCTTCTACAGTAGAAATATATTTTCATTGACAAATATTCTTATGTATAACTAAATAATTCTGTGAAAACGAAAATAAATTAAGTGTGAAAACTTAATGGTGGTTTTTGACATGTGTTTCTGTATTGGGAAATCTGAAACTCTGGAGATAACAGTTTCAGACTGTACCACGAGAACGTACATGTAAATCAATCTGGGAGTGTACAGTTAGAAGAATTTATACACCGGTTGTAAAACGTTAGAAACAAAAACAAGATGACAAATAACTGAGACGATAGACAAAAAACCCCCAATAATAATAATAATAATTTTTCATCTAATACAGATTCAGCCCAGTAAACAAACAAATCGTGATTTCAGTGCTAATTAAGAAAGAAGCAATCACCGGGTGTATGGAATGACCGGTATACAGAATTACCGGATATCACACTGTTACTTGTCACTTTATTTCCCTGCGCCATTTGTAACTTTTTACTGGTATTGTTGCTATACTATCACATACTACTACTGCTATTACCATTACTATTACTTCTACTTCTACTACTACTACTACTTTAACTACTACTTCTATTGCTACTACTACTATTACTACTACTGAATTCTGAATGGAGTGATCAAGAAAATATTCGTTAGAAATATACAATGGTCTTTTATCTAAAAAGTTTTATGCTTTGGCACCCCCAAAAACCCTCCCCCCAAAACCCCCACCCTTTAAAAACATTACCGTCCCAAAAATCTAATGAAAAACAAAAGCAACCAAAAAAAATAAATAATAAATAAATAAATAAATAAATAAAAATAATAATAATAATAATAATAATAATATTAATAATAAATAAATAAATAAATAAATAAATAAATAAATAAATAAATAAATAAATAAATAAATAAAATAATAATAATCATAACAATAGAAACCAAAACAACATAAAACCAGTGCTTTTGCTTCTCCGTACACACGACTTCAGTTTAAAAGTGAACAAAAATTATATTTGTTTTATTTCCGTATTTAAAACCCCCCACACCAATAAACGAGAAAAAAAAGAAGGTAATAAACAAACAACAATAATAAATACGCGCTTTAAATGACGCTTACTGGTTGACGGGTTCGAAAATCTTAAAAATTTATTATTGCGTTATTTTTTTCATTGACAACTTTCTGTGTTTTATAAGGCAATATATCACATAAATTATGGGTGAGATCTGATCTACCTTCGTAGCCGAATAACGTGACAGTAATATGTATAAGTGTAGACAATACAGTGATATTAATAAGAGTACACAACAGTCATATTATTAAGTGTAGACAATACAGTGGTATTAATAAGTGTACACCATACAGTGATATTAATAACTGTACACAACAGTCATATTATTAAGTGTAGATAATACAGTGATATTAATAAGTATACACAACAGTCATATTATTAAGTGTAGACAATACAGTGATATTAATCAGTATACACAACAGTCATATTAAGTGTACACAATACAGTGATATTAATAAGTGTACACAATACAGTGATATTAATAAGTATAGACAATGCATTGATATTAATAAGCATAGACAACACAGTGATATTTATTAATGTACACAATACCGTGATATTAAGTGTGCACAATACAGTAATATTAACACGTATGAACAACAGTAATATTAATAAGTGTACACAATACAGTGATATTAACTCATAAACAATACAATGATATTAATACATGTATACAATAGAGTAATATTAATGTGTACACAATACAGTGATATTAATACGTATAAACCATACAGCAGTATTAATAAGTGTACACAATACAGTGATATTAATACGTATAAACCACACTGTAATATTAATAAGTGTACACAACAGTAATATTAATCAGTGTTCGCAATACAGTAATATTAATAAGTGTACACAACACAGTGATTTTAATACGTAATAATATGTGATACAGGCACGTGCGAACATCACAGCAACATTTATGATTGTGACATCCAGTCTTACTAAGGCTTTTAAAAAATATTGAAAGTATTTTAGTCAGTGTTAACGTAAATACAAAATACAAAAGATTAAGTATAATGGTTGTACTAACATCTACCTATTATTATAAAGATATTTATCAGCTCTCTCACTCCTTTTTCATTTAATTTCAATTATATATATATATATATTACGCCAGTGGCGTGTAGAGGTCTGGTGATGCCTGGGGTCAACTCCTTACAAGGCTTGTACTGAGAAATATTATGAGAAAGGAAGATATTTTGAATATGTAAACTCAGATGAAACATAAAATAAATACTTTGTTCGATTTAAATATAAAACAACCACATTTATTAAGTTCGTTTACACAAATGGATGCCACCCCCATTTGGACGCCCCTCTGCACGCCAGTCACACACCCACCCACACCCACCCACACACCCACATATTTAAAACTAAGGAGAAAAAAAAAGAAACTAGTATTATTTGCTTTGACAGTTTTATAGACGATGTGGAAATATGACACGAGAGTTATAAACAATTCCCTGAAAAGTGCACACATCACACACAGTGTGACCTATCTGTGTACTCCTCTTAGCAGACGTGTCGTATCACCAACTGGTAAGTTGCTCGTGGGAACGACGTGGCTGATGTTGTGTATATGACATGTTACTAATGTGTTGTGTATATGACATGTATTACTAATGTGTTGTGTATATGACATGTGTTACTAATGTGTTGTGTATATGACATGTGTTACTAATGTGTTGTGTATATGACATGTTACTAATGTGTTGTGTATATGACATGCTACTAATGTGTTGTGTATATGGCATGTGTTACTAATGTGTTGTGTATATGACATGTGTTACTGTGTTGTGTATATGACATGCTACTAATGTGTTGTGTATATGACATGTGTTACTAATGTGTTGTGTATATGATATGTGTTACTAATGTGTTGTGTATATGACATATGTTACTAATGTGTTGTGTATATGACATGTGTTACTAATGTGTTATGTATATGACATGTGTTACTAATGTGTTATGTATATGACATGTGTTACTAATGTGTTGTGTATATGACATGTGTTACTAATGTGTTGTGTATATGACGTGTTACTAATGTGTTGTGTATATGACATGTGTTACTAATGTGTTGTGTATATGACATGTGTTACTAATGTGTTATGTATTTGACATGTGTTACTAATGTGTTGTGTATATGACATGTGTTACTAATGTGTTGTGTATATGACATGCTACTAATGTGTTGTGTATATGAAATCTGTGTTGTGTATGTAATGTTTTAGTGCTATGAAATCTGTGTTGTTGTGTATGTAATGTGCTAGTACTATGAAATCTGTGTTGTTGTGTATGTAATGTGTTACTGCTATGAAATCTATGTTGTTGTGTATGTAATGTGTTAGTACTATGAAATCTGTTGTTGTGTATGTAATGTCTTACTGCTAGGAAATATGTGTTGTTGTGTATGTAATGTGTTGGTACTGTGAAATCTGTGTTGTTGTGTACGTAATGTGTTACTGCTAGGAAATATGTGTTGTTGTGTATGTAATGTGTTGGTACTATGAAATCTGTTGTTGTGTATGTAATGTCTTACTGCTATGAAATCTGTTGTATATATAATGTTACTGCTATGAAATCTGTGTTATTATTTATGTAATGTGTTAGTACTATGAAATCTATGTTGTTGTGTATGTAATGTGTTAGTACTATGAAATCTGTGTTATTGTGTATTGGATGTGTATAATGTACTGTCAGACACGGACTAAAGAATAAATCACTTGCACAATATTTACTCGTCCTCATTTTCAAAACTTTTAAAAAGAGCGAATATACTTATCGTAGAAACATATATACGTGTGTATATTATTGTTGTTGTTATAGTTGTTTATTATTATTATTATTATTATTGTTATTAATAGTTCAGTGTAATGCAGATTTAAAGGATATCCTGTTGATGTTTGTAAAATAGATATATTAGTTCCAGGATATCTGCGTCATCTGTGACCGAAGGGATAGACACTTGAAGCTAATTGGTTGTTTATCTGCATACGTTGCTTCTCCCCCCAAAATATTCGAAGTTTCCTTATTTAAAGACGTGAAACAGTAACAGAGGTCAGATATCACGATGTTGCCTGTAGTCGTAGTTCTCTGTGTTGCTGTAGTGACGTGTAGAGCGCGGTACTGTGCGAATACAGTGCCAGGTCTAAACAAACAACGTAAAGGAATTGATCTGACTAACCTCGATCTTCTCCCTTTGGACTTTAACTCCGCTGATGGTTTTCTGAGACCAGTCATAGACTACACCTGTGACGAGAGAAAAACATGGAGGAATAACCAGAATAACGTAAGTGACAAAAACACTTTTTGTAACTATTTTTATTTTTTAGTGGATATGCTGCTCTGTAGGATCATGTCATTGTAGAAATATGTTTCTAAATGCCTTTAATGCTTACACTATCAGTATTTTACTGTACAGCAGCTGTAAATAAAATCTACTGCCTTGTCACACAGGTTTTACCCAGGATGAGGCTGTTAACTGAGGTGTCTGCACTCACGTTGGGTTGTTACATCAACCAGTTTTTTCTTCTCATCAACATCTTTGTAGACTACTAGCTGCTGCACCCCTTTTATTTCTTTTTAACTAAAGTCATAAAACGTTTTGTTTGTTTTTAACTAGTCATAAAACTCCCTTTTACAACTAAACCATTCAACGTTTTATTTGTTTTTAACTAAAGTAATAAAACACCCTTTTAAATCTAAACCATTTCACGTTTATTACTTTTTAACTAAAGTCATAAAACTCCCTTTTACATCTAAACCATTTCACGTTTTATTTCTTTTTAACTAGACATAAACCTCCCTTTTACATCTAAATCATTTGACGTTTTATTTCTTTTTACACCTAAACAATTTCAAGTTTTATTTCTTTTTAACTAGTCATAAAACTCCCTTTTACATCTAAAACATTTCACGTTTTATTTCTTTTTAACTAGTTATAAAACACCCTTTTACATCTAAACCGTTTCACATTTATTTCTTTTTCACTAAAGTCATAAAACTCCCTTTTACATCTAAACCATTTCACGCTTTATTTCTTTTTAAATAGTCATAAAACTCCCTTTTACATCTAAACTATTTCACGTTTTATTTCTTTTTACACCTAAACCATTTGACATTTTATTTCTTTTTAACTAGTCATAAAACTCCCTTTTACATTTGAGCCATTTCACGTTTTATTTCTTTTTAACTAGTGATAAAACTCCCTTTTACATCTAAACCATTTCACGTTTATTTCTTTTTAACTAAAGTAATAAAACTCCCTTTTACATCTAAACCATTTCACGCTTTATTTCTTTTTAAATAGTCATAAAACTCCCTTTTACATCTAAACTATTTCACGTTTTATTTCTTTTTACACCTAAACCATTTGACATTTTATTTCTTTTTAACTAGTCATAAAACTCCCTTTTATATCTAAATCATTTGATGTTTTATTTCTTTTTAACTAGTCATAAAACTCCCTTTTACATCTGAACCATTTCACGTTTTATTTCTTTTTAACTAGTCATAAAACTCCCTTTTACATATAAACCATTTCACGTTTATTTGTTTTTAACTAAAGTAATAAAACTCCCTTTTACATCTAAACCATTTCACGTTTATTTCTTTTTAACTAAAGTCATAAAACTCCCTTTTACATTTAAACTATTTCACGTTTATTTCTTTTTAACTAAAGTCATAAAACTCCATGTCACTTAAGTGAAAAATGTGCTTCTAAACCATTTGACGTTTTATTCTACACGATGTAAGAAAGAAAAAAGTGTTTGATTTTACAACTAACAAAGAGGAATGACTTTTTAAAAATAATTTTATATCTGATCAGCAAAACAATTAATCGTAGCAAAAAGTGTTCTTCATTAAAACTCGACCTGATAAAAAGTAAACCGTGGCCTTTAAATGACAAAACAGGATTATTGGATTTACAATTTTTAAAATTATATTTGATTCAGTTTATTATGGTTTCATATATTTCATTTTATTCACAATGTTTTTATATATAATATTTGATTTATAATGACTTTATATGTAATTTATTTCAGCAAGAGTTTGACCTGCCTGATCAGGTGTGGGATATTTCTAGAATTCCCGGCGGCTGGCTGAACGCCAACACCGAAATTTTCAAGAATTATAAGGAAATAAAACGAACAATGTCCAGAAGTGCGGGTCTGGAAGTCAATTTTTTAAAAGGCGCCTTTTCCTCAAGTGGGTCTTACAAGAGCTCTCAGCACACGATTACAAATTCCTCACAGTTCATAGAGGAAGTTTCATCTTACAGTTCTGCTATGCGTGTTGATCTTCAAATGCCTTGGTCTCTCAACATGAGCAGAAACGCTAAAACTTTCATAGACAGACTACTGAGTTCAGACTTCAACTCTAAAACCGCCTCGTCCTACTTCAGGTTTATTCACTTCTTCGGTACTCACATTTTCCAGTCTGCCAATTTTGGCGGGCTGATCAAACTTCACCTGGAGACGTCCTCGGATTACTACAAAGGAAAATCTGAGAGAGATGTCAAAGCTCAGGCTGAAGCCTCGTTCCTGAAAATCCTATCAACCAATGGAGGCTATCAAGGCACCAACACTCAAGTGGACGAAACATTCAGAAAGAAAACTACTCAAACTATTCGGTATGTTATTTTACAACAACAATAAACTACTATTGCTACTATACCACTACTACAATTACTACTACTCCTGTAGTTACTATTGGTATTACTGTTATTAATTTAATCATTTGCAAATTTTAAATAATTATTAAAATGCAAATATAAAATTATCCGTTTATTATTATTGTTTACTACATATAAGCATAACACATGAAACCCAATGTCGGCAACGACAGAGCAATGGTAAGAAAAATAATAACGTTGAGGATGATGGCGAATAACTAAGCAAACTAAATCTTATTAATGTGTCTTTGTGTGTTGATTTATTTATGCTGCAGATATTACGGCGGGGACACAAATCTACTTGCTGGTAACGGAATACCAACTTGGCAGCCAACAGTTTCATCAAATCCTTGGCTTTTCTCAGGGCAGTTGATTCCTATCAGCGACTTCATTGAAGACGACAGAAAACGCGCATCAATGGAGAAAGCGGTGGCTGCTCACGTCAACAAAGCATACCTTCGCGAGATGGAGCGAATTTTGCTGAGTGCACGGCAGCGGTATGCACAAAATTCAGACATAATGAATTTACTGTCTCGAGTGAGATCTGAGATGTCTAAAATTATCCCGTCACAGAGCGTTGTGAACAGTCTTGGTAGCGAAGTGGACAGAGATTTCATTGTACCTGACTGGTTCACCAGACACACCCAGCTCTGTTACAGGTGGTACCCCGACGGTGACGGGGGTCAGTGCGGTGGAGGTGTGGGTAGAAGCCTATGTGCTAAGCCAGGGGAGATGACTCAGTATTATCGTGACGACACAGACAAGAGGGGTGGCGGTTGTCGTATGAGCTGGGGAATTATTCCCCTTACAAACTCCCGGCCATCTTGGTTTAACTCTGTACAGCTGTGTTACCGCTGGTACCCTGATGGAGATGGTGGACAATGTGGAGGTGGTGCACCACGTGAAATGTGTGTTAATGTCGGCAGCTACACTCAGTACTACCGCGATGATACCGACAGACGTAGCGGAGGCTGCCGCATGTCGTGGCGTCTGAAGGTTGGCAGTGAGGCCCCGCTGTGGATGAAGAACGCTCAGCTCTGTTACTACTGGTATCCAGATGGCGACGGTGGCCAGTGCGGAGGCGGAGGCGACATCAGCAGACAGCTGTGTGCCGTGGCCAACTCGTGGACTCGCTACTACAGGGACGACACTGACAGACGCGGTGGTGGTTGTAGAATGAGTTGGGGCATCAAGCTCGCATAGACTGTCACTTGTGTTTTGTTAAAATCTGATAAAAACTTGCTGTCGCTAAAACAAATTTATTTGTTGTTTTTCTAACGCATTCTTATTATATGCTGCAATTAACAGATATATTTTATCAAAATCATCTTTATACCTCATACGTATCTCCATAATTTGACTGTTTGTGCGTGTGTGCGTCTATACGTGTGAGTTTGTGCATTTGTCTGCATGTGCGCTTGTTTATGTAGTCTATTCGTAAATCCACGTTACAGACTAAATACACTGTAGCTGTTTTCAACAATTATTTTACTTACATGAACTGTGTTTGTAAAAAGAACTGTTTCTGTTATTAATTGTTAATTTTGTGACAACAATAGCTGAACGAGTGAAAGATAAAAGACGTGTATTACTCTTCAGTGCAGAAATCTTACAACGAAAGAAAATTGTCTCTCGTCTTAATGGGTCCGAGTAAACACGATACAAGAATCTTATTTTCTTTTTGTTTTACTTAGTCATTAAGCGTCGATCAAATAATTTTACTTCACTCTATTGTTAGAAAAACTTTTATGTCTCACGTGAGTAGGGAAATATATAAATGTATGTTTTTAATAAACAGCGGGTAGAAAGTGTAATTTTCTTCTCTTGTATCACATATTATTTTTCACTGTGTTCTCAAAGTTGGAAATGAAACTTTGACGTGAATCGTAGATAAAACTGAAGTAAAATGTTATGTTAAATTTTGTGACATGAATCGCAGTTTTTGATAAACTTCAACCTGAAAGCAGAATTGTGATTTTCATATTTCACTTTAGATTTTAAATTTCTGTATTAATCTGTTCGTGAGAAACGAGAACAATAACAGCGAAATAATAGTAAACAACAACAACAACAACAACATCAGTGTCGAATACAAAGAGCATAACCCCACAGCGGTAACTACGACAGCAGAGAGAACGACAGATACAGGAAGTACTCATTATGAACGAGTCAGACGTCGTTCTTGACGACAGTTTCTACAAGACACCCGGTACTGACGTTTTGTTAATAATAGAATCTTCTCTCTGTCTGCCCATCGTGGTCGGCAACGTCCTCATCATAGTCAGCGTCCTCAGATTTCGTCAATGCGAACTAAAACCAATCTGCTTGTGTTAAACCTGGCGATGGCCGACCTACTTGTAGGTCTTGTCATGATTCCCTACGACATCGCCTACTACACGACGTCATACATGGTGAAAAACAAATTTCTTTGTCTTCTACGCTGGGCTATCTGGATTCTCGCAATCGGCGCCTCAGTGTTAAGTCTGCTCGGCATTTCCACTGAGAGATTCATAGCTATTCTGCACCCTCTCAAATACGAGACTTTTGTCACTTTTACCAAGGTGCTGTCATTCGCAGGGTCGGTCTGGGTGAGTTTCATTGTCATTTCTTTCCTTCCATTAGCTGGCTGGAACAACTACCACGACATGGACAAATGCGACGTGCATGTTGTTTTCGCGCACGAATATATGTGGTTTGTTTACTTGTTGTTGGTCATTATGATTTCAGCCAACACAGCCTTGTTTCTGGCTGTTATGTGCACGGCGTTCAAACAGATCAGCAGAGTCCACGCGGAGCAGACGAGATTTTCCAGCAGAAGGAAACATCAGGACATTAAAAAAACTAAGCTGATGGTTCTCGTGTTTGGGGCATTTCTCGTCTGCTGGACTCCCTACGTCATCCTGGCCTTTGTCCGCCTGATGGGCTACAATGAAAAAACAAACACGTCACTCTGGCCAGAAACATCGGCCTGTCAGTGGGAACATTCAACTCTTGTGTCAACAGCGCCCTGTATGGCTGGAGAAACACGGATTTTCGTGACGCTTTTAAACAAATTTTAAAATGTCGCTGCGAAGGTAATTTAAAACATCGTCAGTCGCGATTGAAAGTGACAGTCGTTAGTGTTCTTTCAGTCAACGAAATGATGTGATCGTCAGTGAGGAAATGAAACAATTCAAGCATGTAACTATCAGTTTGAATATCTCACATCTTATACGATTTTCATGTGATACAATCAGATTCATACCTGAAAATCATTCGCTGTATTATTTTACAAAATATTATCCTCAGATTAATAACGATAAATAAAAAGAATATTTAATTTGAAATATTAACGTGAACATCTTCATGTATATGGATTCACATCTGAGAAATAATATATAGGAGGACTGTGTGACAGTCGAGGGCGTTGCTTGGAAACTGACACAAACACCGGGCAGCAAGTACAAAACTGATAAACAAAGAGAAAACGTGAGTTTGTGATTTTCTTTGTGTCAACGTATGAGCTGGTAAAACATAAAGTATGAACTGGTAAAACATCAAGTGTGTGCTGGTAAAACATCAAGTTTGAGCTGGTAAAACAGGATAAAATTTATAAACCACTTAACGTTGACTACAAATTGGAAAAATGCTCTCTGTGCGAAAAGAATATTGAGAATGTGACCAACACAGAATTTGGAATCGTGCTGAAAAAAACATAAACAAAAATAAAAGTAATACAAATATCTTTTTTTTTTTTTATCTTACCTTAGTTTGATAACACAGTGTGTTCTATCATCTACTATCTAAATAAATCTGACTTATTAGTATTATCTTTTACATCACGCGATTATGAAAGTCAAAAACGTATTTAATAGTTTAATTAATACACATGACTTACTTAATATATATAACTTACTTTACACACGTGAATTACTTGTTATACTAATTTACTTTACATACGTGAAATGCTATACATACATGACCTACTACATATAGATGAGTTACTTTATGTAGGTGCTTATATTACATACATAATATACTGTACATGCTTGATATACTTTATATACGTTTTTATAGTATATACATGATGTACTGTACATATATATGAGATACTTTATATACGTGTTTATATTACATACATGATGTACTGTACATACATGATACTTACATTGTTGAACACTACAGATACAAAACTCGTGTATTTCTGCGAACAGTCATCCTGTAACAGTCCATTCAATACATTCACTGAGGAGTTGTCTTTTCCTGAAATCTTCTCATCGCTTACAGAATTCTCAGATGTCTGTGATCCAACTTCAGTGACACATTTTGTGGAGTCTACAGAACTAGTTTCCATGTCTACGACCGTACGTTGTGTACGACGTTCGTCTGATTTCAACGTTGGTACAGCTGTAACGTCAGACAGTGAAGATGCAATGACGTCCTTCTCATTATAAAATGTGTTTTCGTCTTCTAGCGTTAAATCAGAATTTGTGACTGGAAGAACTATCTGTGGAGGAGGGGAGACAACTCGATCTTTGTATATCTCTGTACCATACAGCAACGAAACACTTGGTCTACTCTCATGTTTAGTAATCTCGGGAGTTATCGGAAAATGCCGATCACTGTCTTTCATATATGTTGAGCCATCAGTGATGTTTCCGCTGCCACATTTTATATCAGTTGGGTTGTTCTTGACACAAGCGGATGAAGACTACTTCTTATTATAGGATATACCAGAAAATACAATTTACATTCATTCAGCGATACATGCAGTTTAATGTTCTGTATAACATATAATAAATGCACAAACATGTTTGAGATGAACAACAATGTTGAAAGTTTATTCTCTCACACAGTCTGTTAAAAATAGACTTGTAATGATTCAACTTTTATTTGTTCAATCTGAGACAAATAGGATTTCACCCTCTGACATTACCTCAGTAGACTCTTCATTTGTTTAATTTTAATATTTTAATAATCAAATGTGTGGCGGCTTAGGATAACCAGTCACATTGTGAAAATGATCAAAACTCAGGTTTTGATGGAATAAAATCAACCACATTCTACAAATAAGTGATACGCGATGCATGTTGGTGCGATGTCAGAGATTTTAGATGAATTTTAGATGATTTTAGATGAATAGTGCGTAGATTTAGATTAATTTCATTAATTAAGATTTTGACAGGTCACTCAAAAACACAAAGGACATGTTTTATTGACAAATTTCAGAAATATATATATACACACACACACATGAAAACGAGATGTTTTAAAAACTATTTATGGTGAAAAAAAAATTGATCAATTGATGCACTGGACTGCATTAATAGGCTGTAACTAAAATTTACATTGCGCGACATCCGACTGGTAATCCTAAGCAGCCACACAAATGTTAGAAGATTGAATTCGTTGCGTGGATGTATGAAGTAACTATATAATACAGATACAGATCAGTAATAAACAAATTATAATTAATTTTTCAGTCTGACGCATGCGCAATAAGAAAGAAGCAATCTGAAACCGGGAGCAATCTAAAACGTGTCACCGGGTGTATAGAATGACCGGTATACAGAATTACCGGATATAACACTGTTACTTGTCACTTCAGTTATTTTATTTCCGTGCGTCAGCTGTAACATTTTATTGTCGTTGTTGTTGTTTTTGTTACTATACTACTACTGCTACTACTACTACAACAACAACAACTAATACTACTATTACTACTATTAAGCTACAACAGCCTCTATTATGTATACTAATACTACGACTGCTACTACTACTATTACGATTACTAGTACTACGACAAGTCTGGTGTTACTACAACGACTACTACTGCGACTACTATTACTATTTCTACTACTATTACCACTACTACTGCTACTACTATTAGCGAATAAGGGTTTTAGCCGTGGTGTATAAATTTACGTCGCTTTGCACTAGAGGTTACAGGCACTGGAAACAATGTGATTTGTCTCCTACGCAAACAACAACAAATTTAATATTTATTTTATTTAAGTGTATAGGATATGTTAGTATTATGTTGTGAATAGAGCAAAGAATACGTCACATGCGTAATGTTTTTTCGAAATGTGTTTGTGTAATATTTTTGTTATTATTATTATTATTATTATTATTATTATTATTATTATTATTATTATTGTTATTATTATTATTATTGTTATTATTATTTCAGTGTAATGCAGATTTAAAGGATATTGTTTGACATTTGTCACCCGATATTTTAGATCCGGGATATCTGCTTCATCTGTGACTGCGAGGTAAGACACCTGGAGCTAATTGGTTGTTTATCTGCATACGTCGCTTCTCCCCCCAAAATATTCGAAGTTTTCTTATTTAAAGACGTGAAACAGTAACACAGGTCAGATATCACGATGTTGCCTGTAGTCGTAGTTCTCTGTGTTGCTGCAGTGACGTGTAGAGCGCGGTACTGTGCGAATCCAGTGCCAGGTCTAAACAAACAACGTAGAGGAATTGATCTGACTAAACTCGATCTTCTCCCTTTGGACTTTAACTCCGCTGATGGTTTTCTGAGACCAGTCATAGACTACACCTGTGACGAGAGAAAAACATGGAGGAATAACCAGAATAACGTAAGTGACAAAAACACTTTTTGTAACTATTTTTATTTTTATTTTTTAGTGGATATGCTGCTCTGTAGGATCGTGTCATTGTAGAAATATATTTACACTATCAGTATTTTACTGTACAGCAGCTGTAAATAAAATCTACTGCCTTGTCACACAGGTTTTACTCAGGAAATTTGACTAGTTTAAAATAACAATATATTTTATTAAATTTCTCATGTTTTAATATATTTGATTTAATTTATCATATTTTTATATATTTCATTTTATTCACAATGTTTTTATATATAATATTTGATTTATAATGACTTTATATGTAATTTATTTCAGCAAGAGTTTGACCTGCCTGATCAGGTGTGGGATATTTCTAGAATTCCCGGCGGCTGGCTGAACGCCAACACAGAAATTTTCAAGAATTATAAGGAAATAAAACGAACAATGTCTATAAATGTGGGCCTTGGAATCAATTTTTTAAGAGGCGCCTTTTCCTGTAGTGGATCTTACAAGAAGTATCAGCAAACGGTTACAAATTCCTCACAGTTCATAGAAGAAATTTCATCTTACAGTTCTGCTATGCGTGTTGATCTTCAAATGCCCCGGTCTCTCAACATGAGCAGACACGCTAAAACTTTCATAGACAGACTGCCGAGTTCACACTTCAACTCTAAAACCGCCTCGTCCTACTTCAGGTTTATTCACTTCTTCGGTACTCACATTTTCCAGTCTGCCAATTTTGGCGGGCTGATCAAACTTCACCTGGAGACGTCCTCGGATTACTACAAAGGAAAATCTGAGAGAGATGTCAAAGTTCAGGCTGAAGCCTCGTTCTTTATATTCCTCTCAATCCATGGAGGCTATCACAGTGACAACATTCAAGTGGACAAAACATTCAGAAAGAAAAGCACTCGAACTATTCGGTATGTTATTTTATAACAGCAACAATAACTACTATTACTACTTCCACTACTACAACTACTACTACTACTGCTACTCTTGTAGTTACTAATACTGTTATTAATTTAATCATTTGCAAATTTTAAATAATTATTAAAATGCAAATATAAAATTATCCGTTTATTATTATTGTTTACTACATATAAGCATAACACATGAAACCCAATGTCGGCAACGACAGAGCAATGGTAAGAAAAATAATAACGTTGAGGATGATGGCGAATAACTAAGCAAACTAAATCTTATTAATGTGTCTTTGTGTGTTGATTTATTTATGCTGCAGATATTACGGCGGGGACACAAATCTACTTGCTGGTAACGGAATACCAACTTGGCAGCCAACAGTTTCATCAAATCCTTGGCTTTTCTCAGGGCAGTTGATGCCTATCAGCGACTTCATTGAAGACGACAGAAAACGCGCCTCAATGGAGAAAGCGGTGGCTGCTTACGTCAACAAAGCATACCTTCGCGAGATAAGGCGAATTTTGCTGAGTGCACGGCAGCGGTATGCACAAAATTCAGACATAATGAATTTACTGTCTCGAGTGAGATCTGAGATGTCTAAAATTATCCCGTCACAGAGCGTTGTGAACAGTCTTGGTAGCGAAGTGGACAGAGATTTCATTGTACCTGACTGGTTCACCAGACACACCCAGCTCTGTTACAGGTGGTACCCCGACGGTGACGGGGGTCAGTGCGGTGGAGGTGTGGGTAGAAGCCTATGTGCTAAGCCAGGGGAGATGACTCAGTATTATCGTGACGACACGGATGGGAGGGGCGGCGGTTGTCGTATGAGCTGGGGAATTATTCCCCTTACAAACTCCCGGCCATCTTGGTTTAACTCAGTAGAGCTGTGTTACCGCTGGTACCCTGATGGAGATAGTGGACAATGTGGAGGTGATGTACCACGTGAAATGTGTGTCAATGTCGGCAGCTACACTCAGTACTACCGCGATGATACCGACGGACGTAGCGGAGGCTGCCGCATGTCGTGGCGTCTGAAGGTTGGCAGTGCGGCCCCGCTGTGGATGAAGAACGCTCAGCTCTGTTACTACTGGTATCCAGACGGCGACGGTGGCCAGTGCGGAGGCGGAGGCGACATCAGCAGACAGCTGTGTGCCGTGGCCAACTCGTGGACTCGCTACTACAGGGACGACACTGACAGACGCGGTGGTGGTTGTAGAATGAGTTGGGGCATCAAGCTCGCATAGACTGTCACTTGTGTTTTGTTAAAATCTGATAAAAACTTGCTGTCGCTAAAACAAATTTATTTGTTGTTTTTCTAACGCATTCTTATTATATGCTGCAATTAACAGATATATTTTATCAAAATCATCTTTATACCTCATACGTATCTCCATAATTTGACTGTTTGTGCGTGTGTGCGTCTATGCGTGTGAGTTTTGTGCATTTGTCTGCATGTGCGCTTGTTTATGTAGTCTATTCGTAAATCCACGTTACAGACTAAATACACTGTAGCTGTTTTCAACAATTATTTTACTTACATGAACTGTGTTTGTAAAAAGAACTGTTTCTGTTATTAATTGTTAATTTTGTGACAACAATAGCTGAACGAGTGAAAGATAAAAGACGTGTATTACTCTTCAGTGCAGAAATCTTACAACGAAAGAAAATTGTCTCTCGTCTTAATGGGTCCGAGTAAACACGATACAAGAATCTTATTTTCTTTTTGTTTTACTTAGTCATTAAGCGTCGATCAAATAATTTTACTTCACTCTATTGTTAGAAAAACTTTTATGTCTCACGTGAGTAGGGAAATATATAAATGTATGTTTTTAATAAACAGCGGGTAGAAAGTGTAATTTTCTTCTCTTGTATCACATATTATTTTTCACTGTGTTCTCAAAGTTGGAAATGAAACTTTGACGTGAATCGTAGATAAAACTGAAGTAAAATGTTATGTTAAATTTTGTGACATGAATCGCAGTTTTTGATAAACTTCAACCTGAAAGCAGAATTGTGATTTTCATATTTCACTTTAGATTTTAAATTTCTTTATTAATCTGTTCGTGAGAAACGAGAACAATAACCGCGAAATAACAGTAAACAACAACAACAACAACAACAACATCAGTGTCGAATACAAATAGCCTAACCCCACAGCGGTAACTACGACAGCAGAGAGAACGACAGATACAGGAAGTACTCATTATGAACGAGTCAGACGTCGTTCTTGACGACAGTTTCTACAAGACACCCGGTACTGACGTTTTGTTAATAATAGAATCTTCTCTCTGTCTGCCCATCGTGGTCGGCAACGTCCTCATCATAGTCAGCGTCCTCAGATTTCGTCGACTGCGAACTAAAACCAATCTGCTTGTGTTAAACCTGGCGATGGCCGACCTACTTGTAGGTCTTGTCATGATTCCCTACGACATCGCCTACTACACGACGTCATACATGGTGAAAAACAAATTTCTTTGTCTTCTACGCTGGGCTATCTGGATTCTCGCAATCGGCGCCTCAGTGTTAAGTCTGCTCGGCATTTCCACTGAGAGATTCATAGCTATTCTGCACCCTCTCAAATACGAGACTTTTGTCACTTTTACCAAGGTGCTGTCATTCGCAGGGTCGGTCTGGGTGAGTTTCATTGTCATTTCTTTCCTTCCATTAGCTGGCTGGAACAACTACCACGACATGGACAAATGCGACGTGCATGTTGTTTTCGCGCACGAATATATGTGGTTTGTTTACTTGTTGTTGGTCATTATGATTTCAGCCAACACAGCCTTGTTTCTGGCTGTTATGTGCACGGCGTTCAAACAGATCAGCAGAGTCCACGCGGAGCAGACGAGATTTTCCAGCAGAAGGAAACATCAGGACATTAAAAAAACTAAGCTGATGGTTCTCGTGTTTGGGGCATTTCTCGTCTGCTGGACTCCCTACGTCATCCTGGCCTTTGTCCGCCTGATGGGCTACAATGAAAACAAACACGTCACTCTGGCCAGAAACATCGGCCTGTCAGTGGGAACATTCAACTCTTGTGTCAACAGCGCCCTGTATGGCTGGAGAAACACGGATTTTCGTGACGCTTTTAAACAAATTTTAAAATGTCGCTGCGAAAGGTAATTTTAAAACATCGTCAGTCGCGATTGAAAGTGACAGTCGTTAGTGTTCTTTCAGTCAACGAAATGATGTGATCGTCAGTGAGGAAATGAAACAATTCAAGCATGTAACTATCAGTTTGAATATCTCACATCTTATACGATTTTCATGTGATACAATCAGATTCATACCTGAAAATCATTCGCTGTATTATTTTACAAAATATTATCCTCAGATTAATAACGATAAATAAAAAGAATATTTAATTTGAAATATTAACGTGAACATCTTCATGTATATGGATTCACATCTGAGAAATAATATATAGGAGGACTGTGTGACAGTCGAGGGCGTTGCTTGGAAACTGACACAAACACCGGGCAGCAAGTACAAAACTGATAAACAAAGAGAAAACGTGAGTTTGTGATTTTTTTTGTGTCAACGTAAGACGATCCTCCTAGCATTTTCTAGTCTTGTAAATTCTATTAATGAATTTATACTTTTTTGGCGTAGTCTATTTTTTTATTTTATTTTTTTTTATTTCTGCTTCATAATTGTTCTAAGGGTAATTTATTTTTTATCGGAATCACTAATACACATGTATGGATTAATCACTAATGCACACGTATGGTTAATAAGTAATACACATGTATGGATTAATCACTAATACACATATATGAATTAATGACTAATACACATGTATGGATTAATCACTAATACTCATGTATGGATTAATCACTAATACACACGTATGGATTAATTCCCAATACACATGTATGGATTAATCACTAATGCACACGTATGGTTAATAAGTAATAGACATGTATGAATTAATCACTAATATACGTACATGTAATACACATGTATGGATTAATCACTAATACTAATATGTTGTCACATTTATGTTGTACAAATTAATTCAGCAAAGAAGTGATTAATGTTGACACTTTATTTAACATATCTCGGACAAGTGTTTCGTATTGCTAATCAAACTGATGATAAAAAAAGCAGAATTTGCTTGGATAAAAGTGATTATTAATATATAATTATTATATTAGATGAAATTATTATTACCAGAAAAAAGTGTAATTATTTTATACTGATTTAAAAAAAAAAACACTTGTTTTTGTCTTCCTTATCAGTAAGAAAACCCCACTAAAAGTTTGTTAAAGTGTTATCGAATAAATAGTAAATCTGTTTTATGTCAGCATATACAGAAACACATATAGACATACAACACATAAACAGACACACTCACAAATACAGGAACAGAGTTTTAAAATGAAAATTGAAATAAATATCTAAAAAATGGAAATTTATACAAGTTTTGTTTTCTGTTACTTCAAAAGTTTAAACAATTTTTCCACGACATTTCCCTCCGTGACATTCTGGAAAAGGGAATGTGTCTGGTACGATCTGAGTGGGTGTGGTCAGCTCCAAAACTGTGTCCCCGAGTCCGTAGTACGACACCTGAAAATTACGCGTTAATAATGTCTCAAGTTTGTGTGTAGATGTATGGACAGTGTGTGTAGATGTATGGACAGTGTGTGTAGATGTGATACAGTGTGTGTGGATGTGATACAGTGTGTGTAGATGTATGGACAGTGTGTGTAGATGTATGGACAGTGTGTGTAGATGTATGGACAGTGTGTGTAGATGTGATACAGTGTGTGTAGATGTATGGACAGTGTGTGTAGATGTATGGATAGTGTGTGTAGATGTGATACAGTGTGTGTGGATGTGATACAGTGTGTGTAGATGTATGGACAGTGTGTGTAGATGTATGGACAGTGTGTGTAGATGTGATACAGTGTGTGTAGATGTATGGACAGTGTGTGTAGATGTGATACAGTGTGTGTAGATGTATGGACAGTGTGTGTAGATGTATGGACAGTGTGTGTAGATGTGATGTACCGCGTTTGTAGATGTGATACAGTATGTGTAGATGTGATACAGTGTGTGTGGATGTAATGTACCGCGTTTGTAGATGTGATACAGTATGTGTAGATGCGATGTACCGTGTTTGTAGATGTGATACAGTGTGGGTAGATGTGATACAGTGTGTCTGGATGTGATGTACCGCGTTTGTAGATGTGATACAGTGTGGGTAGATGTGATACAGTGTGTGTGGATGTGATACAGTGTGTGTGGATGTGATGTACCGTGTTTGTAGATGTGATACAGTGTGTGTGGATGTGATACAGTGTGTGTGTGGATGTGATGTACCGCGTTTGTAGATGTGATGTACCGCGTTTGTAGATGTGATACAGTGTGTGTGGATGTAATGTACCGCGTTTGTAGATGTGATACAGTATGTGTAGATGCGATGTACCGTGTTTGTAGATGTGATACAGTGTGTGTGGATGTAATGTACCGCGTTTGTAGATGTGATACAGTATGTGTAGATGCGATGTACCGTGTTTGTAGATGTGATACAGTGTGTGTGGATGTGATGTACCGCGTTTGTAGATGTGATACAGTGTGTGTGGATGTAATGTACCGCGTTTGTAGATGTGATACAGTATGTGTAGATGCGATGTACCGTGTTTGTAGATGTGATACAGTGTGGGTAGATGTGATACAGTGTGTGTGGATGTGATGTACCGCGTTTGTAGATGTGATGTACCGCGTTTGTAGATGTGATACAGTGTGTGTGGATGTGATGTACTGCGTTTGTAGATGTGATACAGTGTGTGTAGATGTGACATTCGGTGTATAGATGTGTGTAGATTATATGTACAGTTAGTGTGTAACTTACTTGTATGAAAAACCCGGTCCAGTAAGAAGATTTGAAATTTTCTACTGAGTATACTGTCAAACTCTGAAAACATGGTATAGAAATATTAGTGATTGTTTAAAAGTATAATTTCTACCCAGTGTAATGTCAAACTCTGAAAACATAGTATAGAAATATTAGTGATTGTATAAAAGTATAAAACATTTGATGTACAGTGTGTGTGCAGATGTGATGTACAGAGTGTGTGTGGATGTTATGTACATTGTTGTATAGATGTTATGTACAGTTCTTTAGAATTGTTACTTAATAGAGTGTATAGATGTGATATACAGTGTATGTAGATGTGACGTACCATTTGTATATAGATGATGTACACTTTGGATAGATCTGATGTACAGTGTGAGTAGATGTGATGTGTAATGTGGAGACGTGTTGTACAATGAGTGTAGAAGTGAAGTACAGTGTGTGTAGATGTGATGTACAGTGTGAGTAGATGTGATGTACAGTGCGAGTAGATGTGAAGTACAGTGTGTGTAGATGTGATGTACAGAATGAGTAGATGTGATGTACAGTGTGAGTAGATGTGAAGTACAGTGTGTGTAGACGTGTTGTACAATGTATGTAGACGTGTTGTACAATGTATGTAGATGTGCTGTACAGTGTGTAGATGTGTTATATTGTGTGTAGATGTGTTGTACAGTGTGTGTAGATGTGATATTCAGTGTGTATAGATGTGATGTACAGTGCTTTAGAATTATTATTTAATAAACATAAATTTCAGTGTTTGTGTAGGTGTGATGTACAGTGTATGTAGATGTGATGTACCATTTGTATAGATACGATGTACAGTTTGCATAGATATGATGTACAGTGTGAGTAGATGTGATTATATTGTGTATAGATGTAATTACAGTGTGTGTGTAGACGTGATGTATTGTGAGTAAACATATGATAGTCGGTGTATGGATGTGATGTACAGTGTGTATATATGTGATGTACAGTGTGCATAGATGTGATGTACAGTGCGCGTAGATGTGATGTACAGTGCTTTAAAAATGTTATTTGTTGTAGATCTTCTATACAGTATTGGTGATGTGAGCTATGATTAGTTCCTCACACAACAGCTGCAGGCTTTTTTCCCATTCCAGCTAATGTCTCACGATATATCAAGCTTTGTTAGATATGGAAAGGTACATATAAAATATCACTCTCTGCTTCTAAATGATAAGATGACAGCGGGTTTCTTCTCTCATATTCGTATCATACATAACATCTAATGTTAGTTAAAAGTATGTTCTAGTGAAATTAAACACACCTCCTGACTGACGGGCTGTTCAAACCACAGCACCGGGTGAAACTTCTTTTTGTGCATCGGGTCTGACGGGTCTGCTACCAGTAGTCTGAAATCTCGTCTAAAGATAAATCAACATCATCATCATCATCATCACCATCATCATCATTATTAATATTATTATTTCAGCTGAGAATTAGAATTATTTTTAGAAGAGTTGATGAAACTGCTTTTTGGAGTATTATTGATGAATAAAATGTGTGTATGTGTTAAGAAATGTGACACATCTGAGATGACTGGAGCAAAATACATCATAACATGTTAGTAGTAAATAAACACTGAAGATTAGTATATAGTTTTAATAAAAAGAAAACATAATATAAGTGTTAGTAAAAACTGAACACGTAAAATTTGTATTTCATATCATGTGGCCATTGCTCCTGGGAGTCTTTGATTAGTTGACTGTAGGGAGTGGTGAAATATAGTTGACTTTCGTGGTGGAAAATATTAGAAATCGATAACAATAACACTAAATGTTTATCTTGTTGTCATAACAACGGATTTATAAAGTATACCTTAGTTGTATATAATACTTTCACGATAAAGACTAAATCTGTTTTAGAAATAGCATTACAAACACTGGCACGATTTGAACAACTAATGTGTAGACAGTTCTTTAAGAAAAACTGCATCTGAATAAAATGAATTAAGAAATAATGAAACTCTACACAGGACGAGTCTATATTACCTGTTGTCAATGGTTACAGCGCGGAAACATTTGACTAGTTTAGGCTTTTTGTCTGTGTAAACAGTCAGCTTGGTGCTGTTCTCTTTCTGAAACAAATGATTTGACATCACACAATAGATGTTTAATATGAACATAACATGGCAGTATGACGTCATATATATAATATGATATATTATGTCCATTGTTATATTAAGTGAAATATGTACTATCACTTGATATACATTATGTGACTTAGTGTATGTAATATTACATAATTTTGTATAAAATAATATCATATTTTTAACTCGACATAGAATACTGAATATTATTCGTTCTACGACTTGATTACTTGATGTAGGAATATGATATGAATTACGTAATATGAATAATATTTGTAAAATGAGAAGATTTTCACTAAATGTATGTAATATAACATGATATAGTTAATATGTTCTTATATATGTAAAGTGATATAGAATAAGTTGATATATGTAAAGTGATATAGTGTATTTAGCTTGATGTGATATCTGTAACGATATGTTTATAAATAACGATATATTAAATATCTAATGTAAATGGCGTGACATCTGTGACTGTGTCTGTGTGTATGTGTGTTCATTCATGTGATAGATTAAAATGATTTAGGATGTTATGGAAGAAAACTATTACCTTAATAACTTTCCAAGTCAACCTAGGTAACTGTACATCCTATAATATAAAAGGAAGAAATATTTCAGGATTTATTCAGTACATTTTAGGTCTATTTAATTAATAAATAAATAAATAAATAAATAAATAAATAAATAAATAAATAAATAAATAAATAAATAAATAAGTTACTAAATAAGTAAGTAAGTAAATAAATGATCAAAATATATAAGTAAGTAAATGTTTTCTGAATCGTCCCCCTGAATGTGAAACCAAAAACACACGTAGAATAATCTGAAAACTTGATATTCTAAGAACAATATGGAAAAATACTTCAGGTATCAATTAGTAAAACAAATAAAAAATGAACTCGTAAAACAGATAAAACATGAAATGGTAAAAAAGTCAACCATGAACTGGTAAGACATCAAATATGAATTGGTAACACATCAAATATGAAATGGTAAAACATCAAGTATGAACCGGTAAAACGTCAAGTATGAATTGGTAAAACGTCAATTATGAACTAGTGAAATGTCAAGTATGAACTGATGAAACGTCAAGTATGAACTGGTAAAACATCAAGTATGAACTGGTAAAACGTCAAGTATGAACTGGTAAAACATCAAGTATGAATTGGTGAAACCCCAAGTATGAACTGATAAAACGTCAAATATGAACTGATAAAACAAGTATGAACTGGTAAAACATCAAGTATGAACTAGTAAAACAGGATAAAATTTATAAACCACTTAACGTTGACTACAAATTGGAAAAATGCTCTCTGTGCGAAAAGAATATCCAGAATGTGACCAACACAGATGTGATCGGCATTTGGAATCGTGCTGAAACAAGACACAGATAAAAATAAAAGTAAAAAAAAAAAAAAAATGTATGAATGGCTTTTAACACAATATGTTCTATCATCTACTATCTAACTAAATCTGACTCATTAGTATTATATTTTGCTACACGAGATTATTTTATTGTAAAACACATTTAATAATTTAATTAATACACGTGACTTACTTAATATATATATATATATATATATATATATATATATAGTTTACTTTACACACGTGAATTACTTTATATACTAATTTACTTTACATACGTGGAATACTGTACATACATGACCTACTACATATAGATGAGTCACTTTATATAGGTGTCTATATTACATGTACTGTACATATATGAGATAGTTTATATACGTGCTTATAGTACATACATAATGTACTGTACATACATTAGATACTTTATATACCTGTTTATATTATATACATGATGTACTATACATAATACAACTATATGTGACTTGCTTTATAAACATGCTTAATTAAAATACGTCGTTTACTTTTATATGTGACTTAATCTGTATACATAACTCACTGTATGTGCGTGGTTACAGTGTGTACGTGACTCACTTGGTGTGCATGATTACAGTATGAGCGTGACTTACTTTATGCACGTTATTTACAGAATGTTCGTGACTCACTTTATGTACGAGGAACCTGTGAACTGGTTAAAGTAGTAGTGTGGATTGTCTAACGTGATTTACAGAATGTTCGTGACTCACTTTATGTACGAGGGACCTGTGAGCTGGTTAAAGTAGAAGTGTGGATTGTCTAACGTGATTTACAGAATGTTCGTGACTCACTTTATGTACGAGGGACCTGTGAGTTGGTTAAAGTAGAAGTGTGGATCGTCCAACGTGATTTACAGTGTGTACGTGACTCACTTTATGTACGAGGGACCTGTGAGTTGGTTAAAGTAGAAGTGTGGATCGTCCAACGTGATTTACAGTGTGTACGTGACTCACTTTATGTACGAGGGACCTGTGAGTTGGTTAAAGTAGAAGTGTGGATCGTCCAACGTGATTTACAGTGTGTACGTGACTCACTTTATGTACGAGGGACCTGTGAGTTGGTTAAAGTAGAAGTGTGGATCGTCCAACGTGATTTACAGTGTGTACGTGACTCACTTTATGTACGAGGGACCTGTGAGTTGGTTAAAGTAGAAGTGTGGATTGTCTAACGTGATTTACAGCTGGTTAAATGTACGTGACTCACTTTATGTACGAGGGACCTGTGAGTTGGTTAAAGTAGAAGTGTGGATTGTCTAACGTGATTTACAGAATGTACGTGACTCACTTTATGTACGAGGGACCTGTGAGCTGGTTAAAGTAGAAGTGTGGATTGTCTAACGTGATTTACAGAATGTACGTGACTCACTTTTTACGAGGGATGTACTGGAGGACCTGTGAGCTGGTTAAAGTAGAAGTGTGGATTGTCTAACGTGATTTACAGAATGTACGTGACTCACTTTATGTACGAGGGACCTGTGAGCTGGTTAAAGTAGTAGTGTGGATTGTCTAACGTGATTTACAGAATGTACGTGACTCACTTTATGTACGAGGGACCTGTGAGCTGGTTAAAGTAGAAGTGTGGATTGTCTAACGTGATTTACAGAATGTACGTGACTCACTTTATGTACGAGGGACCTGTGAGCTGGTTAAAGTAGTAGTGTGGGTTGTCTAACATGAAATACTCGTCACCTGTCGTGTCAATAATTAACTTGGGCATTGTCAGCCGATCAGCATAGGCTGAAATAAACATTTACAACAACATTGACCTCAGCAGCAGCTGCAGCAGCAGCGCTACAACAACAACAATAATAATAATTAACAGTGACATTAAAAACAACCATAATAATAATAAAAATAATGATGATTATGGTTATGACGATTATTATTATTATTATTATTATTATTATTTACAAAAGGAGCTATTTTTGAGAAATGTAGATTACCAATAGGGTCAATTATTTTTTTGAGTGTTTGAGCCTGAGGTAAGTCTAGCATTGCTGTGAAGTTCAGTTTGTAGAAAGATGACAGTGCAAAAGACCAACCTCCGTACGCCCGATACATGTGATGTAGACTCTGTAAGTAGACACACATACACACATGTATACAGATTTAGAAACATAGATATGTACATACGTACATACGTACACACGTACAAATGTACATATGCACATATATTATTTATACAGAGAGACATCCATACATATTTTACGTACATATACGAACATGCAAACACATATACAGACAGAGAGACAGACGTACAGACAAACACATTGAAAAAAGATATTTACGTCAAACATATTGAGGAGATCGAAAACAATGGGCGAGAATGCGACTACGCGTTTGTCCACTGCAGCGGTGAGCCAGGCTGCCCAGGATCTCTGAAAGAAAGAATCAGTCTGACCACTTTTGTAGCGGCTCGTTTGTGAGAAAAAAGTGTATAAAGTAGTGTGACAAACATAAAGTTTGAAGTAGATATTTACAGATTATTGAAGTCATGATTATCAATTTTAAACTTTTCAGTTATCTAAATATTACATCATCCTTACCTTAGATGCACCAGAAATAATAAACTTTTTGATATTTAGTCCAGCTTTCTGTTTGACCACGGCAGTGCCAGTATCCATTGCTCGTACACAGGCCTGAAAACAAACCACAGAGTAACTTTTGTGGTTTCTACCTGTGACTGTGTGTGACTGCTTGTTTAGAGTAAACTCAGATGTTTTGCAGTAAAAAGATTTTAAAGTAAATTACAGTCCACATATCATCAGTCCATTAGGTGTAGGTTAAAGAACACAAAACAGAGGTTGTATCTACTGTTATTTACTGTATTAAAACAAAATAAAGAACGAAAGAAGAAAAGTAAACAGGCTAGACTTGCCTTTTCTTCTCTTCTTTTTTTTTTTTTTTGTTGTTCTTCCTCTGTTTTCTGGTGGGTTCCAGTGAGACATCGTAGACTTTATGAGTTTGCTGAAGTGATCGAGTTAAGCGAAATATTGTTATTATTACCTTTGTCATGGGGAGGAGAGCCAGTTTGAGTGGATCCTGCCCCTGCTGCAGGTAGGTTACTACTGTCCAGGCGAGTATGGAAGTCTCAGACCATGCTCTGTGGGTGGGGTCATTCTGAAACACGAATACTGATTATATCACTTTCAAACTTGCAGATATGGCATATAAACTCTACATGCCTGTAATGGTACTTACTGCAAAATACAACGGTTCATTTGGAATCATTCGTAGGTTGATGCTGACTATACCCAGAGACAAACCCATCAGTGAAACAGAAAACACAAAAGGTCCTTCAGTGCCTGGACTGGAAAGTAAAAAATTTGCCATATAAGCAAGTTTGAAATCAGACATTCATTTTTCTGTGAAAACTTTCAGTGTCATATAATTATTTTTTTTTTTATGGAGTATCATTTATCACTGTTAGTTCCAAGTTATAATTTTATATAATATCCTTCAGTTCAACACGAGTGTATTAAAAGGTATAATTCATAAAGACAACTTTTTATCAAAAATATCATGTTTTATTAATAAAGCTTACGGATCTTTATTGGATCCAGCATCAGCGAACAAAAATGCAACATCCGGGTGCTTTATGACGTCAGGAATGAAAATATCGACGTAATGCCACCATAACTGTTGATTAGTCACAAATCCTGGGAATCGATAGTTTAAAGATAATTAATAAAATAACATTAGTAGAAAAATCAATAAAAAAAATCAGGCAGTGAAATTATCTAAAAATGAAATATATTCATAATTTGTTTTCTCATTATTTTGAGGATAAAGAGACAAAACTGCGACAGCACGTAAGCGAGAAGACCCCTGTGTGGGTTTTCACCACAGTATATACTTCAGTCACAAGAACATGAAGAAATCAATTATAGTGAACGCAATAGAAGTGTTTCAGTGAACGCTATAGAAGTGTTTTAGTGAACGCAATAGAAGAGTTTCAGGGAGCGCTATAGAAGTGTTTTAGTGAACAGTATAGAAGTGTTTTAGTGAACGCAATAGAAGTGTTTCAGGGAGCGCTATAGAAGTGTTTTAGTGAACAGTATAGAAGTGTTTCAGGGAACGCTATAGAAGTGTTTTAGTGAACAGTATAGAAGTGTTTTAGTGAACGCTATAGAAGTGTTTCAGGGAACGCTATAGAAGTGTTTTAGTGAACAGTATAGAAGTGTTTCAGGGAACGCTATAGAAGTGTTTTTAGTGAACAGTATAGAAGTGTTTCAGGGAACGCTATAGAAGTGTTTTAGTGAACAGTATAGAAGTGTTTCAGGGAACGCTATAGAAGTGTTTTAGTGAACAGTATAGAAGTGTTTCAGTGAACGCTATAGAAGTGTTTTAGTGAACAGTATAGAAGTGTTTCAGGGAACGCTATAGAAGTGTTTCAGTGAACGCTATACAAGTATTTTGGTGAACACTATATTTCAGCCAGTCACAATCAGTGTAAAGCTCATATCAGTCTTGGATGACGTGAAAATGTGAACTCAAGATGTATATCTATCAGCCTACATCTTTACCTTTTCCCCACGTTTGTGACGTCATATTGATAGAATAAAGCGTGTAGTTTTCTCCACGTGTCACGTTTGTAATCGTCCAGTTGTAGGATGGGTCAGGTTTGTTCACGTAATCGTCCAGTGGCGTCCCGTGTACGATCGTTAAGAGAAAACACAAAACAGTAATCATACTTAGTCTCCTTTAAGCTATTCAGACTAAATATCTACTGACGACAGTAAAACTCTGGGAAGATTAAGAGGCGTACACAACTTTATTAACATAGTCATATGATTTTTGGATAACAGCAATGATAAAAGTATCTATAGTAATACTGATAAAAGAAGACAATTAATATCTAACTTGTTTCTTGATCTAATAAAATTGTGTCTGTGTTTATCTTTCATCTAACCTGAACTCGATGCCGAGTTAACTTGTCTCACAGAGGATTGCCTGAGATAGTAAATAACAATTGAGATAATGATGATGATTATAACGATGACGACGACAATTAAGATAATAATTTATAATGGGAAAGTGGAAGACGTGAACTACTAAATATAAAAAATTGAATAGCAATTTTAATAAATATTCACATAGGGAAATTAGAGTATGTGTGTGTGTGTGTGTGTGTGTGTGTGTGTGTGTGTGTGTGTATCTGTGTGTGTGAGTGCACACACACACAGATAATATATTACGATTACTACTACTACTGCTTCTACTACTACTACTAATAATAACAACAATAATAATAGTGATGATAATGATAATAATATAAACCATTAATTTTTGCGGAAGAAATGCTTTGGTACTAGTTCAGCACACAATTCAGTAATAAGAGGAGGTAACTCTTGTTGGTTAGTGATCTTCACACACACACACACACACACACACACACACACACACATTTTTATCTTACTGAGTTAAAATAAACATCAAGTTGGAATCACTTCATAAACTTCATCATCGACCACATTGTCATTTCTCTCATTTTGTGTGTGCACAGTTTTACAAGAATGATTTTCAGCTGTAGTCATGGAAACGATTCATCACGTCCGCTGCTGTTGTTCACCTTTATTTCCATTCCCTGAATCCGGAATGGATACCCTGTCCACTTCGTCTGCAATCTCCAACAGATCAGTGTTGAGCAGAATTTTTGTGCTAATTTCTTTAAGGAAATTTTCATCTTGTTTGTGAGAAGAAACGTTTGACAAAACATCATCTGTTGACACTTCTGTGTCATCACAGCTGTCAACGGTCGTCGCATCCCTCATAGATACCTCACTCGTGTTTTTCTGCGAACAACCATTATGTAACAGTCCATTCAATACATTCACTGAGGAGTTGTCTTTTCCTGAAATCTTCTCATCGCTTACAGAATTCTCAAATGTCTGTGATCCAACTTCAGTGTCACATTTTGTGGAGTCTACAGAACTAGTTTCCATGTCTACGACCGTACGTTGTGTACGACGTTCGTCTGATTTCAACGTTGGTACAGCTGTAACGTCAGACAGTGAAGATGCAATGACGTCCTTCTCATTATAAAATGTGTTTTCGTCTTCTAGCGTTAAATCAGAATTTGTGACTGGAAGAACTATCTGTGGAGGAGGGGAGACAACTCGATCTTTGTATATCTCTGTACCATACAGCAACGAAGCACTTGGTCTACTCTCATGTTTAGTAATCTCGGGAGTTATCGGAAAATGCCGATCACTGTCTTTCATATATGTTGAGCCATCAGTGATGTTTCCGCTGTCACATTTTATATCAGTTGGATTATTTTTGACACAGGTGACTTTGTTATGAGAAGCAGGCGCCACCTTCCGATTATCATTTCGATAGGCTGTCAAAATTTTGAAAAGACTAACAAGAAACATAATGATAAACACAAGTCCACTTGCGAGGAGAATGGCGCCGATTAAAATCAAGTCCTGAATTTGTTTTTCTTTTTCACTGAAAATAATTATTAAAGCAAGTCCTCCACTAAACAAGAGCATAGCGACGACAGCAAGGAAGAAACTGTTCCAGGAGGCTGTCGCCGTTACATCAGATACCAACTTGTTGCTGTGTAGTCGGCTGGACAGGTAATGGCGCGCTGCTGTTGTTCGAGGTTTCTTGTTTTCTGGCATCGTCAGAACTCCTAGTGACGGGTAGCTGTTACTAAAGACGCCATTGATACACACCAGACACGTTCATACTAGTCACTTCCCATACACGACCGCAAAGAAGAGATAACATCAGTCAAAATAAGGCCACAACATTACTAACAGTCTAATTTCTCACTCCGAGCTTTAAACAAGTACACAGTGTAATAGCAATAGGTTCTTTTTAGTAGTCATAAAAAAAAAAAGACTCAACAGTACACAGCACAAACTGGTGTTGTGTGATTATCTGTTCAAAACCAATCAGTCGATAGCGTGTGCTGTTATTTATAGAACTGTAGAGCGAAGTAAATTTAGCAATTCAACAGAACTGAATCGTACTCCAAATTCCATTGTTAATAAAATAATTAGTATCTATGACCAATTTTACTGTGTGTGTGTGTGTGTGTGTGTGTGTGTGTGAGAGAGAGAGAGAGAGAGAGAGAGAGAGAGAGAGAGAGAGAGAGAGAGAGAGAGAGAGAGAGAGAGAGAGAGAGAGAGAGAGTTATTATATTTTTATATTTAATAAATACTGCTCACATCTCTGACGAGACATTCACACAGATAAGTTAAATATAGATCTCTGTTGTGCTGTAGCCACTGACAACAAGGTAAGCAGAATGAACACAGGTAACATACCTGAAATCACGTGACCAGTCGATACAACTCAGAACTGACGTTTTATCAACAGCTATTTAAATCAGCTCTCTTAGACACCTGATTTATAGTGTAATCAGGCTAAGCTGGCTGTGTATACACCACAGTGTGAAAGTTTCATAACAATACAACAGGTCAACACAGTGTGTATTTAACTAACTGAACAGCCATCCCGTATATATAAATGTATGAATAAATGTATATACATATGTGTGTATGTGTGTATGTATGTGTGTGTGTACGTGTGTGCTACGTGTACATGTATGTACATTTATGCATACAAGAACATGTTGAGTGTTTTATATTTATGTGTTTTTATATATAATTATGTTGCATGTATGGTCTGTACAACAAAAATGTCTGAGAGAATAATTATGTGCATTCTGCGAGATATTTCACACAAGAAAGGTAACTCTGTTAGGAGTGTGGTCAAAACGTTCATATAAGTAGCAATTAAAAAAATAGTTAAGTGTTAGCTTTTAAGTGGCTTTCTTCTTTAGTAATGTACTAGAGCACACACATGTACACACACTCATATACACAAACACACACAGACAGAGAAAAATTCTGGCTTGATTGAGGATAAAGCATAAGAAATCTGTCGATACTTTCCTGAGGGCAATTAGCCTTGCCTCAAATCAATATGCTTGCAGCGGACCACCATTATCTGGCGTGACATATCTATTACAGACGTACTGTCGAGCAAGCGATAATGTCGTATTGAGTTTGACCTCAGAGTAACGTTGTAATAGGTTTAACTGCACGTCGTTTATGATTGGCTTTCAGTGAGCCTATATGCACTGACGTTTTTTATCTGGCGACTATACTTAATTTAGAGTGAAAAAAACTTCTACAGTGAAACTAGAAACAAAAAAAACAAAAATAATAATAATAATAATAATAATAGTAGTAGTAGTAGTAGTAGTAGTAGTGGTAGTAGTAGTAATACTAATAATATAATAGTAGTTGTAGTAGTAATAATTAATAATCAGAATGACAGTGCATAAAATAACTTGACATACATATATTTACTTACAGCATGACATACATACATTTATTTACAACATAACAAACACACATTTACTTACAAAATAACATACATTCACTTACAACATAACATATATACATTTACATACAATGTAACACACATACATTTACTTACAACATAATATACATTTACTCACATCGTGACATACACATTAGTATTTTATATAACTGAATAAATTGTCTGTAACTGATAACTGAAAACAACGAACTGTTTAAATAAAAACAAAACAAAGATTCATTATTAAATATGTATTTGTGAACTCTTAGACAATCAAATCTATAAATAGATGAAATTTATTTACTACTTGTTGTTATTTACAAAAAAAATGAAGTTTTAATGATAATGCATTAATTTCCCCCCCCCTCTCTCTCTCTCTCTCTCTCTCTCTCTCTCTCTCTCTCACACACACACACACACACACACACACACACACACACACAGTCACACACGTGGATGAAATAAATATATTTTATTATTCAATGTCTATAAATATCAGAACCCTTGGAAGGCACAAAATTAATCACGTGAAAATATAAATAAATACAAATTTATTTGTGCAAATCGTACTGAGTAATTGTTCAGTTGTTCATAAAATATAAAATTTTATGAGATTACCAAGAATTGTAAAACACTTGATGTGTGTGAAATATTTTATGAGATAATCAAGTATTGTAAAACACATGATTTGTGCAGGACATAAATAAAATTATAAAATATTTGCCATACCAACATAGTAGAATGATTTCAGTTAAATTATGTAGTCACTATATACATTCACGTTTTTGTCTGTCGCGTGACAGTCTCTGTAACAACACTTTGTTCGTAGCACCATATAGTACTTTTTTTCATTTTTGAATATAAAATATATAGTAAATATAAAGTAAATCTAGATTATAACAGCATCATCAATTCCAGAATAAAACGTTTAGATAATCTCATGTAAATTCAGACATTACAAACACGCTTTGTTCAACTTTAGACATTACAAACACCTTTTGTTTTATTGCAGATGTTAGAAACACTTTTAGTTTTACTGTAGACGTTAGAAACACTTTTAGTTTTACTGTAGACGTTTCAAACCTTTAGCTTAACTGTCGACGTTTCAAACAGTTCTTGTTTTATTGTAGACGTTACACTTTTTGTTTTATTGTAGATATTACAAACAACTGTTTAAGTGTAGACGTTATAAACGTTTTTTTTTAACTGTTTACGATGTAGACACTTTTTAACTGTAGACATTACAAAGTCTTTTTGTTTTACTATAGACTTTACATGCAAATGAAGTGACATATTTATAGACATTTTTGATGTTTACATTCCTTTTCACTGTCATCTTATTTAACGTGGTCATATATATGTTGCTGTGTCTACTGTTGTCATGTAAACTGTTGTTATATCTACTGTTATGATTACCGATTTCTCTGGCTACCTTCTGTCTTTAATAAGTTTCATTTTCTGTTTGTAGATTTGATAGTAACTAGGACGAATTGTTGTCTGCAAACTTTCGTCTGTGATGGAGGGTAGACTGGGGGTGGGTTTAGGACTATCCACTGGCACCGATTGTCGTATGTCTTCGTAGCTGGCTGCTTTGTCATCCCTCAGTCTGGCCTGCTGCAGTTTTTTTCTCTTCACTGGCAGACTGTGGGGAGACTTGCCTTTCAGCAGACCAGCCGTTGGAGACGTCGTTACTAGAACTACGGGGTTGTTGTCACGCACATCCAGTGCGCCGCTGACCCATCCCTGCAGTTGTTTCACTTTTATCTCAGAATCTTTCTGCTTCCGTTCGAGCGACTCGAGCCTCGATGTGAGGACGTTTTTCTCCGTCTTTCTGTTTGTCACTTCGATGTTTCTCTCCACCAGCATCTGTCGAAGTCTGCGGTTATCATCCAGCAGATTTTTGTTGCTCTCTTCTAGCTCAGCAGCTTGGCTCACCTTCACCTCCATATCTTTCTTTTCTCGCTGCAGTTCTCGCATTTTCTCGTTCTGAGACTCAACTTTCATGTTGATTTCAAAGAGCTGAGTTTCCAGTTTAGAAATTTCATTTTGTTTGTCTTTCAGTTCTGTTTTCAGTTGTTCACTGGCTTCACATTCCTTCTGCGCCAGCTGTTTTAGATGTTTAGTTTCAGACTGATTTGCCGTGATTGCCAGTTCCAGCTCCTTTTTCAAAGCATCTATTTCACTTTTAGCATCAGACTTCTCACGTTTTAGTTTTTTGTTAATTTCTGTTCGTTTCGCTAAATCCTCGCTTAACGTTTTAATTTTCACTTTGAGTTCTTCAGTGTTGATCTTCACCTTCTTCAACTCTTCGTTCTCTCGCCTCAGTTTTTCTATTTCACTTTTCAGTGATTGTATTTGTTGCTGCAAATCAGCAACAGACGTCTTCTTCTTGTTTAACGTCTCTTTTACAATTTTAATTTCTTTTTCTTTTTCAGCTAACAGCTCTTTATGCGCGTCAGTCTGTTCAGTGAGTTGTTTCTCTCTCATATTCAGTTCCTTTTCTTTCTCCGATATTTCTCTGTCTTTGTCTAAGACTTTCTTTTCAACTACACTTTTCTCTTTCTCTAGTGTGACATTTTTGTTTCTCAACTCTTCAATCTCTCTGACTATTTTCTCGTTATTTGATCGAACCAATGCTAACTCTTCTTCCACTTTACTCAACACTTCTCTCAATCCCTTGTCCGTTTGTACCGTTGTCTGTAACTCGCGATTTTCCTCACTCGTTTTATCCAAACAAGAACCAAGACTTTTGTTTTCAGCTTTCAAAGAATTCACTCTTAATTCCAATTCTTCATTTGCAGATTTCAAAATTTTAAAATCATTTTCTATTTTAATTTTTTCTATCGCTAATTGTTTTTCCTTAGCTGCACTCACTGATTCAAGTTCTTTCAACTTTGTCAAGATTTTTTCGTTTTGCTTTTCAAGCAATGAGATCTTTGATTGGTAATTATCATTAGTTGATTTAAGTTGCTGATTTTCAGTCCAGACATTTTGGTTTTCATTTTCCAATTTTTGGTTTCTCTCCAGTAAGTCTCTGTTCTCACCAGTCTTGATTTGCTGAGCAGATGAGAAATCTGTTGATTTTTCTCTCAAAATTCTGTTCTCGTCAGACAGCTCTTCAATGTTTTTGACAAAACCTTTCAGCTCCTCTTCTAGTTGTCGAATTCTCTTTTTGTAGGCGTTCTCGGCTCGGAGCAAACCATCTCGTTCTAAGCGAACATTTTCAAACGTTTCCATTCTGTTTGTTTGTTTATGTACTGTTTTGTTCGTGTTACTGACTTTAACTTGGGCAGTTTTGTTTTCACTGGAAGGAGATTCTTTTATACTTTGACTAACAGACATTCTGTCCGGATGTCCTGAATCTAGCGTCCGTCTGGAAAATGTTTGGCTTTTAAACGACGGCACGACAACGTCAGATTTATTGTCACTGTTTTGTTTTTCTGCCTGACGAGAAGGTAGTGAGATTTCTTCATAACGTGATGGCGTGGGTGACACGTGACCTCGTTTATAACTGTTTTTAGAATCAGAATTATTTTTATCACCAGTGTAATCTACAACTATTCGAGGTTTGCTTGACTCTTTTTCTTTCTCAATCTTCCTGGCGAGAGAAGGAGAGAGTGTTGACATGAAATGACTTCTGGGAGGAGGACTGGTCTGTACATTGTGTTCATTCAGGACTGGCACCGTGTCGATGTATGACGCTGTATGGGACGCAGTGCTTGACGTAGAGTTTGTCGCCATTCGCGACTCCACGGTTTTAGTGTCAGCTATTTTGTCCTCATTTCGAATTCGTTTTCTACTCGGACTAGGAGATCGTTTTCTCTTACTTTCCTCTGACTTGAGTTTGTTCGACATTGACTTTGACAGTTTTGGTACATCATCATCGTCACCATTTTGTTTCCTTTCGTCTGCTCTAGTTAATAAGCTTGTGTTGCGTGTTCTTCTCGGCGAGGCTCCGTGGATTCTGTGTTTAGGACTGGATGACCCGTCTACGACTGGGAACTCGATGTCCCCTCTCCGGATACTGGCCCCACACACAGAGTCTGCAGGGGCGGTGTCAAACGTCGCTTGTCGCACATGGTTACCGGACATTCTAATTCGTTCTGTACATCTTTCTTCTAATTCATCTAAAAGAGATTTCATATGAAAATGTTAGAGATATTTATGAGAAATAATAAGTGACTTGTTTTATAATTCGTCTGGAGAAAGCTCGGCTTGCTCGGCGTTTTTGATTTCGTAGATTAATTAACATCTATAATAGTTAGTTAAACTTACTGCATGAACGACTAGTTTAAAAATGAATAAAGGTAATGAATAAAGTGTGAAATAGTGACAGTAAAGGTCTATTACGTTATTTTAAAGTTAAATAATTTTTTTATTAACTCAGTTTCACTGTCATTTAATTATAACTAACCTTGTTTACATACACTCACGTGTTATATATACATATACTTAAAGAAAATGTGAACAAAAATTTAAAAAATTAAAAACGTAATTCTAAAAAAATTAAGAATTATATGATTCATCTGCTTATTAAATATATTTACTCAAACAGCATTAAGTAATAATTATATAATGTCAACACATTTATATTTTGTCAATATTATATTCTTCTTTTTCAAAACCACAAGAAAAAAAAAAAGAAAGACAAATATTTAAAAACAAAATTAAATTAAAAAAGCATAAAAAATAGAAGATAATAATAATAATAATAATACTAATACTACTACTACTAAATAAATAAATAAATAAATTAATTAATAAATAACTATAAAGGAAAAGAAAATAAACCCTGTCAGTTATTAAAATAAAACTGAAAACAAAAATTACAAGTTTATTTGTCAACAACAACAACAACAACAACATTATTATTATTATTATTACAACAATATTGTTATTATTATTATTATTACTGCAATACCTGCGTGATTTAAAAAGGTTTAGGACTCACGTATAAACTGAAGTGATTCATTGCCGCTAATCGATGTTCTGAATTAAGTCGTCTTGATCTCAAATTAAATATTTAAATTACAGCACGCGCTCGTAATGTCCCGTCTCCCCCGGGATTTACCGTGTTTCATGAATGTGAAATAAAAACTGACTGAATGTACTCATTACACGTTACTTTAACGTCAAGTAGCTCTGTTGTATTCAACTCTAGTTTTCACTTGTATTCAACTGCACTATATTGTATGGCATGGTATTATATTGTACTGAACTATATTGTATTGTATTAGATTGTATTACCACGTATTCTGCTGTATTCTCTCCTGTTGTACTGCACTTCATTATATTGTATTGTAGTGTATACTGCTATACTTTATTATATTGTATTATAATTATTAATTATAATTTTGCTCTTTCGTGAACATTATAATCAGTAATATATTGTGTATAATTAATTAACTGATTTAAATGCAATTGTAATTAAGTAATTTAAAAAATAATACTAAATAAATAATAATAATAAAAGAAATCAGCAGATACAAAACCTAGAATCAGAATAAACTAATTTTATTTAAAATCTACAAATAAAATAAAGATATAAATGATAGCAAGTAAAAATAATCAAGTGAGTAATGTACTGTGTTGATATCAAGTGTTGTTATGTCTTCGAAGTAATCAGCTAAATTAAAATGATTTTTATTTATCTTATCCATTTACAGAATAAATCAGAAACTGATGGCTATATAGCAAGAAAATTACGGATATTATTTTGTTTTAAATATTCTTAAAGTACAATAATCTAAAGTTTCACATAAGAAAAGATAATTTTGTTAATAATAAAACAGTTATATACCGTACACTCACCTCAGCTCATTACAATAAAATACATTCACTTCAAGTATATCAGTGTTTCAGTCTATCCAAACTGGGAGAAGCTGTAAAGACGGACTGTGTGACTAAAAACTCCCTTGGAAACGGGAGAGGGTGGCGTACAATGTTAACAAACATTTTCTTTGTTAATCGTACATATGTTCTTTTTATCGCCTGATAAAGAAAAATCATCGACCCCACAACACACAGGTCACGCCAAATTACAAGCTGATTGTGTCTTATTACCCCTGTTTCTCAATGTCGTTTTCACTGCACGCATAACATTCATGTAGCTAATGTCATAAAGCATATTTTAATAAAAACTAGATCTGTTTAGTTGTATCAGTTTAACAAGTCTACCGTGTAGTCCGTGGGAACACTGTCATAAAACAACAATATAGAAACTCGTCCAAGCATATAATGTTTAGAAATGTGTACATCATAGAAATTTAAGTGAGGTTACCACAGTTGTGGTAGTATTTGTATGTTTACATAAGCAATACAAACTGAACACACACACTGGCAATGTTTGTATATTTTACACGAACACAGTCTAGATGTACCACGAATTTTGTATCTTTACACAGAAAATTTAAACAAACTTATTTAGGATTTGTATGTTTACCTGGATAACAAATTAAATAGATACCTAAAAGAATATATTTACGTGTTAATATATACAATACAAATCAAGAATATTACTCTGTTTATATATTTATGTAGACAATACAAACCAAACACTAAATATTCAAGCACTGCCCGAACGGAGGTTTATATACGACTTGTAGACTATTATGATAACTGACAGTATCAGTTGTAAATTATATATAACTTTTAGACTATTGACACAATCACTTGATAAGGTGACAATATCAAGTACTAACTGTCTTGTAAGCTGTTGTAACAATCACTTTATAACGTGACAGTATCAAGTATTATGTCTTGTAAGCTGTTGTAACAATCACTTGATAACGTGAGAGTATCAAGTACTAACTCTGTTGTTTTTTGTAACGCTAACTTGATAAAGTGACAGTATCCAGTACTAACTCTGTGTCTTGTAACCTTGTAACAATCACTTGATAACGTGACAGTATCAAGTTCTCTGTGTTGTGTAACAATAACGTGACAGTATCAAGTACTAACTTTCTTGTAACGATCACTTGATAACGTGACAGTATCAAGTACTAATTTTCTTGTAACAATCACTTGATAATGTGACAGTATCAAGTTCTCCGTGTTGTGTAACAATCACTTAATAACGTGACAGTATCAAGTTTTAACCCTGTATTGTGTAACAATCACTTGATAACGTGACAATATCAAGTTCTAACTCTTTCTTGTAACAATCTCTTGATAACGGGACAGTATCAAGTAGTAACTGTGTCTTGTAACAATCACTTGATAACGGGACAGTATCAAGTACTAACTCTTTCTTGTAACAATCACTCGATAACGTGACAGTATCAAGTACTAACTTTCTTCTAACAATCACTTGATAACGTGACAGTATCAAGTAGTAACTGTGTCTTGTAACAATCACTCGATAACGTGACAGTATCAAGTAGTAACTGTGTCTTGCAACAATCACTTGATAATGTGACAATATCAAATACTAACTGTGTCTTGTAGTAATCACTTGATAATGTGACTGTGTCAAAGCTAATTAGGTGTGATTTCCGTAAGAGTGGAGCGTGGATGACAGAAAATCAATACACGCTTAAATAGTAACTATAAATGTAGCTGAGAACATATCTCTTTAATGGTAATAGTAACACAACAACAACAATAATAATGCACGTATAGAAAACATCTAGTAAACAAAATACACTAATAAATTTAATAAAATAATAATAATAGAATTAATATTAAAATTAAAAAGATAATAAGATGTAGTAGTTTTTAGATAACTCTTTGCCATCTTTTCACCAATGACGTCTTCTATTATGACATTATGGTAATTAGCATTTTGTGTTACGTCATACTGCTGTCATAACGTGATGCATCATCACATAGTTACAAATGACATATATAGACACAAAGTATTAACCTCGATCTGTCCTCGGGTAACAAATGAAAATATCTGCTGGTGGAATGTAACTCATATTTATGAAAAAGTGATGTTGTCATGACAACTGCTTGTACGATTATCACTGACATTATTCTTGTCACGGTAATTTACTTTTATAGTTTGTTAACCATGGCAACTGTGTTACTTCAGTAATTTTACCATTTCTTATCAGAAAAATTCAAAACGATACTGCAAAATGTTCAGCTTTAAAAAACTCAACAAAAGAAAAGACGAAAAATAACGTGTGTATTATTATATGACATAACTGTTATATCACTGTACTGTGTGTTAAATATTATTATGTGACATAAGTGATACAACCTCTGTATTGCACGCTAATTATTATACATTATTGTTATATACCACCGTATTGTATATTAAATATTATGTGATATAATTGTTATATATTATTATATTGTATAATTAATATATAACTGACATAACTGCTATATATCACTGTATCGTCTATTAAATATTATTATATGAATAATTATTACATATTATTGTATTGTATATTAAATATTATTATATGACATAATTATTATATATTACTGTATTGTATATTAAATATTGTTTGTTACGTGGTAGATACTGAAAGAACAATTTGATATACATTTTATATTGTAATCTCTGCTGTCGATATTACAAGTTGTTACACTGTTATGTGTTACTTACCATGTTTGTGTATGACACAAGCTGTGAAAACCAGTCTAAAACTGCACACTTAATTCCAGTGTGAGAATTCTCCAGTGCACACACTTCAAAGCGTTCATACTTCTCCAGAAAACGTTTTATTGCAAGTTATCGCTTCTTCATGAAAAGCGTGCATGCGTGTAGTAGTCCGTGCGCCTTCTCGACTGCCATTTGAAACGATCAAAGCCCATTAATACTGGCATTTCTGTAGTTTCTTTTTTTCTTAGCCACGTTTGTTATCGATACAACAACGATAGTTGGCCAAGTGAATTGACAAAAAACAAATCGGATTAAGTGTGACACAGCTTTGCTTGGTAATCTCTGTCAGAACTTGACCTCTTACACCACACAGTCTGCATTCTGTAATTAATGCATTATTATCAGCTTTCTTTTCTTTCTTTCTTTTCGTTTTTTCTGTGTTACTCTTCTAAATGGGTTTTTAGTTTCTTTCATAATATATTTTTATTTTTTTTTTTTTATTGTAATAGCCGTTGTAGCTCAGCAACCAGTGACATAACAGACACCGGTTCAACCTTCCTTAGTGGATTTATTGGATTATTTCCCGGCCCTACTACTACTACCACCACTGCTACTCCTATACTACTGCTGCTAGTACTGTTACGACTACTCCTAGTACTAGTACTACTACAACTACTACTATTACCACTACTACTACTACTATTACTACTATTACTACTAGTACTACTACTACTATTACCACTACTCCTACTACTACTATTATCACTACTCCTACTACTACTTCTACCAAAAATAAATGACAATAAAATACCAATAATAATAAAATCAGTACACAAAACTATACATTATTTTACACAAAACAACACATTAAACTGAAAATTCTAAAAGAAAGAACAAAAAGCCAAAGATGTTGTACAACATTTTATTAATAGGCAAGATATGATCTTTAATAAGACACAGTTCTATGAAGAAAAGAGTATAAAACTGTTTACAGCAGAACATATCAATATATTGCACATAAATACTGTAATGAAAATATTTACACGAAAGCTGTCTAGGTGTTTAGTTAGTTCAAATTTGATTGAAGGCACATGATACATTGACAGCAAAGTCCACTTTGTGTTTATCATAACAAACACAACAAAAATATAAATGAAACTTTTCAAAACAGCTTCAGGTACAAAAAAAATAAATAAACAGATGAATGAAACCATGGTATTAAAATGTTACTATAGTAACAAGAATAGAAAAAAAAAAACTTGAGAGAATGAAATACAAAAAATATTGTTAGGAACAGAGGCAAGAACAGCATTTAACAAAATCTAGAATTTATCTCAACATTTTATTTTATAAATCTAGAATTTATAAAATAAGATTTTATTATTTAAATCTAGAATTTATAAAATAAGATTTTATTATTTAAATCTAGAATTTATCTCAACATTTTATTTTATAAATCTAGAATTTATATCACAAGATTTTATTATTTAAATCTAGAATTTGTATCACAAGATTTTATTATTTAAATCTAGAATTTATCTCATTATTTTATTTTATAAATCTAGAATTATATCAAGATTTTATTATTTATATCTAGAATTTATCTAAACATTTTATTTTGTAAATCTAGAATTTACATCACAAGATTTTATTTTTTAAATCTAGAATTTATCTTACATTTTATTATATAAATATAGAATTTATATCACAAGATTTTATTTTTTAAATCTAGAATTTATTTTTTAGTTTAGAAGTTGTCAGCTTCCTGTCAGCCTGAACATATAATATTTAAATAAAAATATATGTCGGTAGTTTAAAAATACAAATCTATTACTGTTGTCAATTTGTTGCTGTTCTCAATCTCAGTGTTGTTTATCAAATTATTGTATTTAATATCTCAGTAACATAACATATTATTGTTTTTATGCTTACAATTGTTGAATTTAAAATTAAAATATGCTCAATTAAATGAACAAGTGATATTTCTTATTTATTTGGATTTTAACTCCTCTCTTTCTTCTCATTCTGATATAATTTTGTTTTTAAAATGCCATAGCAATTGTAATAATTTTTTTTTTTTTTTTAATGTTTAAAAAGGCAAAAATATTTCATTATAAAAGTTAAAAAATAAAAGTATTTGGTTTTGTTAGCTGACAGTATTGTATCATAGATATTAATCTTATCAAGCATCTTTCTATTTTACCATTACAAATTTTATCTTCGTTTTAACATAGTACTAATATGTAAAATTCTTATATCCAAAATAATTTCACAACATTCTGCCATGTTTATTTTGACATTGTTCATGTAATTCAACTATTTTTATACTGAAAGTAATTAAATATATAATTAATATTTAACAAAGTTAACATTTTTATAATTAATTATGTACAAATCAAATTTACAGTTGGACAATGGAAGAAAGGTTGTAGCTGTTGTTTTAATAAGCTTCAAAAACTGCTTTACGAGCTTCTTGACATCTCTCATCCAACTCTCCATCTCCTCCTGAAATTAAAACATCATTTAAACACTTAAAAATATTATTAAACACTTAAAAATATTATTAATTACTTAAAAACATCATTTAAACACTTAAAAATATTATTAATTACTTAAAAATATATTTAAACATTTAAAAAAAGAACCCCCCCAAAACAACCTTTATTTCAACATTAAAAATAATCATTTAAAATGTTTAAAGCATAATACCAAGACTTTACATCATAAAAACACATTTAAACATCATGTAAACGTGTGTGTGTTGCTATACTCAGTGTTTGATTCTATGCACACACACACATGCATATAGACACATGCATACATACTCTAATACAGACATACACACAAACACATACTGAATTGACATGTTAAAAATCGTAAAAAAAAAAAAAAATGAAATAAAGATACATTTAAAACAATCAATAAAAACATATTTTATAATAGACATTACCATAGTCCAGTGATCTGATGTCACATGTGTAAATCATTTCTCCATTCACCCAAATTTCAACAACATTCCAGTCTTTTATCCGCACCAGGTGCACATTGTGCCCATCTCCTTGTAACACAGCTGTAAATATTATACAAATCTTGTAACACAGCTGTAATTATTATACAAATCTTGTAACAGCTGTAAATATTATATATATCTTGTAATGCAGCTGTAAATACAATACAAATCTTGTAACACAGCTATAAATATTAATATTGTACCAGTCATAAATAATTTATAAATCTTGTAAAAGCTGTTAATATTATATATTTTAACACAGCTGTAAATAATATATAAATGTTGTAACACAGCTGTATATATTATATTAATATTATACCAGTCATAAATATTGTAACATAGCTGTAAATAATATATAAATCTTTTAACACAGCTGTAAATAATATATAAATCTTGTAACAGCTGTAAATAGTATATAAATCTTGTAACACTGCTGTAAATAAAATAAAAATCTTGTAATACAGCAGTAAATATCATTATATAAATCTTGTACTGCTATAAATTTTATAACATGTTCCTAATACTTACTTAAAAAATAATATATGTAAAAGTTAATATTTATATCATTAATAGTTCAAAAACAAAGGTCTTATTCATTATTTTTTTCTCATTTAGATCATTACAGATAAATATAGATATTATTTTTGAAGTGGGTATACTATATATAAACACAGATATTAATATTTTACATGTAGATAAATTATGTCTATTATATTTGTTATACACAGATGTATTATTATTTTACATGTGGATAAATTATAACTATTACATATAGTTCTTAAAATGTTATCACACACATACACACGCACACTCACACATATTTTATATACATCACAAATAAAAACTTACTTAAGAGACCAAGTAGTCGGAATTCTTTGTGATCTACAATACCACATGTATCATATGGACCATATCGGACAAAAACTTCAGCATTTTGTGGCATTCTGTAAAAAATAGAAATCATTAAAATATAGATATAATGATGTAATGTAACACACACACACATACCAATATATTGAAGTTTGATTACTGTAACAACATTTGCATAACATAAGCTAGCTCTGTTAAATATTTTGTAAGTTATGTTCAAAATGCTTAATTATATATATAATTTCTAAAATAATAATAATAATAATAATAATAATAAATTGTTAGCTTATTCAATAGACTGCACCTAAAGTAGTAAAATATGTGTATAGATTAAAATTTGGTTATGAGATTTAAGAATAAAATGCTTAATGCCATAAAAATGAATATAAACTACGATTAATTAAACAGTATCATTGATCTGGCATTAGAGGTATTTTATTAAATACAACTTTTTTTCTCTCTTCTGTATTCGTAGCTATATTTACAATGTGACTTAATGTCTTATCGACTGTCGCTTGATAACTGATTAACTCGTGTGTAATTTTCTTACTTTTTAAGCTCTTCTGCGTTTGAAACTGTTTCTAGGGAAGCTAAAACTGTCCCGCACTCAAAGTTAAAAGGAATAAAATAAAACAATATAGTTTTGTTAATAACATGTAACTTATAATAAATATTGCGGTGTTTGTTTAACGTATTTTATACTTGTATATTTTGTAAATTCATTTATAATGATTTTGTTTGTCTCGCTTCTTATAATTCAATGCATGACAGAAACATGGCTGCTAAAAGCATTTTCCGTCTTTTGCAGCGACCACTGTTTGTTCAAAATAATATTTTTAGGCAAGTTATTCTTTAATTCTTAACTAAGTCGTCATATAATTATTATTATTACGATATGTGCTGTGCCATTTTTTTTTTTTTGTCCTACTCGGGCATCATTTTAAAACAATTTTACTTAACTGTTTGTTACGTCGGAGTAAACTTACTACTTAGTCGAAAGAATAAAGTTTAGTCATTACATGATTACTGATTTATATGATCATAATGCCTGCTGAATACAGTTTACTGTATTATGCGTATACATTAATGCTTGCAGCATTATTAAACTGACTGAAATAAATAATAATTTTTCATTAATAGATTTATAAATTCGCAACCTGTTTTGGTGTTTATGTATCAACTTTAAACCAAATCGTGAAATATGTTAACACTAACAGTAATACTACTTACAGTTTGTTAATTTTTTCTTTCCATCATTGAATATCTCAAATTCATAAATAAATAAGACATTTATATATTTTGTATAGCTTTAAAATTATTGTTATTATTATTATTATTATTATTAATATTATTATTATAGCAGTATCACAGCTGCATTGTTATAGTGAATTAAAATAAGCTTTGACAAAGATGTATACATTAAAAAACAGATTAAGAATAATTATTTCTAGATGATAATGTATTTTTTGTTCTCTAAACAATACTAGATATTTAAAAAAAAATGTATGCTGTTTGTTGTATTTCTGTACATGCATATGTGTGTTTTGTGTGTGTGTGTGTCCAAAGAATAATTATATATGTAAAACACTTGATAACACTGAATATGTTTGCAGGTCACGAATAATGACACCAGTGTTGATAAAACAAAGCTGTTGGTGTCAGACTAGATTTTCTTTCTCCAGTGCCTTGCTGAAGAAGATGAAAGCAGCAGTGTTGACATCACAGGGTAAAAGAGAGTTTAGTAGACTGAGTCATAGATCACAGAGAGAAATGCAGCTTCACCTGACCCTGTAGCTGATCATTTCGCACACTGATGCAGTGCATAAGAAACTGATTAAATTATTGTCCAAACAGTTTGAAAATTACATTTTTTTTTTCTCACAGATGTATGCTATGCAATTAGTTGTAGGTTGGTCTAGCCAATTTCTTAAGTTACAAAAACATCAGTACTAATTATCTTCATCAGGAGGGTTTACTTGAACTAGCCTTCATGTAAAAAGTTCAGTTCTGTACCTTTTCAGTTTCTGAAATGCAGCAAATAAAGACAAAGATTTTTTATTTGAAAATGTATCAGATTGTTAATAACCTGATTTGTTTTATGCAGTGTTTACATTTAACTGAATTTTATTACTCTTTATTAATTTGGAAGGTATGCAACAACAACCCCATCCAAAAAATCAAAAAAACAGAAAGGAAAAAATTCTGCTTGTCCAATTAAAGAAAATATCCACGTATTGCACATAATAATTCATAATTTAAAAATGCTTACATTTGTAGATAATGTTTTTATATGTAAATATTCAGTGTAATATGAAAAATAAATTAGTTGTATAATTATGATTGGAAAGTTTCTTCTATTCTTACACACCTAAGTTTAACAAAACAGGTTTAAAAAATAAATTATACAAAAGAAATAAAAAATAAAAAATTCAAAGAAATTCAATTGAGAAAGTAGAAATTACTCAATTAAACAGCCTGTGAAATTACCAGACAGCAGCATTTACCCACTCAGTATAAGTTGTAATTTTTAAAGAATTTTTTATGACAAAGTGTTGTGTTGATATTTATCTAAAATAGAAGGGTACTTTTTAATGTATAAATGGGACAGAAATCGATGCATCAGCTTCCACTTGATGTTTTATTTAGTTTTGAAATCATAATTTTATTTCTGACAATCTGGGTGTTTTATTTACTTTTAAAAATATTTTATTTACAACAATGTGTTTTTTTTGTTTACAGTTAGAACAATGTTTATTCAGACTCAGGATACACCCAACCCAAACAGTTTGAAGTTTGTTCCTGGTGTGTCAGTCCTAGAGTCAGGCACCTATGACTTTCCTAACCCACAGTCTGCTCACTGCTCTCCCCTCGCTCGGTGAGTACTTAGTTGTATGAGTAAGTAAAGAGGTTCAGCTGTGAGTAGTTAGGAAGTGAGTCAGTGAGTGGACCTTTCTCTGTCTTCAGCCATAATTTATTTAACTCTATTGTGAAAAACTGTTTTTAGATTTCTCAAAGTGTTAAAGTTTGTATCATGACAAGAAAATGTGGCGTGCTGTAAAATGTATATTTGGAAAAATATTGTACTGACATGTAAATAATGTAAATATTTGTTTTTCAGACAACTTTTTAAAATTGAAGGAATTAAAGCAGTTTTCTTTGGCACAGATTTCATAACTGTTACAAAAGTGAGATTTTTTTGCTATATATAATTTGTTTTTATTATGGTGTAGATGATTAATCTTGTGATTTGCACATAAATTGTGCTTTTTATTAAGATACAGAAGATTAATGTTATTTGTAAAAATGTTGTTGAATGATTTAATTATCAAAATTGGAGTTAGCTAGTCACTATAATATTACGATAGCAGCTTAAGATTTCAATTTTCATGGGAAACACTTTTTCTGGTTCTCTGCCCTCTCATGTGAAGGAATCAAAAATTGTTTTTTAATTTTGTGAAAACAAGCGAAGTGAGCTCGTTTCTGACAGTATGGATACATGTAAGTGAGTAAATGATGGGACTGACAAGGTTTGTGTTTTGCATAATGAAATTGCAGTTGTATTTTAGCAGAGCTGAGTTAACTACAGTCAAAACTGACTATTGGCATAAAATATTAAATATTTGGCATGATTATGACATTACTGGTGAAAAATACACAAAATGTCTTATTTGTGCTTGTGCAGATGGAACAAATGTTAATGTTTGTAAACTGAATGGTGCTCTAACTGTAATGAAAACTTAAGGCAGGAAATGGTTGCAAATAATTCATTGCTCTGTACACAGAATTGAATCAAAGATGCATTTGCTGAAATTGGTGACTTTGCAAAAGTGGATGACATGATGTTGAATCTGTTTACATTTTTCAAGAATTGTGGCAAGTGTTGCAGAGTGGTTAGGGGTTCTAGTCCAACGTATACCAAAAGCTTCTGGTACACTATTAAATGGGTTACCAGACATGATTCTTATTTCGATGCCTGCATTTTCACACAGATCTTTCACTTAAATGACAAGAAGTGTATTTGATATTTCATTTGGAATTTGTGTTGTAAGAAGGCTGGACTTGGTAAGCTGGGTTTCAGTATTTGGGTTAATGCAGTGTTAAATAAAGTTTGCAACTGTGTGTCAGATGCTCTAGTCGGAGAAGCACACATCACCTTTCTTTTGTGTTTTTCTGCTTCTGCTTCTTTCTTTCTTCTTCCCTCCCTTCTTCTTATCTGCTGGTCTTGTTTTTGCATGGAACAAAGTTATTTTGTCATATAAGATGTCAGGTATCAGTAATATTTTGTTTCCACCATATTTATATTAAAATATTCGAAAATATAATATAAAATACTGAAGCTAATTTTCTTCAAGCTTCCACCATCATGACATGCACAGTTGGTTACAGTAAGTAATGATGTTATTGAACTGTATTCAAATTTCTAAACAATACTCTACAAAAGATTTGTTATTGGAAGCTGTGAGGTTTTTGACTCTGTACTATTGTTTCTTACAGCTGGATGATGATGTTGACTGGGCGATTCTTAAACCAGACATCTACGCCACCATCATGGACTTCTTTGCCAGTGGTCTTCCTGTTTTCACAGATGAACAACCTTCAGCAGATTCAAGTTAGGACTTAAAATAAATAGCTGATTAAAACAATTAGAAATTTTCTTGTAAATCAGAATATTTAAGAAAAAAAGAAAATTATTGTTTCCAGATTTCTGTTCCAAATTATTGACCCACATGATGATGATGACAGATATTTTATTTTAGTTGACCTAGATGATGATGATGATGGTGATTGTGATATTCTATTTTAGTTGTTGATCTAGATGATGATGAAGATGATATTTTGTTTTTGTTGATCTATATGATGATGAAGATGATATTTTGTTTTAGTTGACCATGATGATGATGAAGATATTTTGTTTTAGTTGACCTAGATGATGATGAAGATATTTTGTTTTAGTTGACCTAGATGATGATGAAGATATTTTGTTTTTGTTGACCTAGATGATGATGAAGATGATATTTTGTTTTAGTTGGCCATGATGATGATGAAGATATTTTGTTTTAGTTGACCTAGATGATGATGAAGATGAAATTTTGTTTTAGTTGTTGACCTAGATGATGATGAAGATGATATTTTGTTTTAGTAGTTGATCTAGATGATGATTAAAATGATATTTTGTTTTAGTTGTTGATCTAGATCAGTAGTTCTCAACCTTTTTTTGCTAATGGCACAACTTGGCACACCTGGTTAAATATATATGGAAAATATTTGAATTTTGCAAAATAAAAACATGGCATGTCATAGACAACATAGAACTAACTGAAGTTCAGTGTTGAAAGAATGATTTATGAAAGGATCTGTAAGCCAAGCATACGTTTCTGTCTTTAATGACAGTAAATAATTGTTAATGCTTTCGTCCAGGGCTGTCAGATGAGTAAACACAATAGGGATCATTTCTCTAAAGCAGGTAGAATGCAATACAGGGAACATATCAAGATTGCCTGTGATTGCTCTTTTTTTCCAAATCACAATTTTCTTTTTGAGGGCAACTAACTTGTCTGCTGAAGTGAGAATATTTTCGTTTTTACCTAGCATACTACTGTTTGTTTTATTTAGTGCATTAAATATTTGTTAGGTATTCCATTTTAGACATCCAAAGATGCAACTAAGGTATTCACAGAATTCCTTGTGCAGTTTGTACTTTGCCTTTTGACAGCCAGCAAATCTCAGTGTGCATTAATAACTTAACATGCTGAGAGTCCATCTCTCTGACCATTCCAATAACTTGATGTGACCTTTAAATCTTCCAGTGATATTTTTGAAACAAGAACGTCTCTATGTAGAAAGCAATCAGTACAAATGAGATTTGGATTTTCTTTTTCTACAACATTTTGCAGCACACTTAGGAAGATCTCGCAGCACACTGGTTGAGAATCACTGATCTAGATGATGATAAAAATGGTATTTTATTTTAGTAGTTGATACAGATGATGAAGAAGATGATATTTTGTTTTAGTTGTTGACCTAGATGATGATAAAAATGATATTTTGCTTTAGTAGTTGATACAGATGATGAAGAAGATGATATTTTGTTTTAGTTGTTGATCTAGATGATGATGAAGATGATATTTTGTTTTAGTTGTTGACGTAGATGAAGATGAAGATGATGATATTTTGTAAGATTGTTGAGCTAGATGATGACGAAGATGATATTTTGTTTTAATTGTTGACCTAGATGATGATGATGTTGATGATGATATTTTGTTTTAGTTGTTGATCCAGATGATGATGAGACTGTGGTTATGATCAAGGAATTGCTGGACACAAGAATTCGACCGACTGTACAGGAAGATGGTGGAGATATAGTGTTCATGGTAACTGTGTGTTTAAAAATCTTAAACATTCATTTATTGAATACAAATAACAATATACTTTGTACTTGTATATATTGGATCCAAATTTCAGCTGAATGAGATAGCTTTAAGTATTTCTATATTTCTATGTACTGTATATATATATGTATTTCTATGTCTAAACAGTTACAATCACAATTTACTGAAAGTTTTGTATTTACTTAGAAAATTCCTGTTTTACAAAATCTCATCAACAAATATACAGGTGTGAGAGAAATGAACTGTGATTTGATAATAAGTTAAAAAAGTTGTGTCACTCAGGGTTTTGAGGATGGTGTAGTCAAACTGAAGATGCAGGGATCATGTACAAGTTGTCCCAGTTCAGTGGTGACACTGAAAAACGGAGTTCAAAACATGTTACAGTTTTACATACCTGAAGTAAAAGAAGTCCAACAGGTAAATGTGTATTTTATAATAATACATAAATCTTCATGTATTTTATGATTAATACTAAAATCTTTGTGTATTTTATAATCAAAAGGTTAATATTCGTATGTTTTATACCTATAAGAGGTTATAAATTGTGGGTTTTTGTTGACAAGTAATATTTTCTGTTGTGTTATCAAAGGTAATAGTTTATGATATGAGGTATTAGCTTTATTTTTTTCAAGTACATAAAATAATGTTAAAAAAGAGAACATGAAAAATGAAGATTTATGTGTTAGTGGAGATAGATGTGGAGTCTGATGTGTTTGTGGAGATAGATGTGGAGTTTGATGTGTTTTGTGGAGATAGATGTGGAGTCTGATGTGTTTGTGGAGATAGATGTGGAGTCTGATGTGTTTGTGGAGGTATATGTGGAGTTTGATGTGTTTTGTGGAGATAGATGGGAAGTCTGATGTGTTTTGTGGAGATAGATGTTTTTGTAATGGTGACATTTTATGTGATAGGTTGATGATGAAGCTGATAGTGTTGCTGAAGCAGAGTTGAAGAAACTAGAGGAGAAACTTGGAGATAAAGACTGAATTTATACAAACATTTGTGTTAAAGACTGAATTTATACAAACATTTCTGTTAAAGACTGAATTTATACAAACATTTGTATTAAAGACTGAATTTATACAAACATTTGTGTTAAAGACTAAATTAATACAAAATGTTTATGCAATATCAAGCAGAGATAATTATGTGATTAGTATAGTCTGTTTTCAGATGTTTAGGTAATTTCTGCTTTTAGTACATTCTGTATTATACAGTTTGGATGTGTGTGTGTGTGTGTGTGTGTGCATTTATACTTACGTGTTTATTGTGGTGAAAATACATGTTAATACAGAACAGTTTTACTACAGAGTTGTTTGATTTTTTTAGTATCAGGATAACGTACACACTCACCTGAACTTAACCTGACTATGAATCACACTTTCAGTAATATCAAAATTGTAAAAACATAAATGTGTTAAAAACTTCACAATTAATTGTTGTACATTCACATTTTAACAATATTAACATTGACATATTTATGTTGTAAAAGTATGTTTTGGAAGAATGTTCCAGAAATAGTCATTTGGTGAGGGTGAGGCAAAGAAAAGTAGAAAGTCAACCCATTTTCTGGGTTGAAGAATATGACAAATTAAACAGACTAAAAATAGGTAAAAATATCTTTGACTTTTAATTTTGTTAATATGACATTCTATCAGATATAGAAAGATGAACAGAAGTTTGTCTACTTTACCCATCAGAAATGAAAATGAAACATCTATGTAAGAGAAAAAACCCAAACAATCAGTAAAAGAAAAAAAGAAGAAGAAGAAGAAAAGAAACATCTGGGAAAGGGAGAAAACAAAGGAAGAGGTGAGAAGATGCAAGCAGGGCATGTTACAGAATAACCACATCACTTATCTCCACTTGCAAACTGTAAGAAGGGAAGTAATCTAGATAGATAAAGTCTGCGACAGACACGCCCGCTGACCTCTCAGAAAGCGTGCCTGTCACAGACGTGCATCACAACAGCTTGCTCTGATTAGCACGTTCATTTGTTCAAGGTTCAAGATAGATGAACTAGGTGAATATTGGAAAGGAACCATCTGGCAGGTGATAACCCAAGACACAAAGATAAGAAAACATGCTGAGGCTTTCACATTACAATAGAATGATGATGATGATGTATTAAAGGGCATTTAAGAAGATGTCAGTTTATACATTTTCTTTAGTGTTACACTGATCACTGACATCCTCAGAATGTTGTTGCAAAACTGCTTATGTCTTTTGTACCTTTTCACAGGTCAGTTCCATGCAGATCATGTCTACAGTTCCAGTAAAACCCATCTATAATAGCAACATTTTTGTTGTATAATTTAAAAATTAGTAAAATGTACTAACATGATATGTAATAGTAAAGTCTTTGTTGTCTAATTTAAAATAACTAGAATATACTAACATCATCTGTAATAGTAAAATCTTTGCAATATAATTTAAAATAAGTAAAATGTACTAACATATTCTGTAATAGTAATATTTGTTGTATAATTTAAAAATTAGTAAAATGTACTAACATGATTTGTAATAGTAACATTTATGTTGTATAATTAAAAATAACTAAAATGTACTAACATGTTCTGTAATAGTAAAATCTTTGTTGAATAATTTAAAATATACTAACATATGTAATAGTAAAGTCTTTGTTGTCTAATTTAAAATAACTAGAATATACTAACATCATCTGTAATAGTAAAATCTTTGCTGTATAATTTAAAATAAGTAAAATGTACTAACATATTCTGTAATAGTAATATGTGTTGTATCATTTAAAATAAGTAAAATGTACTAACATATTCTGTAACAGTAATATGTGTTGTATCATTTAAAATAAGTAAAATGCGCTAACATATTCTGTAATAGTAATATGTGTTGTATAATTAGAAATTTGTGGGATAGTAACTGCTGATATATTATGATGATAAGGTACATCAACATGAAATGGGTTTAGATGAACTAGTTACAACTTAAATATGTTATATCTAGTATTAATGTACAATAAATTATTTTTAGTTAAATTGAATTTTTTTTATTGTTTTGGACTAAACAGCACTGATCAAGTATTTTAAAAAAGATATAATTAAAACATGGTAAAATTAAATGTATGTTTTTCATGTAGAAATGTCAGAATCAAATTAAATATTGCAATTTGTTAGGAAATATAACGAAGCGCAAATATTTTAAACTTGATAGTCATATAAATATATTAACAAAGTTAATGCATGTGCAAACATCATGTTTAACGTACGTGCAATACGCGACATAAAGTTGTCAGGAACGTCCGTCAAATGACCCCAAACAAATGATCACAGAAATCTTCTTATCACATATCTAGAAATGACTGCACGCGAAACAGGTGTGAAAATGTTCCTCTGGTTTTGCCTGTCCTTGTTAACAGGTACGCAAATCACTTTAATTTTGTTCTTCAGTTTTTACGTCTAAAACTTAGTTGTAATTCCAAAACGGTATCCTGATATCAGAAATATCACACACACACACACACACACACACACACACACACACACACACACACAAAATAAAATAAAAAATAAAATAAAATCCACTACAATAAATGTTTTATGGATAATCTACATGTAAATAATATATAGAATAAATTTAATTAAAAAAAAAAATATATATATTTATATATTGTTAATATTATAAATTACAGAAATAGTACAATTTTATTACCTATGTAAATAAAATAAATATTAATAATATGAAGTAAAAAGAATGTGTTCTACTACAGGAGTGACGTCACAGGTGTTTAATAACTGTAACGTACTTTGTGCTGACGTGTACAGACCAGTGTGCGGCTCGGACGGACGAACATACAGTAACTTTTTATTCAAATGTTTTTTCATACATATACATACATACACACATATATATACATACATATACATACATACACATATATATACATACATACACATACATACACATACGTACACATATACACATATATATACATACATATACATACACATACACATACATACATACACATATACAGACATACATATACATACACATACACACACATACACATATACAGACATACATAGACATACATATACATACATACACATACACATATATACATACACATACATACACATACATATACATACATACACATACGTACACAAACATACACATACATATACATACATAGACATACATACATACACATACACATATATACATATACATACACATGAATTCTTTTTTCCAAAACAATAAAATACGATACTGTTTTTTATTTGCTCACATTTCGTTCATTTTTATCAGTTAGAAATGTGTGTTTGGATGCACGTTCTTGTTTTTGACAGGAATTCCCTATTTGTTTTAAATTTAGAGTGATTTTAGAAAGACATGTTTAAACCTACTTAAAATATTTAAAAGGTCTATGTAGATATGTATGTATCTACGCATGTATATGTATGTAAGTATGTATCTGTCTACCTTTCTACATAACACTTAAATTTTTTATTTATTGTAAGAAACCTTTACAAAAAATTTTAATGTAAAAGGAAACTCATAAAATTCTTTTTTCCTCGAAAGACTCGTATTTTGAAAACGATCTATTTCTCTTTCATTAATATATCGCTCATAACAGATTTGAAAATTATTTTTCACGGCAGTTTTCGAAGGGTATATAATATTTTGTTTCTTGGGACAAACGTTAAAGAGATTGGCTGTTTGTAAACACGTGATATCAGTCTACGTGATGTGATTTAAATGTTGTGGACGGTTAAACAGTGGTTGTTTGTTAACAAGCAACGTCATATGATTTACACCTCAGGCAATCAGTGTGAGTTGGGTGTGGCCGCCTGCAGCGCAAGGAAGCACGGGAGAACTATCTATCTGGTACATGACGGTCGGTGCGGAAGTACAATACAGGCATCTGGCTGTAATCAGATTTGTGATGAGGAAAGAGAACCAATTTGTGCTACAGATGGTAAAGTATATGGTACGTACGTTTTGAAAAAAATGTATATATGTTCTGAATAGAAAAAATGAATTTATCTTTTTAATAATAAAATATATTCTAAATATGTATATATATGTATGTTACTTACAGCAGTCGTGTGTAGTACGTGTATGTTACTTACAGCAGTCGTGTGTAGTACGTGTATGTTACTTACAGCAGTCGTGTGTAGTACGTGTATGTTACTTACAGCAGTCGTGTGTAGTACGTGTATGTTACTTACAGCAGTCGTGTGTAGTACGTGTATGTTACTTACAGCAGTCGTGTGTAGTACGTGTATGTTACTTACAGCAGTCGTGTGTAGTACGTGTATGTTACTTACAGCATTCGTGTGTAGTACGTGTATGTTACAGCAGTCGTGTGTAGTACGTGTATGTTACTTACAGGAGTCGTGTGTAGTACGTGTATGTTACTTACAGCAGTCGTGTGTAGTATATGTATGTTACAGCAGTCGTGTGTAGTACGTGTATGTTACAGCAGTCGTGTGTAGTACGTGTATATTACAGCAGTCGTGTGTAGTATATGTATGTTACAGCAGTCGTGTGTAGTACGTGTATGTTACTTACAGCAGTCGTGTGTAGTACGTGTATGTTACTCACAGCAGTCGTGTATAGTACGTGTATGTTACTCACAGCAGTCGTGTGTAGTACGTGTATGTTACAGCAGTCGTGTGTAGTACGTGTATGTTACTCACAGCAGTCGTGTATAGTACGTGTATGTTACAGCAGTCGTGTGTAGTACGTGTATGTTACAGCAGTCGTGTGTAGTATATGTATGTTACAGCAGTCGTGTGTAGTACGTGTATGTTACAGCAGTCGTGTGTAGTACGTGTATGTTACTTACAGCAGTCGTGTGTAGTACGTGTATATTATTACAGCAGTCGTGTGTAGTACGTGTATGTTACAGCAGTCGTGTGTAGTACGTGTATATTACTTACAGCAGTCGTGTGTAGTACGTGTATGTTACAGCAGTCGTGTGTAGTACGTGTATGTTACTTATAGCAGTCGTGTGTTGTACGTGTATGTTACAGCAGTCGTGTGTAGTACGTGTATGTTACTTACAGCAGTCGTGTGTTGTACGTGTATGTTACTTACAGCAGTCGTGTGTAGTACGTGTATGTTACAGCAGTCGTGTGTAGTACGTGTATGTTACAGCAGTCGTGTGTAGTACGTGTATGTTACTTACAACAGTCGTGTGTAGTACGTGTATGTTACTTACAGCAGTCGTGTGTAGTACGTGTATGTTACTTACAGCAGTCGTGTGTAGTACGTGTATGTTACAGCAGTCGTGTGTAGTACGTGTATGTTACTTACAGCAGTCGTGTGTAGTATATGTATGTTACTTACAGCAGTCGTGTGTAGTACGTGTATGTTACAGCAGTCGTGTGTAGTACGTGTATGTTACAGCAGTCGTGTGTAGTACGTGTATGTTACAGCAGTCGTGTGTACGTACGTGTATGTTACAGCAGTCGTGTGTAGTACGTGTATGTTACAGCAGTCGTGTGTAGTACGTGTATGTTACTTACAGCAGTCGTGTGTAGTACGTGTATGTTACAGCAGTCGTGTGTAGTACGTGTATGTTACTTACGGCAGTCGTGTGTAGTACGTGTGTGTTACAGCGGTCGTGTGTAGTACGTGTGTTAGATGCAGTCAAAATATGTAGTATATGCCTGTTACATATAGTAATATATGTTTATTACATGCAGTAAAAGTGTGTAGTACATGTATATGTTACATATAGTAGAGGTGTATAGTACATGTATATGTTACATATAGTAAATGTGCAGTATGTGCGTGTTACATATAGTAAAGGTGTATGTGTTACATACAGTAAAGGTGTATATTTTGTGTATATGTTAGATGTAATAATTCTGCAGTATGTATAAAATTTAAAGAGTATTGTATATATATGCTACGCAAAACTTTGTTCAGTTAATAGATAAAACAACTTTTCCTATTATTTATTTTCTCATATATTTTACAGCTTTTGTTTTAGCAGAGACTAGACTCGAGAGTTTAAAAAACAAATAAGTAATAACATTTATAAACTTGATTTATAAACTGCAATGGACAGTCAAAATAACTTTTTGCAGCAAACAAATGTCGGTTCACTTTGGCGCAATGTGAACATGCAAGGAATGGAACAACACTGGGTATTCTGATGTACGGAGACACCTGTCCACATCCACGAGAAGTTAGTAAATACTCTTACTACAGCCACAACAACATGTTACTATTACAACCACAACTACGTTACTACTACAGCCACAACAACATGTTACTATTACAACCACAAGAACATGTTACTACCACAACCACAACTACAGGTTATTACTACAACCACAACTATGTGTTATCACCCCAACAGTTTATCCGGCCTTTTATCCGGCAAGCTTGGGACTGGACTGACTCGAATTTGTCACTCTACTTCGTTCACTATTTAGAGCTGCCAAGCTGCCTTTCTGTTGTTGTTGTTTTGTGTGATAAAACAAAATTACCATAAATTCGTATAAATAATAACAAAAAACAGGGTAAGTGTGTGCAGCAGTTGACCTAATGAAAATGACCATAAATTCGTATAAATAATAACAAAAAAGAAGGTAAGTGTGTGCAGCAGTTGACCTAATGAAAATGACCATAAATTCGTATAAATAATAACAAAAAAGAAGGTAAGTGTGTACAGCACTTGACCTAATGAAAATGACCATAAATTCGTATAAATAATAACAAAAAAGAAGGTAAGTGTGTGCAGCAGTTGACCTAATGAAAATGATGCGAGACTCGCACACAAAGGCCAAACGGAGAACTTAAAAATAGCCATTACAGACCCCTTTCAAAATTAACCAGTTTAAAAATAGCTAGTTTCTTTTTTCTTTCTTTCTTTCTCTTTTCTTCTTCTTCTTCTTTTCCCTATCTTTGTAAACAAATAGCTGGCTTTAAAAGCAGCCACTGCTGAAAATTGTAGGTTATTATATCATACTTTTATATCAGTTGTACTGGAATAACTACACTCTGCATTTTCACTGCTGACATTTTTTACTTATTATTATTATTATTATTATTATTATTATTATTATTATTATTAATCAGCCTGACTGTGAGAAATATAAAGTGGACACTTCAGATCTCGCTCTCGAAATCACTTCCGGCGGGAACATCATGATGCACTGTCCGCCCGGGCATCACTACGTGTGTGTATCTACAGGCGCCTCGTTTTCAAATGAATGTCAGCTCTGTCATTTCATCAATGCTCAGTCAGGAAAACCAGGTTCGTTAACATTTAACTTTAAAAATAAACACTGAACCCAGATATGTACTATTATGCTTCATTTTTGTAGATATTTAAATAATAATAATAATAACTTGCTTTATTGTTATTATTATTATTATTATTATTATTATTATTATTATTATTATTATTATTATTATTATTATTATTATTATTATTATTATTATTGCATTTTAAAATTAAGAAAACCCAAATAAAAACTAAATATTAATTTGAATCATATTTAATTAATTTTGTATTTATTTGTATTTTATTTCACACACAGCACCACATATAACAATTTTATACGATGGAGTGTGCCACAGACCAGGGATGAACCGTCCGAAGATTCGTGAAGAACCTGCCGTCACCTTCCATGTTTAACTCAACCCGCTAGTAAACATTTGTTAGTAAACATTAACTTGTAATTTTTATTACAGGACATTTAAATACAAAAATGTAGTTTACTTCTTTGTAAACATTAACTTGTAATTTTTATTATAGGACATTTAAATACAAAAATGTAGTTTACTTCTTTGTAAACATTAACTTACAATTTTTGCTATAGGACCTTTAATACCAAAATGCAGTTTACTTGTTTATACAAAATATGCACATAATATACGTATGGGTATAAATCAGGTTTGTGTTTATGTATGATGTGTATATTTGAATACTTTATTTAACAGTAGAACTAAATGTTCTATCAGTAGAAATAGATCACAGTAGAACATAACTAAATACAAAATGTTTTAACAGTAGAAATAAAATGTAGGAGTACATAAAACACAAATACTTTTTTTAACAGTGGAAATAAGACATAGGAGAACATAACTGAAATATAAATACTTTAACAGTAGAATAAAACGAGGTCTGGATAACCAGTCTTATCTCCTACAGTTGGCTTTTTCCACGTAAGTACTCAAAAATGTGTTTTCTGTTTTCGAAATGCAAGTTGACTTAACTATAATATATGAATTTAATTTCAAAGGGCCATTTTGAAGAAATCTCGACTTTTGAGAGCCCGGTCTAAAGCCAGATTGTCTCTGACAAAGCTTATTTCATAAAATATTATACTATGTTCTCCAAATATTTAGTGTAATATTTTTCTTATCTAGTATATTTAGATTTATATGTGAAGCCAAAGTTGGTAAAAAAAATCATTTATTTGCGCTAGATATAAAAAAAAAAAAAAATTAAAAAAATCTTTGAAAATTCCTAACTTCACTTATACTTATACCTCAAACGTGTTTTTATACCGAATTAATCAGAGTCAAAAGATCTTTGACGATGATGAAATACGTTTAGTAGGGATAAATTAGAAAATCTGAAATGTTAAATTTTAGGAGGTTCATTTTGTTTTCTTTTAACAAGTTGCAGTTTACTGTAACATCGAGTTAGTCTTAGTGCTAGCAAAGGCTATAATATTATAATAAGTACACTTTCCTCAAAGCACTTTACAGTGAGAGTATATTAAGAACACATGGTTTGGTGATGAGAATATAAATGGAGTTGAAGCTGAATTTCACTTGGATAGGATTTAAGAAGTGATTTTGAATACGTGATTCTGAGAACCTGTTTCAATGTGTCAGTGGACTTTATGAAGCAAATATCACCAAAGAGGATATTGAATAAGAAAATTTAATTTGTACTGAGTGATCTATAATATTATTTTTTAAGTATATAGTACGTACTAGTGTGTTTTGAACCAAATTCCAAACAACAAACTAAATGTTTCCTACTAACTAAACATATTTATTCTGTCATCATTTCCAATATTTTTTCCAAAGCATAACCACAAAAATCAAATAAAAATAAATTCTACTGAACAATCACAAATGAGAAAGCTATTTTTAAATCACAACACCAGTTGAGAAAATGAAGTCACGTGACCGCACTATTTTCGCTTTTTCGTCCATCAAAAATAAAGTGCTCGAAATTTTTCAAATTTTGTGCTGAACGCCTCCAAACAGTCTGTAACTAAGTGATATGTTAAAAAACTATAGTAAGAATATTAACCATGATGGAGGCACAGACGGTGTATATGTAACCGACTTCGATGTCATTTCAACAGAGATTAAATCACTAAAATAGTAATTTTATGAGGGTCAGCTGACATGAAAAGAATGATCAGATTGATCACACCCAAGAACATTCAGAGACTTCAGGACGTTCTGGTTGCACAGAATCGGCCTGATCAGTCGCTTTCTCTTATCGGAATGAACTGGCTTCAATGGCCACGAATTAACACGTCATTCGGCAGAAAACACGATCTGATGACTCGTCTCTTGTGTACGGAGCATCGTCTTCTAGTTGCTTTAAGCTTCAGTCTTTCTGTTTTTTAAAAGATGAAATATTTCTCTCCCCGGTGATAATTTTTGAAAGGGGTCTGTTGTCCGAAAATAGACAAGAAACCTTATCGAAGTTTTTTCATCATGGTTTTGTATGGACAGATTTTTTTTATATAAATGAAGCTATTTAAATGAAGCAAGCTCGTAGAGCTAGCGCTATGAGTGTCAAACTAGTATATGAATGACATTCGCGAACCACGTTCATAGAAATATAAAGAGACGGCCGCTACTCCAAAGCAGTTCCGACTGATTTTAAACTCTTTTTCACAATACAAGTTAATATTCGTGCTATAAAAACAAAGATAAGACTTCAAACTATCAGTTCTTGCGTTTTTTTTTTTTTTTATTCAGATAGGACCTTAAAAAGAAAATAAATCAAGTGTTGAAAGTCAAAATTAAGTCAGAACAATATGGCGGATTAAACATAGAGGCTCTCTTAAGTGCCTAGTCCATAACATCACCATAAATTTAAAAATAAAATAAAATAAACTTGTCATCTCATAATTTGGTTAAAATCTCGTTAGTGGATTATTTGAAAGTCAGTCAGTGCTTTGAATAAAAATATTCTATGGCTTACAGTTTTCTAGTTAAGTGGGATGAAATTTAGGGAAATATTGTAACAGCATGCTTGTTGCTTCTAGAGTTATGAAGTAAAACAGAAACGACCACTGTCATATAATATTTGGTTTCAGACAAATACGAAAAGACAGAACAGGTCATTCAAAACATTTCCCCCTGGTTTTTATGTACTACTGTCATAAGAAAGATTACTTGCAATGTCATATGTATCCCTACATTCTAGTACGTACTAGTATATACACACACACACACACACACACACACACACACACACACACATTATTTTCCCCACGTTTTTATGAACTATTGTCATATGAGAGCTTCCTTGCAATGTTATATATATATATATATATATAATATAGAATGACACATATGTACGTACGTATGTATATTTCATTGTTTTGAAATTGTACATTTTCCACACTGTGAAATTAACAAAGAACAAATAATAAGTCAACAAAAAACATGTTTATTAACAACAAAGTGTTTCATATATAAACTATATAGACGCTTCTAAAGCTGACCACTTGTAAGAAATATGTATAGTAAATAACCAGTTTTAATCAAATCTGTATTCAGATTTATATAATAATAATAATAATAAGAAGAAGAAGAAGAAGAAGAAGAAGAAGAAGAAGAAGAAGAAGAAGAAGAAAAAGAAGAAGAAAAAAAAAGAAGAAGAAGAAGAGACAGGAGAAGAGATGTAGTAAAAGACAAAGACAAAGACGGACAAATACAATTACTAGAACTAAAATAAAACATGTATGCATATTGCGCAGGAATATAATTCAGTGTATATCATAACGTAATTGGGATTCACTCATGACTTTTGTAAAAATGTCAAACAAAATATTTAACAAAACATCAACTAACACATCAGTGTTGTCTGTAATATTTATTAACATATCACTGTTTTCTCTGACGTTTATTAAAATTTCAGTTTTCTGCAACATTTATTAACATTTCAAAGTATTAACATTTGTAAAGCGCAGTAACATTCAGTGTTTCGTGTAACTTTGGTAACACTTCAGTGTTTTTGTAACGTTAGTAACACTTCAGTGTTTTTGTAACTTTAGTAACACTTCAGAGTTTCATGTGACAGTAGTAACACTTCAGGATTTCGAGTAACTGTTGTGTAACTTCTGTTTATCTGTTAGGACATAACAAAGCAGACGGTGTGTCTTAGTGCTGTAAGACTACTATAATAAACAAATACTTACACACCTACTCTGAGTATATCATTTCACTATTACGTGAATTGAGTATATGTCATATCACTATTACGTGAACTGAGCGTCATTTCACTATTACATGAATTGAGTTTGTATGTGTTTCATTATTACGTGAATTGAGTGTGTCATTTCACTATTACATGGACTGAGTATGTATGTCATTTCACTATTATGTGAATTGAGAATGTATGTCGTTTTACCATTACGTGAATTGAGTATGTCTTTTCACTATTACGTGAATTGAGTATGTCGTTTCACTATTACGTGAATTGAGTGTCGTTTCACTATTACGTGAATTGAGTATGTGTCATTTCACTATCACGTGAATGTAGTATGCCATTTAACTATTATGTAAATGTAGTATGTATGTCATTTAACTATTATGTAACTATTACATTTTTTCCTCAAAACAATAATTTGTATAGAAGTGTGACTCTTAAAGGTCACCAATGTATCCCTATGAGATCTGCACTACAGGTGGCTGATTGTTGGCCTGATGGTATTGCCAGTCCTAATTAACTATCATTTTTTTCTGAAACTAGATTTCATTTCACTATTACATGAGTTTGATTTTACCATTATATGAATTGTCAATGTGAGTTGAATATTATATAACTTCATTTTATTTCATTTTGAGTATATTTTTGAGAAGCTATTTTTCCTGGGGACTTTGCTATATGAGCAAACTGTATGTAATCCCAATTTCAGTGTTGACATTTCTGTTAAATGAGTTTTCCAAAGAAGTGAATTTAAGCAGGTAAAACAGAAAATAACTTCACAATATATAACTGATATCAGAAAGTAAGATTATGTACAATACAAAATATATGCAACATTTATTAACTGATGTCAGGAACTGTACAAATCACAATATATTTCACATGAATTAAATATCAGTCTAGTTACTTTACAATATGCAGAAGATTTAATACATTCTAATGATAATAAAAAAAATTATAAACAATATATAACATTATCTGTACAATATTCTTGTAAGTGTACAGTGTATTGTAAATTTTATATTTGTATATAGTAAGTGTAGTATATTGTAAATTTAATATTTAAATATAGTAAGTGTAGTGTATTGTAAATTTTACATTTGAAGATAGCAAATTTTATATTTTAATGTAATAAGTGTAATGTATTGTAAATTTTATATTTGAATGTAATAAGTGTAGTGTATTGTAAATTTAACATTTGTATATAGTAAGTGTAGTGTATTGTAAATTTTACATCTGTATATAGTAAGTGTAGTGTAATGTAAATTTTACATTTATATATAGTAAGTGTAGTGTATTGTAAATTTAACACTCATCAACTGTAGTTTGTGTTTCCTTGTATTCTGGGAGGGGTGCAGAGATGTCATCGTATTTTGGTGGTAGAATCATCACGTGGTGTATGTTGTTGTTGATGTTTTCAGCTTCAAGCAAACCTGTGGTTTGAACTGCATGTATGTTGTATGTGACAACAGAGTCGTATGCTGGGGGAGGGTCTGACACACCCACCTGTGTCAGTTGATCCTGTGATGGTGTGTATATTACTGAAAAAAACAAAAGTCAGTGTTAGTCTTTGTAAAACAATACAAGTATAATTTTTTTTAACCTGCACTGGTATTTTGTAACATAAACAATACAAATATCATTTGTTACTTGAAGAGATGTTTTTATAACATCAACAATATAGGCATAATTTTTACCTGAACAGGTGTGAAAGCAGGCAGCAGGTGGGTGGTGAGGTTCTTCACCTCTACATTCTCGCCACTTCCGTGAAATGAACAACTTGCCGAGGATTATTGTTCCAACTATAATTATCAGTCCACAAACTGAATAAAAAAAACAATAATAATAATAATTAAATAATGAACCACATTAAAAAGGCAACTTTATTATTACTGTTGAGAATAAGCAACCATCCAGAGAAAACATGATCTAAAATCTACTCCACTAAACATGACACGGCAGTGGTAATACTGTTATTGTTGTAAAAGTAAAAATCATATTTACTGCCACAGCTAATTAAATCATTGATTTAATTATATTTGAAACATGAACTAATTGTTTTATGTTTGAAATATTACCTCAATTTAAATTTTGAAATATTAACAATGTTGTATTAAGAAAATAACAGTTAATATCTGTATATTCATGCAGTGGCTGTTTTACTGAAGTTTTAATCATTCAGCCATTACCTCAAATTAGCAGCATTTGAAAAAGGTGAAAATTATTAAAGACGTTAACAGACAGACAGAGCAATAGTATGAATTAGGTGAAAATAACTGCCTGAAAAAGTTAAAAGGAATTATTAAATAAGATGGATGAAATTTTAAGAAGATGATAGTTATGTAATTGATAAATATTTGAATAAAAGATTAGCTATATATGAATAAGTTGGCAGCTAAATATTTGAGTAAGTTGATAGCTGAATATTTGAATAGACTGATAGCTGAATATTTGAATAGACTGATAGCTGAATATAAGAGCAGGCGAACAGCTGAACATAAAACACACCCATTCCCATGACACACAGCATTATGGTGGCAGAATATTTAAGCTGCACAGCCTCAGTGATGAAGATTCCTCCGAGGATGAACATGATGAAGCCGACACAAGCAGCACAGATAAAACCAATCACCATTTGACGCCAGAGTTTTGGTCCGCCAAGTTCAGAATGTTTTGACATGGCAAGCATCTGCTGCTGTTCCACATAGTGATGGAGAGGATGTTGCTGTGGCCTTGTTGTCACTGGTGATGACTCAATGATGTCTTCTTGAGTCATTTTTGTGTTTTAATCAACTCAGATCATGTTTGGATGAATCCTGCTGAAAAATGTTAAAAATTTGTCACTTATGGTAAATTGGTGGCCATGTCTTTTAAAATATGGATCTATTATTGCAGTTATAAATTATCATATTTTAGTAATATGAATTTAAAAATAACAAATTTTATTAAAAAAAGAAAAAAAAAAAATTTAAATGCAAAAAATGTTTACATATATGACCAAACTTTTAATATTTATTTGTTCAGTTTTTAGCTGTTCATTCGAAAATGACAGAAATATATTTCTGATGTCTTTCTACATTTGTACTTGTGTTAAAGCATTTAAATGTTTGAGAGAAACATGAGAACTGGATTATGGACAGTTAAAAACAAGTTAAAAAAACTTTGTCTTTTTCAAAACTGTCAGAAAACACTGACAGTGTGTCAAGAAATCTATCAACACCAAACAGTTAGGCATTTTGTTTTATTCTTTGTTGATCTGTATTTTATGTGGAATGTTAATAATGAAAACATTTGTTTAATCAAACAGGTCACAAACAGAATAATAATTATTTACCTCTTTTTATTATTAATTTTTATTAAATTAATTATTTATTTTCAAGATTCGTATTAAATATTGTTTTACTGAAAATTACATACAATGTTTGTCATCTGTACAGAAAAAAATATAACATTTTTAATTAGAGGTTGATTCAAAATCCAGTTAGTAATCCCCTAAATATTCATCTAATTAATAACTACCTAAATTTGAACATTATAAAAAAAAACAATATTGGATTTATGATTATAAAATAAATGTGTATGTACAAAATGTAGGTACTCTTCTATTGTTTAGTCAGAAAATATATAAAATTGAGTTTCTGAGAATTCTATCGATATTGTCTGCAACAGCATAAAAAACCCAACCAACTTAATAAGTTAATTTGAACCTTTCACGTTCTTGCATTAATAATAACAATAGTGTAGCATTAGGTAATACCTTATTACAAATAAATACCAAAATAACATGTGAAATATTGTTGTTATTATTATTATTATTATTATTATTATTATTTTTATTTTTATTTTGCTGCTAATTAGTAAACAGTTTTCATTGTAGAATGATTTCAGTTTAAATAATCAATAATTACTTTTATTAATTATTTATTTAACCTAAACGTATCACAACATTAGAAAGTATACATTACCGTAAAAAAATAAATACCATGATAACATTATTATAATCAACATCCGATACCCACATACTTTCTATTAACATTCGGAGTTATGTCCCTTTAAATTGATTGCTACGTCCGTCTTTCTGTTTTTCTTTTAGAATTTTGTTTTTCCTTTAATGACAAAGCATCGCATGTAATTTTCAGTTAACAATATTTAATACGAATCTTGAAAATAAATAAACAATTTAATAAAATTAATAATAGAAAGAGGTAATTAATTATTATTCTGTTTGAGATTAACAAATCCCAAAATCGATGACGTCAGTTTGTTTATCACGAAAGAACACGCCAAGAAAAGAAAGTGTGGTGTTCTGCTAATATAATGTCGTTGAACACTGCTCATGCTAATGGTGGAGTTCTTCTTTTTGCTGGAGAAAGGTATTTGACTATATTTTGTTAAACAGTATAAAATTATATAATAAATGTCACTCTGTTATTGTCACAAAATATGGATTTACTTTCCGGATGTAGTTGACAAAATTCAGTCATCATTCATTAATAATTGCATAACAAATGAAAAGCCAACCAGAAATTATTATTATTATTGTTTAAAACATATAAAAATAAAGAAAATTAAGAAATAATAATTAAAAAACATTAAATTCAAGACGAATCAGTTTTTATCTTACAATATGAATATCCATATTTATGTAACGGTATCATTCACAATCACATGATCATATGATGATGATTCATTCAGTAATAAATAAACTTTTAGATTTAAGTGGGAATCATACAATTACAGAATTAGTTGGTAATCACGAAGATGTCATGTTTTTGTTTAACAGAAATATTTCAAACAGTCTCAGATTATGAATAATCAGAATATACAATTGGACTAATTTTGTTCAAATCTCTAATAGAGATAATAGAAAACTTAATCGTAAATTCTTTTCCCGTTTTCTTCCAGAATACTTATATTTTATGATGGAGTTGAAATGACTTTTGAAGGCCCTAAAGATATGCCCCATTTTAAAGGGAAGAAACATGGTAGAGCACTGTTGACAACTCATAGAGTAAGAATATTGTATGACTGCTGTAATCAAGAAATATTAAAGTGAATTGTTTATATTTTGATATAAGTTCACCCACAACAGCATTTAAACATTATATATTAACAGTTTAAAATAATAATAATAAAAAGAAGAAAAAAAACAAGAAATAACCCACATAACTACAAAAAGATATCTAAAGAAGAAAAAAGAAAAACCAAAAGAAAAAAAAAAGGCATCTGTTGTGATAAAAATTAATAAATTAACTGCAGATAAGCATATGTGAAAAATGTGTGTGTGTGGTTTGGATTTAAGATTTTCTTGTGTATGAAAAGATGAATCTATAGTTAATTTGAGTAGTTTTTATTTATTTATTTTTTTATTATTATTAATGTATAGTTTCAAAATGAACTGTGATTTTGAGTTAGTTTTGTTTCTCAAACTGACAAAATTCTCTGCAGTAAATATAATAACTGATTGCCTCAAACTGTTTGAATTTTTCCTTCATACAGAAGTTAGTTACTGAATAATTTTGCTATTGATTGTTAATAAATATTTTTGACTACTTTTTTCTGTATTGGATTTGCTTTAGATATAATTAACTTAGCATAGTCTTCCTTGGAAAGCTTTTAAATGTTGTTCACTGATACAAATGTTGTTAACTTCATACTCTGTATACAGTACATGTTATAAATGTAATTTATTTATATTATTTGTTACATAAAAGTACACCACAAATAATTATATATTTTATACAACAGATATTATGTATTTTATACAAATGATATTATATATTTTATACAAATGATGTTATATATTTAATACAGGTAATATTCACCAGCTCAAACCCTAAAGACATTTTCCAGTCATTTAGTATCCCTTTCTACACCATGCGAGACATGGAACTGGAGCAGCCCATATTTGGAGCAAATTACATTAAAGGACGTGTGGTTGCAGAACAAGGAGGTGAACATTTTTTTAATTAATAGCACAAACAACTGGATAATAAAAATAAGTAAAGTAGAATAGTAACTGAAGTCTCAGTTGATTGTAGAAGTATACAAACATGCTGCTTGGCTCAGTTAGAAAATAAATAATATGAAATGTGTTGCTAGGCTGTATTAGATTAGTAATTATTTGCTTATATATTTAAATATCTATTGCATTCAGGAAATTGGAGTGGAGAGGCAAAATTCAAGATGTACTTCAACAAAGGAGGAGCAATTGAGTTTGGTCAGGCCATGCTGAGGGCAGGACAGCTGGGTAGATTTTGTTTATAGTATATGATAGAATCTGATAGAATGTAATATTTAGTAATTTAATGTAGTCAACTTTATAATTATTTGGCTGTCAAATATATATTCCACTCTTAAAACTGTGGTTTTTAAAGATATTGTTTTTGTACTGCATAATGAGTTAATACCATTTAATTAGAGACTTAATATTTCAAAGTGGCAATATGTAAATCTCTTAATTTGATAAGTTAATTATGATTTTGTAGAAAAACAGTAAAACAAAATTGTCTTTTTTATACAGCGATGTCATATCGACAGCCACAGCAGCCTCCTGCATACAGCCCTCCCACAGGTAACATTTACCCTGCTCCACCACCATCGTACCAGGCCCCCCAGACACCTTACTATGACTGGGTTCCATATAACACATTCCCGAATGCACCACCTCGTAAGTTGTATCTATGTCTACATCCTAACAGTATCAGCTTGTAATTGTTATATCTGTGTGTGAAGGTGACAACCTGTCTCCTCGTTAATATGTAAGAGATGTTAGATTTCCTTAAAAATTATATAAGCTATGGTAAAATGTTGTTCTGTGGTAGTCACTCTGTTTACATCATAGCATATAACCTTGTCATTTGGTATATCTGTGTCTACATCATAACATGTAATCTTGTAATTTGTGTTATATCTGTTTACAACATAACAGTATCACTTTGTAATTTGTATTGTATCTGTTTTGACATCATAGTATAGAACCTTGTAATTTGTATTACATCTGTGTTTACATCATAATATATCACCTTGTATTTTGTGTTATATCTTTGTTTGCATTATAGCAGTAATTTGTGTTATATGTGTCTCCATCATAAAATCTTATAATTTGTGTTGTATCTGTATATACATGATAACAGTATCACCTTATAATTTGTTACATCTGTGTCTACGACATAACAAGTGCAGTTTGTAATTTGTGTTATATATCTGTCTAATCATAACTACAGCTTGTAATTTGTTTCCTGTTTTTTGCACTGGCATCATCTGTAAGTTGTTACATTTGTATTTAATATTAAAAGGATAAAATTTTATACATGTTTACATGATAAAAGCATATCTTCATAAGTTGAATTATATCTCTGTTAAAACATAACTTTATAAGTTGAATTATGCTTACATTTATGTTATAATAAAATGCCTTGGTAAGTTGTCTCTTCTTTTTACATCACCGTGGCACCAGCTGGTAGGTTCTAGAAAGCTGTCATTTCACTTTTTTATTGTTGTTGGATTAACAGAAAATGTTCTGTTACAGTTAGGAAATGATTTACTTTTACTGCTCTCTCCATTTAGTTTCATTTGTTACAGGCAAAATGATTAATTCTTGTTCATTTATTCCAGCAAATTATGTTTACACAACAGAAGCACCTCCACCCTATCCTGGTGTGGATCCTAATATGACCCCATATCCCCCACCACAGGCTTCTGGAACAGGAGCAGCAGGTAATTAAAAAAAAACATATGTAAACTTGTGGTTGTATGTTGCTAATAAAGAGAGAAGCAGTGATATTAGCATACAATCACAAATTTGTCAATTAAATTGCTGATAGCGTATTAATAAATTAATAATTTTAATACATAACTGAGACTTTTATTTAAACTTAACTTTTTTATGTTTTCCTCTGGCTAAAACAAGTAATCTTTATTTCAAAACATTTATTTTGTTCTCATTTTATTAAGTTCTTCTGTCAATTTGTGTGGCAATGTCTTTACTGCCATCTCTTTGTACTCTATTTTTATCTTCATGTTTTGTTTTTCATCTCACTTTGTACTGCCATCTCTTTGTACTATTTTTATCTTCATGTTTTGTTTTTCATCTCACTTTGTAATGCCATCTCTTTGTACTCTATTTTTATCTTCATGTTTTGTTTTTCATCTCACATTGTACTGAAATCTTTATCTTCATTTTGTTCTTCATCTCAGTTTGTACTGACATTTTTTATCTTCAGCTCAATGTGTATTAAAATCTTTTTATCTTCATCTCACTTTATTTGCATTTCATTTTATCTTCATGCTCTGTTCTTTATCTCACTTTATTTTGTAATGTTGCATTTTTCCAGTTCTTTTTCTTGTTTGTTTTGTCTTCCTCTTTCATCTTTAATTCTTTTGAGTTCAGTTTTGCTTGTTTTTGTTTTTTTTGTTTTTTTGTGAACTTGAATTACACAGTTGATTGTACTCTGATTGAAAACAGTTGTGTGTTAAATATGTGGTTACAAAGACATGCTCTTGTTTAGATGCAAAGGCTCGTGAAGCCAGTGCCAGTGCATACTACAACCCTGCAAATCCTCACAATGTGTACATGCCTGAGGCAACAGCACCTCCATATGAGCCACCCCCCTCATATGACCAGGCAACAAAGAAGACCAACTGAACTGAACTACAAGTGATTTTCCACTCTGTTGTTTAAAAGTACTGCTATACTGATTAGCTTGCTTTTCATTCTGCAGTTTTACATTTCAGTTTTGTCTTACACATTGATTATTTCAAAATATTCAGGAACAGTATGATCGTGGGTGTAAAATGTTGAATACATAATAAGAAAATTTGTTTTTACTTTGTGCTGGCCTACATCTTAATTACTTCTAAATATAATAATCCTTGATTTCATTTCGTGTAGCCTAATATTATATTTTTTATTTATCTTTGTATCTTTTTAATAATGCTGTTTTAATTATTATTATTTTTCTCTGATATATCAAATTCAAATAATTGTTGAACTTTTGTAGGTATCAGTCCAGTCAGTAAAGCAATGATGAAGTGGTAGCTCCTGTTTTACTTATCATACTGTCTATCTTTGTTTATTACAAAACTGCAGCAACACCTCAGACACTTTTCAATGTACAAAAGAGTTGTTATGTTTAACAATTATTTCTAAAATAAAACCATTAAATACAAGGAACTTTATTACATTGTATAATATACACAGAGGTATATGACTGCCATTTTTTTCTTTTAATTTATTTATTGGAATTGGTAATATTTTAAATTTATAAAAGTGTTGTTATTTGTAAATATAACAAACTATTATGTATCTGTTATTATTTGGAGGTAGTAATATTTAAATTATTACTTACCTTGTGAATAAGTTAATAAATATTTTGGATTTCTGAACTTTGTGCATTTAGTGAAGTTGTTTGTGATTTACTTGTGACAGATATTAAGTTTAATTTCAAACTTGTATGTTTAATACAAAATGTCCAAAAAGATGTCTGTTTTCTTCTTACAATTTTTAACATAATGAGTGAGTATATAGAAATAAGTTATTATGTAAATACCTGAAAATGTTTAAAATGCATCATACTAAATCAATAATATACAGTTCACAATCAAATTTTTTCAGATAATAAGAAATTATAAGAAATGAACAGGTTAATCAAATTTCAGTTTTAAGCATACTTCTTTTCAATATTACTGTAAATAAATGATTATACATTTAAAAAAAAAATTGATTGGCATGTAGTATTGAAAGTAAAATGATTACTATTTATTTGTTTAGTTTACTTATTAAGTTCTATTTAATTTTTCATCTGTAGATAGGGGAATTAATTTCAGTTTCAAAAATTGTAAATTGCTTATTTTAATTGTTTTTTTAACATAATTCTAACATTTCTTGATTAAGTAAATGATTATTTTGGAAGAAATGTTAATTATTGGTGTTTTTTTTAAACTATATTTAATATCTCAGTTATTCACTTGTATTTGTTAAATTCTGGGAAATCTTGAGAAATAAAAATACTGTTAATATTTTAATATTTTGTTTGTTTTGTTTACCTTTTTTACAACTGTAAACGGAAAGCAAAGTTTGAAGAATAATATTATATGTGGACGTTAACAGTTGAGGAATTCAATGTTTACAGATACAAGCACAATATACAACTGGAACTCAATTGGATGATGCTCGAAGTGAAACTTTTGATACTTCAGACACTGACTGACAGTGACTACTCACAGTGCTAACTGAAAAAAGTTCATCATTCAGATTCTCATATCAGTATTGTTTGATGAGTTAAGTAAAACAATAAAAACAACACAAATTGTCATGATTTGTTTTATTGTACTGTTTAGTTATTAAAAGAAGTATACTATACCTATGCACAAATTATTAATACAACGAGAACAGTGATATGGATAAATAACAAATATATTATATTATTTGGGATTTCACAACAATAATAATGGAAATCTTAAACTTGATAAATTTGTGGTAACCTATAGGTTACTAGGTCCTGTTTTGTGGTAACCTCTAATTGGGTTACCAGACACGATCCTTATTTCGATGCCAGTAATAATACAAAAAAAAGAGTAATCGCATAACTTTTCTCTCTGTCGTCTATGCCTATCTGTTTTAGGGAGGAAATTAAAAACTAGTTTAAAGTAAGAATGGCTGCGCCCATACGATCTACCATTAAATGTTTAACCAGACGAATATTCAATGTAATAAGAAGGCACGTATTTTTATATATCATAATTTGTCAGTTTTATTTAATATTCCTTGAAATTTTAGTCTTACATGTATTTAACAGTGCATTTTGAGTAACTGGTTAACCGTGACAGTCGATTGATTGTTCAATTTGTTGTAAGATGTAACACAATCATGATAATCATTTTATCATAATGACATACTAACAGTAATCCTAACAAGAACAGTGTAAGTCGAGGTATGGATAATCAAAAATATATGTCTTCAAATTGGCATGCAGTTTTGCCATTGGGTCATTCCGTGTCAATTCACCCCCCAAAAAAAGAAATTTAAACCCGACCGTCTCAGATTTTTGTAAAACTTGTTATACTTGTTGACTGGGATCCCACAGTACCAAATCTGAAATGTTAGCCCAATCAGACCAGTGGCGTGGGAGATATGGCCCACCGAATTTTGAGATTTTTGTCAAAAATGGGTGTGACCACCAACCTTAGAACCCTTATATCTCAGGAACTACTGGGCCAATCTTCATAAAATTGGTATTGTTAGAAAGGCAAAATGACAAGGATTCCAAATCTGCCATTTTTGTTTAGTTTGGAAAATATTGGAGTACCTTGACCTTTTGACCTTTGCTATGACCTTGAAATTGACTGTGTGGATCACGTGATCTTGAGATGACCTTTATTAAAATTTAATCTCCCACATGTTAACTAAAACATATAAAAGTTTCCTGGGTGTAATATTTTTTGTTTAGCCACAATATAGATTTAAAAAATGCACATACATGAAAATAACACCTTTTCAGCCATTAACATCTGATTAACTAAAACCTGAATGATCAATTCTGGATGCTAGGGATCACCATCTTTCTTGATCATCGAGTAAGACATTGTAGGCCTACATGTATGCATAAAGTTCACATAAATTTGAGAGAACTAGGTGTTTCTGATGCTTAACCTTCTCACTATGTTTGTTTCAAATGCTCACTGTATCCTTCATTCCCAGACACATTCTACTGTTCTCATCACTTTCATAAAATTGGATTATTTCCTCCTTCAATTCATTGTCCTTTCAATGGTAAAGGGTGACAAAATCAAGATTTGCACACGCTCTGGATAGGATTCAGACATTAAGATGTCATTTTAATGTTACTGTAGCTGATGCTAGTTTTTTTCTGTCCTTTCATTCATTTACTGGAACGTGCTAGTGAATGGAGTTTGACAGGAGTTTCGCCTAAACTCGACAGAATAGAATTCAAATCAAAGTCCTTTTCTGGGGAAACAACAACCAGCGGTTTGTCTGGCAAGTTATCACCAAATTCTCCCATTGTAATACCACCCATACTAAAGCCATCCTCTGCAGGACCTTTGATTTCTGAAGGGTAATCAGACAGTCACAGCACAACTTGTCTCCTGGCACTAGTGTGTTTGGAGGATTTGCTAAGCATTTGTAAGTGCCCATGCTAACAATTCTTAAAGATCTAGTGCATGCTTGCTCAGGGTGGTGATTAAGGGGATCACAACAGTTTTTCTGCAATGTTGAAAATTTGATGAAAAGTTCTTGTTCATGATACTCTTGATGTCCCGTGTTTTGATCCCACTTCAAAGAGTGAGGAGTTTGACTTCCTCAGTTTTTCATGCACTTTGCAACAACTCCTTTTTGATATGATGGTGTTGATAACACACATTTTCAGGAGAGTTAAAGCTGCAGTTAGCCCTGGAAGAAATAAGGATTTTCAGTATTGGCCTGCACCTTCAATTCAATAGAACAAAGTCAGTGCTTTCCTAAATATTAAATCAAATCCTGAAACCCTTTCAGTAAAGTTAAGCAGGTCATAAAATGGCAGCAGAGTACATGTGTTATTGCCAAAGGCCCACAAGTCTTGGGCATTTATGTCAATCTTCTCAAGTATAAATCACAGCTTATTAAGGTGAAGTAGACCTTGTTCATACTCTGTGCTGAAGACTGGGTGTACAAATACATTATGCAGTACATCACTTGATGATGTCTGATTTCAGACTGGGTTGTACTGTTGTTGACTGAAACCTTGTTCAAAACCAATGGCAAGGCCCACATGACATGATAAAATTACTTAATAGGTTTTATGAAATAAAAATATTGTTTATATATCAACATCTGACATTGTGTCCAACTTAAAAAGCTTCAGATTGTCAAAGAAATGCAGATGAAGAAACTTCTTTGTCTTAAACTTCTAATTGCCATGTGCTCAATGGGGATTGCACCAGGGAATCTAAAGGTGTTCCTGACCTGCCTGAAGCATCACTTCCTGTTAACCCTTTGAGCCTGATTGTGTAGAACATGTCATGTCATTTGGTATCTTTTCATATCCTTCAGGCATTCCTTCAGACATGTCAGGTGGGTTTTAACTCCAAAGATGAGTTTTTAGTCTCAGAGAAAATGTACATTGTAATGCATTGTATCAATCATCCATGCAGGTATGCATTTTTTTAAATCTCTATTATGGCTAAACAAAAAATATTATACCCAGGAAACTTTTATATGTGAACTTTATGCATACATGTAGGCCTACAATGTCTTACTCGAAGATCAAGAGAGATGGTGATTCCTAGCATCCAGAATTGATCATTCAGGTTTTAGTTAATCAGATGTTAATGGCTGAAAAGGTGTTATTTTCATGTATGGCAGATTTGGTATCCTTGTCATTTTGCCTTTCTAACAATACCAATTTTATGAAGATTGGCCCAGTAGTTCCTGAGATATGAGGGTTCTAAGGTTGGTGGTCACACCCATTTTTGGCAAAAATATCAAAATTCGGTGGGCCATATCTCCCACACCACTGGTCTGATTGAGCTAAAATTTCAGATTTGGTGCTGTGGGATCCCAGTCAACAAGTATACCAAGTTTCATAAAAATCTGAGACGGTCGGGTTTAAACCATTGGGTGATTTGACACGGAATGACCCCATTTCATTTTGTTTTTGAAAAAGTCACAAAAAGCCTCTGATGAGTCTTTATGAAAGTGTTTATGATTTATGATTTATGTTATCAAAGTTATGTTTCGAATATTTTGCCATGTCTTGGATAAACCGACAGACTAAATACTGTATTAGGAATATAAGATTTCTCCGAAATATTACACTTTTCCTAAAATTTTATTGTTTCTTAAATCTTAATCTGCATATTAAGATTTAAGAAACTTTTTATAATGACTAAACAAACAAATAAACCATAATTATAAATGCCCTATTAAAATGTCAAGTGTTTAAATAGTTCTGAAATAACTTACAGGAGAAATATTCATTCTGGGACAACTTACAGAAATATTCTGGATCTTCACAACAGAGGATTGTTCCATAGAATCTTTCCTGAAGGCAGGTACATAATATTTAAAAAATTTAAATTTTTTTTTTTTTTTTTTTATAATTCTTTTTAACAGATGTGTTCACAATAAAACATTTCAGTAGATGTATTAATATTAAAACACTTAAATAGATGTGTTCACAGTCATACATTTCAATACGTGTGTCACAATAAAACATTTTAACAGATGTATTCACAGTCATACATTTCAATAGATGTGTTCACTGATAATTTCAACAGATGTGTTCACAGTGATAATTTCAACAGATTTGTTTACAATAAAACATTTTAATAGATGTGTTCACAATAAAATATTTTAACACATGTATCAGGAATAAAACATTTTAATAGATATATTTACAATAAAACATTTTAACAGATGTATTCATAATAAAAACATTTTAATAGATGTATTTACAATAAAACATTTTAAGAGATGTATTTACAAAAGCAGATTTTAATAGATGTATTCACAATAAAACATTTTAACAGATATACTTACAATAAAACATTTTAATAGATGACCTTACAATAAAACATTTTAACAGACACTTTGATTTTATTTAATTGCAAATAAAATAAACTTGTTAATAGTTAATGTGTTTGATAGGAGTATTTTTGACAAACAAGTAATTTGAACATTGTAGAATGAACAATATTCTCAGTACCATCCCTTCGTTTAATTTGCACCAGTTACGCTGATACTCACCATCCCTTTCACAATGCTGGCAAGACCACTGGATGTATTCATAATAAAACATATTAATAGATACATTTACAATAAAACATTTGATGTGTTGACAAGTGATACTGATGATTTACAATTTGTTATAAATCTGAATGTTTTATTGATTATTCACAGATGTTTGTTTTTATTTGGTTATTCACACTTTTTGTTTATTTACTCATGTTTCTAATTGCTATGCAAAGTATGTTTCATTATTATTATTATTTTCTTCATATTATTAAGGTGAACATTTTCTAAAGTTTTTAAATTATCAAATTGTTTTATTTTGTGAAAGTTTCAAAATCATGTTTTTTCTTAATGTAAAGTTTCAAAATTAAAAATTATTTTCAGTACGGCTGAACTATCAAGACTTGTGTCAAGTCCGCAGTGTGTGTACTGTGGCTTTGATCCCACTGCTGACAGTCTTCACATAGGAAACCTGTTAGCCATCGTCTCATTACTTCACTGTCAGAGAGCAGGCCACAGCACCATTGCTCTGGTGAGTTTTACACACGTTTTAAAAAATACAGATAATCTGAGTAAGAATACTGAGATTTTAAACAAGGAATTCATTTCATAATGTCAGGTAAGAGTTTATTAAAGAAGTGATTTAATGATAATTTTATTAATTTTGTTTGAGGTGGGAGGAGCCACTGCTCAGATTGGTGATCCTAGTGGCAAAACAAAAGATAGAGAGAGGATTGGAGTGTCAGTGGTGGAAGAAAATGTTGTCAAGATAACAGAAAATATCAAGCGAGTTGTTGATAATCACAAAACTTTCATTTGGAACAGTGAGAAATCATTACCATCTATAAGGTAAACATGAAACATGAAAACATTGTTTTGTAACATGATTATATTTAATATTACAACATGAAATAATCCATTTAATTACTGTTACAGTCACAGTACAGGTTGTGAAAACAATAAATTAAAACAATTCAGTATTGAATGAAAATATTTTATTAATAAATAGTTTTATAACTAACTACTTTTTAGTTGTTTATTTAACTTTAAAGTAAAGTAAGTTAAAATATCTTTAAAAAAATTACCAGTCAACATTATTATGTGTTTATAAAATGGATTATTTTTCACAGGGTGTTAAATAACATGGACTGGTACAGAGAAAGAAACGTCATTGAATTTTTATCCACAGTTGGCAGAAATTTCAGAATGGGCTCAATGTTGTCTAAACACAGGTAAATGTTTTTTTAACACTTGTATTTACTTGTTCTTTTTTTAACACATGCATTTACTTATTGTTTTTTTAACATGTATTTACTTATTGTTTTTAAAACTCATTATTTACTTATTGTTTTTAAAACTCATTATTTACTTATTGTTTTTAAAACTCATTATTTACTTATTGTTTTTAAAACTCATTATTTACTTATTGTTTTTAAAACCCATTATTTACTTACTTGTTTTTTAAACAAATGTATTTTAAACAAAATTATTGTACTGGAACAACTTGTTTACCTTGTTAAAGAAAATGATACAATATATTGTTTTATTTTTATGTTATAATCATTGAGTATGTATTTTAATACTAAACTGATGTGTATTTTGTTTTGTTTGGAGTGTTCAGAGTCGACTGAAGAGTGCAGATGGAATGAGTTTCACTGAGTTTACTTACCAGATCTTCCAGTCATATGACTGGCTTCATTTAATGGAAAAATTCAACTGTTCTGTTCAGGTTTGAGATAAAATGTTTGTTTTTTTAAACTTTTCTCTTAAATCAAAATAGTTATTGCATCCTCACTGTGAATAAACATAAGTACTCAGAATAAAAAGAAAGTAAAAGTCCTTTTCTTAGCATTTATATATTTAAGGTATATTGTGTTACTGTCACTTAGTTTTCACCAATAATTAAAATTTATCTTATAAAAGCAAATAAAATATGGCATCTGTAGAATGTTTGTCAACAGAGTCCTCTTTATTAAATGAAAGAGAAAATATAACTTTAGCAACTATAATAAGTAAAGTGAATCTGTTGTTACAGATTGGGGGCAATGATCAGCTGGGAAATATTTCTGCTGGCTATGAATTGGTGACAAGAGTGACAAACCAGCCAGTGTTTGGTGAGTATGTTTAACTCTTTACCTATATTATCTCTTTACTTACACTACATAGATTTATCTCTTCACTTACATTATATAAATTTATCTCTTCACTTACATTATATAAATTTATCACTTTACTTACATTATATAGATTTATATCTTTACTCACATTGTATAGATTTATATCTACTCACACTATATAGATTTATCATTTTACTCACACTTTATGGATTTATCTGTTTACTTACACGTTATGGATTTATCTCTTTACTTACACTTTATGGATTTATCTCTTTACTTACATTATGTATATTTATCTCTTCACTCAAATTTAATGTATATATTTGATTTGATTTTAATTTCATTGTGTCTTACAAACTAGGAATAATGGTGCCGCTGATAACAACAGCCAGTGGAGATAAGCTAGGAAAGAGTGCTGGCAATGCTGTGTGGCTGGATCCAGTGAAAACTTCTCCATACGAACTCTATCAGGTGAAATTCACTTCAGTAACAACAAACACTCATCTAGTGACTTATATCTATATGATAATGTTTTGCTTTATTTAAAAAGTCTTTATATTAAAATTAAATTGTTGGTTTGTTGAAATCACTGTACTTGATGAAGTATTTTGTTAAAGTAAAAATAATTTTTGTTTATTATTTCAGTATTTTATTAATTTGCCAGACACTGATGTAGAAACGTATTTGAAGTTGTTTACATTTCTTTCTGACAAACAAATAAAGGAAGTTGTGGAAAAACAAAAGGTTTTGTATAACTTCTGAACATTTACTTAAATAGACAAATATACTGAGATTAACCAGCATATCTATATTACAGTGATAACAAAGAGCTGAAGGTTTAGTTAAATAGACAAATATAGTATGTTTAAACAATGTACCTATATTAGAATGATATTTAAGTACTGTGAGTAAAATGAACTTGTAGAAACGTGTAATAAAAATATTTAATAAAACTAATTTATTTATTTTATGAAATTATAAGAAAACAATAATAAATACCAAGTAAAAGTTTTTATTTTCAGAAATCACCAGAAAACAGACCTGCTCAGAAGAAAATAGCAGAACAAGTCTTGTTGCTGGTTCATGGAGGTAGCATTTTAGCTAATCTCTAATTATTGCTTGTTCATGTAGATGGCATCTTATATAATTCCTAATATTACTTGTTCATAGAGAGCATTTTATATAATTCCTAATACTACTAGTTTATGAAGATAAAATTTTATATAATTCTTAATGTTAGTAATAAGGAGGTTTATCTCAGTTAATGATAAATGGTTGTGTTTAATACAGAGGAGGTTTATCTCAGTTAATGATAAATGGTTGTGTTTAATATAGAGGAGGTTTATCTCAGTTAATGATAAATGGTTGTGTTTAATACAGAGGAGGTTTATCTCAGTTAATGATAAATGGTTGTGTTTAATACAGAGGAGGTTTATCTCAGTTAATGATAAATGGTTGTGTTTAATACAGAGGAGGGCTTATCTCAGGCAAAGCAGTGGACAGAGGCTTTGTTTGGGAAAACATCATCAAGTTTGGAGAAACTGAATGAAGGTGAACTACTACAGTTATTTCACAATGCAGCATCATGTACAATGATGTATCAGCCTGGTACAACTGTACTCCAGATGTGTATGAAAGCTGGTTGTTTTCCACGTGAAGGTTTCAGCTTTGTTAATTAATGTTATATTTAAAAAAAAAAAAAATCTGTGTGATCAATCTCTGCTACTAATCTAAAATCATGAAAAAGCACTAGCAGGTCTTCTCTGTCTGTAAGATAAAATACTGCATCATGCTAATTTAATTTTATTATTCTAAATAAAATTTGTTACTGTAGAAAGTTAAAATAATTTACTGTTTTAAATCCATTGTATAAAAACAATTTAAAGAATGTGCTTTATTTGCTTCCGAGTTCAACCAGTGACTTAAAAGTAATTTTAAAATCTTTGAAAGGTTTACTGAATCAATAAATTGTCTGAATTTGCCATTAATTTAATTTCTTCTTTTATAAAAGTTATTAACTAATAGTTTGAAAAAATATTTAGTGAATATATATTTATTTTGTTGTCATGGTTACAGTGGATGGTGAGAGGATAATTAAAGCTGGTGGTTTATACATCAACCACTGTCGACACAATCAACCACAGCTGGTTGTTGTTCCTGATGAGCACATTTTGTCAAATGGTATCACACTGCTCAGAGTTGGTGAGTTGACAAGTTTTTCAAAATCCACTTTCCAAACATTAAATAGAAACATAACAACTGCAGTACAAACTGTCCTGTAATTATTAGTTAACTTAACAGTTAAATTAAAAACTGTTAACTTTACAGCATGGGATAATAACTGAAAAATAATTTTAAAAAAAACATTACATTCACATGACATATATTTGTTTAATATCTTGTATTTTCTTATATTAGATGATTAAATATTTTAAAATAATAAACAGAACAATTTTTCTCTTTATGTTAATTAAAATAAATAATCCCCTACTAATAGATGTGTGTGTGTGTGTGTGTGTGTGTGTGTGTGTGTGTGTGGTGTGTGAAAGTATGAATATAAAATGTCAGGCATTGAAGAATGATTTTACTATTTTAATTTTTCACATTAAACATAAACATTCTGACTTTTGTATTTTCAGGGAAAAAGAATTACTATGTGGTGAAGTGGATGAATTAAGATAGAAGATTGTCATTTACAAAGTTGTCTTCAGGGTGGAAAGATGGGCAGATGAATAATATTTAAAAAAACTTGGCCAGCTTGGACTTTCAAACTACTTGTCAAAAAAAAAAAAAAAAAAAAAAAAAAAAATAATAATAATAATAATAAATAAAAAAATAAATAATTAAAAAAATAAAAAAAATTAAAAATTATATATAGTAGAATTTTTTTTTTAATCTGACTACTGTCTGAAAAATACCCTTGCAAACCCCTATCTGACCATGAAGTTTCTGGCTTGTTTTGTAAATTCCATAATTATATTGTTAGATCTCCTCATCTACAAATGGCACCATTCTCTTTTCTTTTTTTTGGTTAATATATCGTTATATGTGTCTGTTCTATGTGTGTATGCATGTATAATTGAATACCTATCAATGTTAGACATGTAGTAACAGAAAATGTACAATATATATTTTTTTTTTTTTTTTTCTTTCATTTTTCATTAATACATAAGTAACATTTTTCACTTGTAAATGATTAAAATGATGCAAACCATCTTGGATGGTAGTAAAAACCTGCATTATGTGAAAATGTAGTTTATCTCACTTTATCTCTAACCTTCAATTTTCATTCTGACTTGTTGTGTATATTCAGATATTTTATAGAGCACATTTTGCCCAGCTTTGTAAACCATTAATATTTTATATACATGATTTAGAAAATTTTACAAACGTATATTTGTAATATTTGTAACAAGGATTGTAACATGTCTGTTAACAAATATTTCTGTTCATTACTACTGATTCAGTGCTGAGAGGGGGAAAAAAATAAAAAACATAATTTTTATAGTAGATTAACTAAGTATGTTCTCTTTTTTAATTATTAGTTATTCTTCTTCCTTCATATTTTATGTTATATGTATCTAATTAATGAATGTGTGTGTTTAGTAACAATTTTTTTTTTTATTATTAAATAATACAAATTGAATAGAAATAATAAAACCAGAAAAATCAGAACATGCCCCACTCATGCACACACTCTAAAATTAAAAATTAAAACAAAATGGGAAGAAACAGTAAGAAAGTAAAATGACAGAAAAATAATTTAAAAAGTGAGAGATCCATTTTATGTTGGTTATTTAGGAACTTTGACTGCTTGTGTGGAGTGATTCATTCACCTAACTGAACTTTGTTTAAGTTAAAATAATTTAAATACAATGTAGATTTCTTTTTTCAAGACTGACTTTGTTTTATAATACTCTATGATAAACCAGAAGGAAACATTAAATTCTGAACAAAACAAAATATGTATTTTCATCATTTGTACAAATAAAACAGTTTTTATTTTATTTTTTTTAAATATGTGAAGTGGGATTTTTAGGGGGAGTTTTTGAGGTGGGTTTTTTTATGTATCTTGGATATTATTACTCTTCATAAATATGCACTGAACTCAGCTGAAGATAATTCTACATCATCACAAAGGTAAAAAAAAACAAAAAAAAAACATGTGTAACAATAACATGAGTAGATAACTAGAGTGCTATTTTAGACATTAGCTGTTTAAATTCACAACAAAACTTGTTTTTGTTATCTTGGAGAGACTGACACGCTGAGTATTTTATAAGAAATGTGACTAACTGATCACACATTGTAAATATATAAGTTTAACTTTCAGTAAATCTAGCTAATTATATTTAAATGAATTAATTTTCTTTTTTACCCTTATGAAATGTTTATAAATGTTGTGAGTATGCAAACAGAATGAAGCTGTTGTTGGTGTATTACTTGAGCATTTATTAGACAATGTACACACCAAACCTTATAAGAAATTTAATCCGAGTATCAGTCTTTGATATTTCTATTCTGTGCACTCTTCATCTCTGCCCTTCTCTACAGTGTAGTTACATTTATTTACATTTAATATGCCAGTGTTTCTCTTGGTGTGAATAAGTGAGATGTCAAAGCTAAGGTTCTCTTTGGATTTTAGCACATGCTCCATCTATTACTGTTTCAGGGACAGACTAAATAAAAACATAAATTGAGTATAAACATAACTGATTTTATTGAAAACGTTGAATCATTTAATCTTATGTGCTTTATTTTAATCAAAGCAGTGTTGCATGAAACAGAAGCTACACTGATAACACATTTTTTATATTTTAATTTTTGTTTCATTAATCAAGGACATTAATAGATGAAGATGTTGACCCATGTAATAATAATAGTTATTTATTTTCATTATTATTATTATATAAAATGAATCAAATCAAATAAAAAAAAGTCCTCCCCTGAGAAACAATTGCTTGATGCGTAATTCAGTAAAAAGATTTATTATACAGTCTGAAGCTTTTTCCAGTGACAGAATGGTTAGTGTGAAAACAAGTAACATAACTCTTGATCACCTGCCTGGTGTTATGAAAATGTTGTCAGTCGTGAATATAAATATAATATGATAGTAACAAAAACAATTACATCTGACATAACCATCCAAAAATCTTTTAAAACAAAACAATTTTACATCGCATTTGCAAAAAACGGTAAGCCCAATAGCATTTTAAATTTATCAGATCGGAGTGAAAATGATAAAGTTATCGACAAATATACGTTTAGTTATTTGGCATTGTCGCTGTTTATCGTTCATGTTTGTCTATATCATTTCAGTCTCAGGAAGTTTGATCTGACTGGCCATGGTTACCGATGAAATGTTCATAGTTCGTTGAGCACGTAAGGTTATCTGACGAGCGGTGCTATGGACAGAAAGGTGGAAATACAGAAAAACAATGTAATACTTGGTTCGTTGTGAAAAGTGAAAGCATTTTTGATAATTCGAACATCGCAATACACTATACAGATAATATAAAAAGTACATTTTTATTCTTTCTTTCATTGTGCATTTTTATTTATTTATTTTATTATTATTATTTTATTTTTGTTTGCTTGTTTTAGGGAATCGACCGACACGCATGTAATGATATGCAATTTAATAAAACTCGCAGAATGAAAAGCCAGGTTTAGGTTAGTAACTTCGTTCAGATATTATCATACTCTGTCAACAAACAGTTTCAAATAAAATTAGTTTCCACTGTCTGCAGCAAATTAGAATTTCAACAAATATATTTGTAAGTTTATAAACATTTAATTTGTAAAGTAAAAACAAGATAGAATTTAATTTCTTAAATACATTTGAGATAACTCCTGTCAGTATCACAGAGGTTGGTTTCTTGTGGATACAAAAGTTAGTCACAGAAAAAATAACTTTTTGTTTAATTTTATAGATATATATAATTTTTATTATTATTTGAACATTAACAATAAGTGATACTTTTGTGTTGAAATGCTAATAGGTAATTAATCAAGTTTTAATTCTTTCTCTATCTAGTGATATTGCTGAGTTTACCAGCAGAAGATGGCATCAGGATCAGGTGACAAAACTCCTCAACTTCCACGTGGTTTGATAGGTCGTAGAGGTGCTCCGACTGGCAAAGCAGCACGGTGACTTTTCATTTCTTACTTTACTTAAAAAACACAGAAACATTTCAACAGGCATAAAATATATTTTTTAATGTTACTAAATAATGGCAGCAAAAGAGAAAGAGGAAATAAATGGTTTTATAACCATTAATATACAAAGTATTAATTAGTGTAAAACACATAGCCCCAGAAAATGTCACCTGCTAACACCAGTTTATTTGTTTTTTATGGCGGGGAAGAGAAATGTGCAAAAACTGTGCATGAACAGTGTGTGGTTGTTGTAATATGTAAAGTTTTAAAATAATTGTAGTGATAGGTAAAAGAGCTACTATTGTTCTAATATTTTAATTTTTAGTCTGCCATCTCTGAAAGGACCAAGGGACTTAACCCTCGGTGGTGTTCCGAAAAAGGTGTTTACACCAAATATACCATCAAGAAAAGATAAAGCTAAGTAAGTATTAATGTTCAATTTTTCTTTTATGTATTTATTTTATTTCAATTGTTAATTTCCTTAAATCTTTTACTAAAATATTTTGGTCTTCTTATGGTTTTCTCCAGTCTAAATATTAAAACAAGAAATCAATGTTTTTTAATGTGATTTGTTTAAAGCAGTGGTTTGTTTATTTGACAGTTGTAGTTACTAAGTGTATTTGAGATAATCACTCAGTGTTAATGTTCACATGTGTCTAGTATTTTAATACATGGAGTTATGTACACAAAATCATTACAGTACCTGATACTTATTTTAATTTCCAGTAGTAAAAAATCAGAAATTTAAATGAAAACTGATCTAAATCAGCAGTTAAACACAAAAAAAATATCTCTGAACAATACCTTTTAACAATGTGTGTGTGTGTGTCAGAAAATAAAAATGAAGTTATTCCTACATTATTTTTATTTATATCACTTAAAAGAATTCAGATTGCTTGTTTGTACACACATGCATGCAGCAAACATTTAATGACTTGAAGTGGAATTAGAATAAACATCCAATTAAATGGGAGTATTTTGATGAGGTGATCTAACTCAAGGTGATAAGAATTTGTTTATAGACTTTACATCCGAAATGTGTTTTTTTATAGAATGAAGAAAACAATTTTGACTTGATAGATTTTGATGATATTATTAAGTAACTGAAATTTCTGAAAATTTAGTGTGTTACACCCTTAGATATGTTAACAAGCACTGTAAGTATTGGCACCGTGAACCATCTGTTAAACTGTTGTATAATGACTGTTAATTATGTGACTTGTTTTATTCAGATCATCTCCAGTAGTCAGTACACCACGACATACTTCTGCTGAGACAAGTTGCCACAGTAGAGAGGAGTCTCATAGAGACAGGGGCAGGACCAGAGGTCGAGGTCGGGGCAGGGGTCAAGACAATGTCATCCAGTCTCATTCCATATTTGAACAAGGTCCTGGAGAAAGACATTTACCTAAAGGTGGTAAGTGTCTTTTAAAAAATTCTGTTTCATATATAAACATTTTTAAAAATTTCAAATCACTTTCCAAGAGTGTCTGAAATAAAATTTGATTTGCTGGTTTACCAAACCAAGGAATTTGAGATAATGTGTCAGAAAGAATGATTTACATATTAAAGATTGTCTGTTTGTTTAAATATTGCAGGAAACACTACATATGATGGCGGTGACAGGATTCCAACATCACGAGTGACAATCAAAAAAGAGAAGAAAGATGCAGAAAGATCAAAAGAAATTTTGGATCATCTACTAAGAGATGATGTATGTAATAACTCTCAGACTTTAGTCCATATATTGTATGTTAGATTACTTACACATCTTTTAATAAAACATTTTACTGTGTATAATACCACACATTAATGTAAAGAGCATACTAGATTACATATATATTTTTATAATACAACACTTTATTGTATAGTGTATACTAGATGACATACATATTTGTATAATACCACACATTTATGTATAGTGTATACTAGATGACATTATACAAATACATATGTAATTTAGTACACAGTGTGGTATTGTGCAAATATACTTTACAGTATACTAGATTACATACATATTTGTGTAATACCACATTTTACTGCGTAGAATATACTATATGATGTACATATTTGTTTAACACACTTGTTGTGTGAATTAGTTTATTTCAGATGTACCAGAAGGTGATCCCAATATGATACCTGTACACCTCCCTCTTGAAGCAAGTGTTAAAAAAGAAGAAAGAATTGAGAACATTCCTAAAGTGAAGTCAGAATCTGGCGGTATAAATACTTTTATCCTGTTGTAATCAGTATATTAAATACTATTTGTTTATAATATTACATTAATTATTATCTGTATATTTTACTTTTCTACTCCAATTTTAATACATTATTATCTTTTTATATTGTTTATGCTGTTACAATCAATACATTACCTGTTATCTTTGTATATTACTTTATACTGATATAATCAATATGTATCTATTACCTTTATATATTTGTTTATAGCTTTATAATCAATACATAACTGTTGTCTTTGTATATTACTTTATGAATACTGATTTTTTATATCAATACATTTAATATTAACTATTAATTTTATATAATAATATAACCAGAGGTTACATGTATCAGTTAACATGGATATTTTGTGCACAAAATCTGAATTAAGACAATACCTCGTCCTCTCATATATCATTGATAGAGATATGGCTGATATGGAAGATACAGCAGAGAGTACAATGAAGGTCCCCTCAGAGTTTATAAAAAATATTCTAATTGTTTTGGTTTCTCTTATTTCAAAATTACAGATATTGCTATGGAATCTGATGAGAGTTCCAGTCAGAAATTATCACAGAGAGTGCAATATAAAATAGACAGTGGTGTTTTCACAGCACGAGACCTGCTTTCAAAATGTGCCAAAACAGGTAAATACATAGACCTTCTTTCAAAATGTGCCAAAACAGGTAAATACATATACCTTCTTTCAAAATGTGTCAAAACAGGTAAATATAGACCTTCTTTCAAAATGTGTCAAAATGGGTAAATATATAGACCTTCTTTCAAAATGTGTCAAAACGGGTAAATATGTAGACCTTCTTTCAAAATATGTCAAAACAGGTAAATATAGACCTTCTTTCAAAATGTGTCAAAACGGGTAAATATGTAGATCTTTCAAAATGTGTCAAAACAGGTTAATACAGACCTTCTTTCAAAATGTGCCAAAACAGTTAAATACTTAAAGATCTATTTTCAAAACAAGACAAATCATGTAAATAAGTAGATCTGTTTCCAAGATAGGACAAAAAGATAAATGTATTGATTTGCTTTCAGTATGTAATCATAACAGGTTAATTTGTAGACACTGTTTTTGCTGTACATTTATTATTAGCATTATTCTTTCTTTTTTCTCTTTTTCACTGAGCATTTGTTTAGTTATCTGTAGTTACATTATTTTTATTTTCAGAGAGTGGAGAACAGTTGTTATTTTTTCATCTGCCTGATGTTTTACCTGGACTTCCCCCCAGCAGGGATGAGCAGCCCAGAAAGAAATCTCAAACTGAGCAGACAAAACCAGATGAACGCAATGAAGACTCTGTACGTTGTTAAAAATTAGCTGAGTAACAGAAAGATAAGTTTTATTTACATGTGTCTTGTTTAATATAAAAACTGTTTTTATTGCGTACATTGAATACTTTATGTTGTAGGAAAATATTTCTAAGAAGTTGGCAATGTGTTCTCTTTCTGACTTCTCTGAAGGTTTTATTGGCAAACTACAAGTACGGAAATCAGGGAAAGCTCAGCTTGTTCTGGGCAGCGTTAAACTTGATGTGTCTGTTGGGACTCCATGTGGATTTCTACAGGTAAAATTCAGTTTTCTCTATACTCTTAACTTTCTTCTATCTTAGTATTTCAGTACTTGCAATCTACTTACATCTTCAGTTTCATTCAGTTAGAAGTGTACTTCACTTGTGTACCTCTAGAAGTGTGCTTGCACTCTACTTCACTATAATTTATTCAGTTTCAAATCTCAACTATTTACTGACTGACAATACAAGTCCTATATTCTGTGGCTTGTGTAGCATTTTATTTTTCCTACAGTAACATTAGAAAAGAAAATCAAATAAATAAATAAATAAATAAATAAATAAATAAATAAATAAATAATTATTATTATAAAAATAATAAAAACCGCTAAACAATCACTTTTAAAAGAAAACATTTAATTTCAAAAAGATTTAAAAAATGATTCAAGAACAAATTTTGTTACAGTTGTTCATTGTTGCAAGCATGAACTGTTGTAGTTTATCCAGTTCTAGAAAGTCACAGCTTTTTTCACTGAACTTAAAAAAACTTACAATTTATGTTTGTCTTTATTTTTCTGATAAAAATTGTCTTTCTTTCAGGATCTTGTTTGTATACGTACAGAGGGAAATTCAGGTCACATGACCATGCTGGGCCACATTCGAGATAGACTTGTTTGTACACCAGACTTTGAAACACTACTTCATTCATGATGACACTTCAAAAATATGAAGTGTATATTTTCATGAGGGAAAAAAAAAAAGTGACAAATAAATATCTAAAAACTAAAAAGGTTTTATTATAATTGCACGTGCATCCCTTGTTTGTTCTTTATTATCATTATTTCAAACTAATGTCTGTCACATAATAAGAAAAATAGTAATAACACTTAATCATGTATTTTTAAATTTTTATTCACTTCTTTTTTTTCTTTTTTTTTTCTTTTAAATTGTGCTATTTAATTATGTCATTTGTATCCAGAAATTTGCGTACCAGTACTATTTTAAATAACACTATAATAAAAACGTTAACTTATTTGTATTCAACTGAATACATTTAGAAAACATTTCTAACACTGGTGTATTGACTGTGACGTGAACGTTTCTAACACTGGTGTATTGACTGACTTGAACGTTTCTAACACTGCTTGCTGTATTGACTGTGACGTGAACGTTTCTAACACTGGTGTATTGACTGTGACGTGAACGTTTCTAACACTGCTTGCTGTATTGACTGTGACGTGAACGTTTCTAACACTGGTGTATTAACTGACGTGAACGTTTCTAACGCTGGTGTACTGACTGACGTGAACGTTTCTAACACTGGTGTATTGACTGACGTGAACGTTTCTAACACTGCTTGCTGTATTGACTGTGACGTGAACATTTCTAACACTGCTGTATTGACTGTGACGTGAACGTTTCTAACACTGCTTGCTGTATTGACTATGACGTGAACGTTTCTAACACTGCTTGCTGTATTGACTGTGACGTGAACATTTCTAACACTGCTGTATTGACTGTGACGTGAACGTTTCTAACACTGCTTGCTGTATTGACTGACGTGAACGTTTCTAACACTGCTTGCTGTATTGACTGACGTGAACGTTTCTAACACTGGTGTATTGACTGTGACGTGAACGTTTCTAACACTGGTGTATTGACTGTGACGTGAACGTTTCTAACACTGGTGTATTGACTGACGTGAACGTTTCTAACAGTGGTGTATTGACTGTGACGTGAACGTTTCTAACACTGCTGTATTGACTATGACGGGATCGTTTCTAACAGTGGTGTATTGACTGTGACGTGAACGTGTCTAACTGCTGTATTGACTATGACGGGATCGTTTCTAACACTGCTTGCAGTATTGACTGACGTGAACGTTTCTAACACTGCTTGCTGTATTGACTGTGACGTGAACGTTTCTAACACTGCTATATTGACTGACGTGAACGTTTCTAACTGGTGTATTGACTCACGTGAACGTTTTATTATTCGTGGCTTTATTATTCGCATATTGCACTAAAACAATGTTTAAACGAAAATAAACACAAAAACAAACAACACACAAGGGACGTGCACAGATTCGCAGAAATTTAAATCCTATGTAACCCTCAAAATGTTCGCCGTACCCTTTTCATTTGCGTAACCCTATATATATATATATCAGTAATAATTCACATACAATAAGGATTGTGACTGAGATAAATTAATTAATACAGTTATCATGAGTTTCTTTATTATCTGAAAGAAAATAGCATTTCGTCGCGTTCGGTTAGTCGCGGTTCGGGAAAAATCTGAATAAAACGCACGCAATCGTCATATTACTGCTTTCTTTTTTTGGGTTTTCGTTACAAAGTTTAAGTAATTTAGATACACGGCTGAAGGCGGGAGATTGTTATGCTACTGATAATTAATGGGTGGTTGATAATTAGTAATTTGTGACATTGTTAAATACCACAGGAAAGGTTACATCGCAAATGGATCGAAATCTGTTGATTTCCAGTTTACCCAATACAAGTAACAGATAATTCTATATCCCAGACAACTAAAACAATTTTTCATGAAAGAATGTCGTCACTCACTGGCCAACACTGCTGATGTAGTGAATGGCGTTTTATTTACAACGATGAGCAAACTGTCGTTCAGCATAGCACAAAAGTGCGCTTTGCAAGGACGGTTTTGTGCGATCATCACGCGAATGAAACGATCGTATGCGCAATTTCTGCATCCCTGTGTGCGCGCGTGTGTGTGAACAAATTAAACAAACAAAATACATATATTTGTGTGTGTGTGTATTTGAATATGTGTATGTTTATATAAAAATTAAGAAAAAACAAAGCAACTAAGAATAAAACAGTAACTTGATATTATAATTATACAAGCTTGACGAGTTCGGCTTGGTTGAGCTACAGTACCTTTGGGCAATTAGTACCAGGAAGTGGAAACATCGCGCCTGCGTAGAGTAGCAACCGAAGAAAAGAAGTAAATAATGGCGGATATATAGGAGAAAAGAAAGGCGAAATTTATCCGCAACATCTTTCGAATATTTAATAAAATATTAGATGTCTAACGATGTCAATCGATGGATGAAAGTTTTACTTTCCAAAATAAAGTAGTATTATAAAATCTAGTCGGAGGTAGGTAAGATGAATTAAGTGAAAACATAGCTACTGTACAGTGAAGTTTTGTTTATTTAGATAATCCTTCCCAGTGGATCACGTATTCAGTATTTTTATATCACTAATTCTGATTTGTTTTCAGTTAGAATGGAGCTTCGGGTTGGTAACAAATACCGACTAGGCCGCAAGATTGGAAGCGGATCATTTGGAGACATCTATTTAGGTAAGCAGTATGTTCTTTATCTTTCTTTTTGACATTTGTCAGCTGTCACTGAAAAAGGAGAGAGAGAGAGAGGAGAAAAAACGAATAACTCTACCATTAAAAAACAAAACAATTAAAAACAAGTTAAAAATTAAAATAAAAAATCTAATAATAAAAAGAAGGAAATAAATAATTACAGTTTTACTGTTACTTATTTAGGATTATGGTGATAAAATATTTTTACATGTATAATATTGATTTATTGTTACTGATCATTTTGGTATGTATAATTTTGAATTAAAATAATGAAAATACAATGTATATGATCTCATGTTCACTTTGTTCATATAATTTAATAAATTAAAAATTGATGACATTCAGGAGTGAACTAATCACTGAAGAAAAAAAAAGTATTTAATTGTTAATGTCACAGAGATGATTGGGAAAAAAATAATTTACAGTTTCAGTGGTAAAAACGTTTTTTGACATATTAAAAAGTTGAATGTATTTCAGTAATTTCATGAATAAAAATATTACACAACACTATAAAGAACAATCTGCATCCTTCAAATCTTGAATTGATTTTAAAAATTGTTTTAGCTGACATATATTTTTTTTAAATCATATTTTCAAATGGTAAAAATAAAGGAGTCTATAACTCAGCATACTTGTGCTCTAAGACATCTGAACAATCACAATGGAATGCATGGGTGAGACCTAATGTTTTGTTCAAGCAGTAATTAATAATGTTAGAAAACTCTCTATACCACCCAGCACGTTAGTTTGTTATAAATATATGGCTGTATATGTTTTGTGTTTCCTGTTTAAAATAAATACACTTTTTATGAAACACCTAAAATTTCAAAACACCGGTTTAACTTGAATGATGTTCAGGCACGAGTACTTTGTAAGTAAAATCATGATAGGAGTCAGTGTAGTTTTATAGCAGTAATTTTCTTCAACTTTTACTCTGACTTTTGTATGTAAAATCTTCAAAGAGTAATTTAAAAGTAGTTTACAGCTGCCATGGATGTCACAGGACAAGAGACTATTCCGTCAGTAGTTAGAATGTTGAATCATTAGTATAAACTAACCATATTTTAAAAATAATTTTACAGGCACAGATATTTCCAATGGAGAGGAAGTTGCGATAAAGTTAGAATGTGTAAAGACAAAACATCCACAGCTGCACATAGAGAGCAAGATTTACCGCATGATGCAGGGAGGTGGTAAGAGTTCCTCAGTTTTCTCTAGGGCTGCATGACTTGACATAGAAGTCTCTGATCATCTAGATTCACATTTCACAATACACAGTAATTTCACCATTGTCATTCTATGTTATTTATCACTTAGTAAGCATTGACCCTCTCACAGTTTTCTGAAAGAACCTTTCAATAAAAATGTTAGACTGATTGCACATAATTTATGAAATAACAGGTCATTAAAGTTTGACTTACTCTGGTTCTGGATTGACCTATGAATGTCAGTCAAGTATTGTTTTATGGTTTTTAAATGAGAATAGTTTCTAATGGAAAAGAAAAGCCTAAAAGTAAAAACTTCAGATTTGTCAATTGATTTTGACATTACCAAAATATATAACCTCAGACTTTAAATATGTATATATATACATATATATATATATATGAGCAGTAACTGTTGGAATAGTGCACACAGTTTCTGATGTGGTGTCATTGTATGTGCGTGTTACAGTCAAACCCACTTTATGTATTTGGTATTCCCTTGTGGTTTCATGTTTTATGTAAGAAAATTCAAATGAAGTATTTCTACAAAAGTTATTTATATATAAAAAACACTTGTAAAAAGAACAAATAATTTAAAAAAAAAAGAAAAGAAAAGGAAATAGTGGAAAAACATTTAGTTTTTATCACAGAATGATGATAAGAAGTACTTGAGTTTTCAGTAACTGTGATCAGAGACTTCCTGTCATTAAATTACTAATTTAATTTTTATATCTCATGCATGATCTGTCTGATAATATATTTTGTTAGCATATTTTATATCTGAGTTTTTTTTTTTTTTTCCGTATTCATGCTGACTCATTAATAAATGCTTAAACTTCTTTTCTTAATTCACCTTTGATGAGTGTATGCAAACTGAAATTTAGTGTCTGCAGTGTGTTAATCTCACTTTGAATATGGGCATTTAAACAGCATGGTGTTTTTATAAAAAATTCAAACGACTGATATTTTTCAATTTGTATGGTGACAGTGTATTGTTTGTAATATTATCTGAACCTGATTATAACCGTTCCTGCTTCCATTTTTAGCATTAAGACTAGACTATGGAAATATAATCATTTTGCAAATCATTAGGATGATTGTGTTGATAAATTGCTGATAAATATGAGTAAAAGATAGATCTAATGTGTTAAACGTTCTTTGAAGGTTGGAAAATAGTGCTGTCCAGTCCTATATATTTTATTATAGAATAAAACAAATAAACTGTCAAAAATATGAATTTTTGCTCACTGATGGGAAAATACTTTTTACTATCACAGGCAACTTTTTCTTCTTCTTTTCTTTAATGTGGATAATCCAGCAGAGAGTTTATTATCATATTGAACAAACCACCAGTCATTAAAATGGATGGACTTTTCCTCTGTCATGTCAATAGGGGGCTTATCTGCAGATAGATGAATTTAAAATATAAATTTCCACTTTATTTATCATAATGCATGGGACAGCAACAAATATCACCTTCTATAGTGTCTATCTTTATCAAGCCTGCACTTAATTTGTGTAAGGCTGTCTGTATATCAAGACTTCAGACATACTTTTTAATATAAAATCTGACATGCTGTCTTTTTCTTGGATCACAAGAGGTTGCTTTGTTTATTGGAATTGATTATTCTTGGAAATAGCTCAGTAAATAATCATTGAAGAAATAGTGATGCATTTTGGGTAAGATATCATTCTGCATTTGTCATCATGTGCTGTAGATGGTGATTGGTTATGTAGTTCACTTGACTTAAAGGACTGTGATGGATGTTCTGACCATTGTTTACGAAATTTAATCAGCTGTTTCACACAAATTTACCCAAATAAGATGTTACACTATAACCGAAAACATGTAAGTACTTTCAGGAAAGATGTAGAAAAGATCAGTTTACATGGTAATGATAAAAAAAAAAGTATTGAACACTGATATTATCTAATGTCAGTTTCCTGAACTGCATTTCATAATATTATTTCCCATTTAAAAAAAACAACAAAAAAAAACATAATAAAAAAACCAAAGAAAGATTTTATAATACAAAAATGTTGATGATATTTACAATTTTGTAATAGCATTTAGAAATTGTCTTAAAAAAATAAAAAATCTTAATAGATTAACCTCTCTGTTATAAACATACACATGCATTTGAAATATTTACCTGCAATATTTGACCTGTCAGTTATGGAGATGCTGAAACTGAAATCAAACCGATCTTCTTCTCTTTTTTTTATCTTTTTTTTTTATCTCTCCTTTCTAATGTGTAACTGACACTGAAAATAAAGGGGTAAAAAAGAAGATTTTACCACTGCATGGCTCCTTAATATTCAAAACCAATTGGTCCACTAAGTGTGGTCACTGAGAATATGAATTTACTTTTAAGTACAAATGTTATCTGTTGTGTATGTTAATATACGATTCTGCCTATACTTTATGATTGTACAGATGTTATCAACTTGTATTTGTTGAGAATTCAAATGATTTGGGATATAAACTTGTGATATCAGTAAGCCAAACGTTAATGTTTCTCCATTTCATTGGTTGCATGTTTTAGTATCCAATACACACTTAATAATGCATGTTTTCTGGAGTAGATAATTGATTAAAATTTATCCAAGTAAGTTTTAAAATGTAGCTATGTTAAAATTATATTTCAAACCTTTACTAATTCTCCTCTGTTGAATTAACCATCAAAAACAAAGTTACTGGGTCTCTAAAACTGTTGGATAAACATATATCATGAAGTTAGCTAAAATATTTCCAGTAAACCTTAAAAGCAAATAAATGTGAAGTGTAGGTGTAAATTTGAACATCCTAGTATAACTTGAAGATTAATGATACGTTACAGCTGTCTTACTTTACAGGTTATTAACAATTTGCAGTTTTCAAGTTATTCATGATGAGGCACAGCTGGAATTGATGAAATGCAAATATGATTGCAAATAAATGGCTGTAGATAACACATAGTACATTTTCATGTTTTGAATATATGTAAAAATTTGAATGGGTTTAGATATGGCTTCTTTTTGCTACTGTTGATATAACTTTGTGACCATGTTAAAGAATAACAGTATAAATGTAATAGATTATACAAACACTGCAGCCAGATGTGTTTAAAGAGCCAGCTGTTAATAAGAGTTTTATTGAACTCCCATACAAAATATAGCTTATTTGTTTGTTTTTATTATTGTTTCACTGCTGTTAAAATTGATCATCTTCAGCAGATATTTTTAAGAACTGGTCTGAATAAACTGGTCTATATTTAAGCCTTAGCAATATGTATATTTAATAATTTTTCCAAAACATAAATGTTACCATTTTTGTTTTTGTCTTGCTTTGGGTGAAACATCATCCAGTATGTATTCTTTTTGTGGGGGTATTTAAGTGATGAAATTGGATTTTTAAAAATACTTTGGTAACACTGAATATTTATGATGAAATTATTTTATATACTTTTCAGCAACATGAATAGTTTGTTATTTTTGTAAAAAAAGGGTCATCTTCTGCTGACACTGGTGACACTGGTGACACTGACATTTCTTTCTGCTCATTTGCTAGTATTAAATATTTATTTTATTCTTCTTTCTTTTTTTTTCAGAATTTAATTTTTTAAAAATATTATTATTTTTTTTTTTTCATTCAAATAATGGGAACAAAGTAAGACTGCTGTATAGAAAATATTTTTATGTCTAGATGTGAAAGCATGTTGTCTCTCTGTTTTTCAGTGGGCATACCTACAATTAAGTGGTGTGGTGCTGAAGGAGACTACAATGTTATGGTGATGGAATTGCTGGGACCCAGTCTTGAAGATCTCTTTAACTTTTGTTCACGCAAATTCAGTCTTAAAACAGTTTTGCTTTTGGCAGATCAGTTGGTATGAAAAGAAAGTTTTATATTTTATTCATATGTACTGGTTGATTATTTGTTGTTTATATCAGAGTTAATAAGATATTCTTTTTTTTCACAAAATGAAACGTTTAGCATTTTTCTTAAACATAAATGTTAAATGCTTGTTCTATAACATTTTAATCTGAAAATGTTTTGTTTTCTAGATAAGCCGAATTGAATACATACATTCTAAGAATTTTATTCACCGTGATGTGAAACCAGACAATTTTCTGATGGGTCTAGGTAAAAAGGGCAATTTAGTTTACATAATAGACTTTGGACTTGCCAAAAAGTACAGAGATGCACGGACACATCAGCACATACCTTATCGAGAAAACAAGAATCTCACAGGAACAGCTAGATATGCCAGTATAAACACACATTTGGGAATAGGTAAGTATTTGATTTAAAACAAATTGTTAAGCTTTCCCGATCTACATGATTCAAAGGAGAGTGATCACAGGCTTTAGTCAAAATGTACATTTCTCAGTTTTACTGTCAATATTTTGAGAACAAAACTGACAGCATTGTTATATTTTGGTGATTATTTTCAAAACGTTGTTAGATTTCTGTTTATTTTGAGAGCAAAACAGATGCTTTGACTTTGTTATATTTCTGTGATTATTTTCAGAACAAATCATATTAGAACTTTGTTACATTTCTGTGACTATTTTCAGAACAAAGCAGGCGGGATGACATGGAGTCATTAGGCTATGTGTTTATGTACTTCCTTAGAGGAAGTTTGCCATGGCAAGGATTAAAGGCAGCAACTAAAAGACAGAAATATGAGAGAATCAGTGAGAAAAAAATGTCAACTCCAATTGAAGAGCTCTGTAAAGGATTTCCTTGTGAGTTATATCATTACAGTTACTTTAAATGTTGCATTGCAGTAGAAGAAATGTCAGTTATACTGTTATTTTCATTGTACTTTAGAAGTGCTTATATGTAAATATTTTGATTCATTTAACATTAAAATATTTGCATATTTTTTATTTGTTGAATATTTTATTTAAAATTGTGATAGTGTGCCAGTTATTTATATCTGTTATTCCCAACAATTATATTTCAGTAACTTTATTTTTAAAACAAAATATTCATTCATGCCCCATACTTTGGAATTTCCAATTGCTTGTAAAATGATCAAATTTCTTAGAATAAATTGATGAAAATTCCACAAAATGATTGTTTTAAAAACACCAATTAAAGCCATTTTTCAGTTTTAGATTCCCACATATTTTTAACAGTTAAAAACTAATCTGAATCAACTCTGTTTTGAGTTGCTTTGTTATTTCTGGCTTGAGACATGCAGATCAGCAGGAAATTTGCATGCAGCATTTAGTCTGTTTGGTAGTAAAATGCAGCTGATGTAATTGCAACATTTTTGTTTCTGATGTTCAGTTTTTGTATGTGATGATAGGATAGTGCTGTAACTCAGCACTGTGCAGTTGGTAGACAAGGCTGACACATAAAGAAAAGCTTTAATAAAGAATAAAAACTGATTTGTTGTGCTCCTTTCCAGCATGAAACCTCATTAATTTTGTTAAAAAAATGTTAAATACATTACTGCTTTTGAAGATGTAAATTTTTTTGTGTTGTTTTAAAGCTGAAAATTTCCTTTATAACAACATGTACATAATTTTGTTTTCATACTTTGTAACCTACTGCTCTTTACTGTTTTGTAAAAATGTAATGTTTGTTTAATTTCAGCTGAGTTTGCAACGTATTTGAATTTCTGCCGTTCACTGCGCTTTGATGACAAACCTGACTACTCGTATCTACGACAACTATTCCGTAACCTCTTCCATCGACAGGGCTTCACCTACGACTACGTTTTTGACTGGAACATGTTAAAATTTGTATGTTGCAAATATTTTTGAAAAGTTTATGGATGTAAAAATTAGCACTATTTGTTTTCTTTTTTTCTTCATTTGTAATCCTAATAATTAAATATCCCAAACATTTGGCCAGCGCAACATTTTTATTACAAAACTAGATATATTGAATTTTTGTTGTCAGATATACAAGACTGGTAATCAGTGTTAAATATAAACTGTTTGAATTCAGACTGTCAGACACATAACACTGGTAATCAGTGTTAAATGTAAGCTGTTTGAATTCAGACTGTCAGACACATAACACTGGTAATCAGTGTTCAATGTAAACTGTTTGAATTCAGACTGTCAGACACATAACACTGGTAATCAGTGTTCAATGTAAACTGTTTGAATTCAGACTGTCAGACACATAACACTGGTAATCAGTGTTCAATGTAAACTGTTTGAATTCAGACTGTCAGACACATAACACTGGTAATCAGTGTTCAATGTAAACTGTTTGAATTCAGACTGTCAGACACATAACACTGGTAATCAGTGTTCAATGTAAACTGTTTGAATTCAGACTGTCAGACACATAACACTGGTAATCAGTGTTCAATGTAAACTGTTTGAATTCAGACTGTTAACACTGGTAATCAGTGTTCAATGTAAACTGTTTGAATTCAGACTGTCAGACACATAACACTGGTAATCAGTGTTCAATGTAAACTGTTTGAATTCAGACTGTCAGACACATAACACTGGTAATCAGTGTTAAATGTAAACTGTTTGAATTTAGGGTGTTCGAGGCTCAGAAGATATGGATAAAGACCGCAAACTTCACAGCTCAACAAGAGGAATTCAGGGAACTGCTGTTCCTGGGCGTGTGCGTAGTGATCAACTTGGTGTACAGGCAGTTCCTCAGTCTGGAGATTTCAACTGTAAGTAGACAATTTTGTTTGAAAACTTACTAGTTTATTTCACATTGTTTCTATTTCACCTCTGTTATCATGAGTATTGAAATTTAATACATTCTGTTATAGAAAAAAAAAGTTGCAAAATGCATGTTTATTAAGTGATACAATTTTCATGTTGACATTCTTATTAAAAACATTATTGTATAAGTGCTGTAAATAATGTTTATTGTAAACATTAATGAAAACCTACTGAGGTAAAAGCTGCTGATAAAAAACCCACTTTTTCACTGAGATTTCATGAACATGCGTGACTTCAGAGGTGAGAATGTCACTTCACATTAAATCTTATAACATTAACTCTACAAGTTTTTTATTCAATTTTATATTTCTGTTCATTTTTCTTTTTTGTACCAATGTCAGATTGTTATGGCATACAGCATGGCTTGTTAGAAATGTTGAATTTTGAAAAATAATTCATTTTAAAGAAATTGCATCTTGCTGTTTAGTTGAAATGTTCCCAGATTGATTAAAGTTTACTTTTGTATGTGAAAAATCATTTTGAAAAAAGAAAAAATTATTTTATATTTATATTTTTTGAAACCTGTTTTGGTTAGTTATCAAAATAATGTTAACAAGTAATATTACAAAGTCCAGTAGCTATGATAGTTCAGTGATTATTAAATCTTTTGACACTGATTTAAAATCCAACAAAAATGTTGTGACAAAAGCAGTTAAGCATTATTTGTCAGTTTTATATGTCATAAATTAGACTTTGCATTCACTTTTGTTATTTTGTTTGTGAATTTGTAACAATCAGATTTTTAACTTGTGAGAACTTTATTGGTAATTTGAAGTCTAATGTCACAGTTGAGATGATGGCAGGAAATCTGATGTAAATTTAGAATTTTCATTCAGGATTGTCAACAAAGAAAAAATAGGAAAACAAAGGAAGGTTTCAGTGGGATATGGACATCAGATTGAGAATTTATGCTGTGTAACAAATTTGTTAAAACACTGACCATAGAAACACATCAAAACACATCAGTGTCTGCATCCAAAATAACTAAATTTGATTTTTATTTAACTGTTAGGAAAGAATTGTTTTCATGTATAGTGAAGAATTTGCAGTTTGAGGAGAGGTTAATGAAAATGAACAACTTGAGTTCTGAGTTTCTGCATGCAAATGAAATAAGGAAACCTGAATTGCATGTTCTGCATGAAATTGTCTTATTGTATGTACAGCAGTCAGTAGTTCTGTGATTTTCTTAACAAGCATTAAAACTACTGTTTTTCACTGTTATATCTAAAATGGTTATCTGTTCACCATTGTTAACTGGCTATCAACAGTTCATTTGACTGATAAAACTGCGTTCATTTTCATCAGTTTATTGTAAAGTGATTAATAAACAGCATGCTTGTATATACCAAGTTTGAAGAGTTGTATATGTAAAGAATTATGCTTATTATCATATCACTTGATAATTTGTAATATTTTATGTACATGTCAATACATAGAAGAAAATGTGGGTTTGCTTTACTGACATTGAATTCCAGATTAAAACATTATTCTTTAAATGGGTGTGTGACAAAAATACTGCAGTAATTAGCATTAAAAATAAAAAAAGTATTACTTTTCAACAGTGGTTGAGCTTTTTGAAGAATGTGTCAATAAAAATGTCATAGCTAGTTTATTTGTATCTGTTTATATGGATTTATCCTTTTGTGTCCATTTTTCTGTTGACCCGTTTTTGTTTTTAATCCTTTAAGACCTCAGTATGTAATGTGTACAATTAGTAAACTTTGTCAACATTATAACTTAAACATAGAAAGATTTTCTTTTAATAAATGGCATCCAGCAGACATAGGTGCTTTTTTTTTCTTTTTGGGGGATTTCAGCTAACAAACAAAAGTGTATGCATTGGTTTATATTGGATATATTGTTTTCAAGTTTGATCTGTTTTTGTGTATGTATTTTGGTGTTTTTCCAACAACAAAATAAAAAAATATCTGTGTTAGAAATAGACTGCCATTGTAGTGAAATACGGCAGGTTGAGATCTTGGTGATGAAACACATGTTTAATGACGTATTTATTTGTGATAGTGATAAAATGTTAAAGGTTTTCACCAGTGTGAAATAGAATGGTTTTCAGTTAACAAATATAACATTACTTGTTTTATAATAAATGTTTGTCAGATAATGTGTTGTTGGGTATGTCTCATATTTTTCAGCATTTTCCAGTTGAAATGATATAGAAAATAACTGCATTTCTGTAGACTATTTAGTGTTAAAAAAAAAGAAAAGAAAAGATTTACCCAGATTGTGACTGATTACCTGTAATATTCATTGTCAGTATAATGAGAACAATCATTAGACATAAGATATAAAGATAAGATGCCATTACCTTAAAATAATATTATGGCATTGTTTTCAAGGAAAAAATAGTGCTAAAATTCCATGGTATTTTTCACAGAAATTCAGTTTGATTCTTTCACTTGTATATTGCAGAATATAATTGAAGTATAAATAGTGATAGTAAAGTATATGTAACAGTCTAGTTTCTGGTGTTGAAAATGAAGACAATAATCCAGTAAGAGTATTTAAGACTGACAAATAGTGTAGATTATGTCAAACTAGTAATAAGCAAACTGTCTACAGTCTGGTTATGGGATCTTTCTTTTAATGATTAAAAAAAAAAACAAAAAAAAACAAACAAACAAAAAACAACAACCCTTGTTTTAGTCACTATTAAATAACTTGTTAGTATTCTTGTTTTAGAATTAACATTAAAACTAATGGTAAAAGAACAGTGATTAGTTACATTGATGTTTTTTTCTTTTTTCTTCTATTATTAATAAAGGGCAAGACTTCAGTCAGTAGTCACTTTAGTGTATCAAAAATATATCATATTCCAATATTATACATGTATATTAGTATATTAACTTCTTCATGGATAAACTAAATACGGTGAAAAGTATTTTGAAAAACATATGGTCTAAGGAATGGGGTTGCCCAAAACTGAAATGAAAACCAACATAAGATACAATCAAACACTGTAAACAATGATAATGCTTTTTGTGATTTGTTGATGATGATGATAATGATGTTGATATCACTTGTATAATTAACTGATAATAATGATGCTGTTATTTGCTGTTGATGGTTACACTATTGTATGATTTGCCAATGATGATGCTGTTATATGATTTGTTGATGAAGATAATGTATGTTTTATTGATATCACTTGTATGATTGATTGTTGATAATAATGCTGTTGTATGATTGTTTGATGATGACATGTTTTTGTATGGTTTGTTGATAACGATAATGCTGTTATATGATTTATTGATGAAGAAGATAACAGTGGTATGATTCGATGATAATATAGTATGATTTGTTGATAATGATAATGCTGTTACATGATCTGTTGATAGTATGATAATGTATGATTTGTTGACAGTATGATAATAATAATGTATGATTTGTTGACAGTATGATAATAATGTATGATTTGTTGACAGTATGATAATAATATTGTATGATTTATTGACAGTATGATAATACTGTTGTATGAATGGCAGTAAACTGGGCAGCATTCTAAACTTGAGCCAGTTTATTTTGATTGAATATAGGTTATCATAAAATAGTCATTGGTTTAGTCACACATTTAGTTTGTTTGTGTGTCAGGTTAATTTGTTGTGTTTAGAAATGACCACATCTGCTTTCCCTTTAAGATATTGTCTCCATCCGAAGCAAATTTAGTATTTGAATACCTTTAATACATTTTTAAAAAGTCTTCATTTATTCTAAGGAGATTACGAGACTGGTCACCGCTTTTAATGAATCTCTGTGATACGTTTTTTACATACTGCTACTCGTGTAAAATAAATATATATATATAGACTGTACAGAAAAGGTTTGATGAATTTGAAAGGAAGGGTTATCTCCAGAAAACATTGGTTTCCACAGTCAGTATATTTAATTCATTGTGGTTCTTCAGTTCATGTTTGAGTTAAATATTTATAACTAAAACATCAAATCCATTTTAATAAATAATGATATGGGTAAAACATAAAACATTAAAACAACAACAACAACAACAACATGTAGTGGCAGTGAAGGTAAATAAAAATTATCATCTTCCCTCCATACTCATTTTCATCTCATTTCACATATAGCACGTCATTTTTTATATTTAGATATATTTTTTATATTAGCCTACATCATTTTTAATAATTTTTTTATAGATGTATTTTGTTAACCTGTATTAAAAAATACCATTAATAATACAAAAGAATTTGGTTGTTGAGGCATGTAATTTTTTTTGGTTGGCTTTCCATTTGCTTACTGTTGAGTTTGCTTTCAAATATTTTGCTTTTTTCCAGTTTTATTTTTCTGCCTGTTGCATGTCAGATTTCATTTGCACATGTTTGATTAAATCTGCTTGTTCACTATAAGTAAAATAACATGCAGAAATAAATTACAGTTCTGAAATAATTTATTAAATTTTTCTCATACGTTATTATTTAAAATATTATTATTTTGCACACATTTTAGTTTTAGTTTTCTTGGTTTCATGTGTGTAACAGCTTTAGTAAGATTTTTTTTTTCTTTCTCTCTCTCCTTACTCAGACATTCGAGGTGTGCCATCTCGGTCCAAAGATAAGCTTCCAACAAGGTTGTCCCTGGCAACTAAGGGCTCAGAGACACAGGAACTGGTAACTGATAGCCGGGTCAGTGATAGACTTGCCACTCCCTCTTCTGGAGGGCGGCTCAGTTTCAAAGGTTCAGGGCTTCCTGTTCCAGTGGGGAGTACAACAGACGGTTCTAAAATAAGGCGTGTAGCTGGAGAAAGTAGAGGGAGAGGGGCCACAGTAAAACAAAGACCGTGACTGTGTTACGATGATTCGTACCTGTGATGTGTTAACAGTGCTGGCTCACCACTGTAACCTAGTCTCTTGTAAATACATTTTGATAACACAATTTCAAAACACAAAATTATTTTATTCCAGCTAATATTGTCTGCCAGCTGTACAACTATATTCACAACTTGACTAAATTATTTATACATCAAAAATACTTTTTACTTTTGTCTTCCAAAGCATTTGACCTTTTGTGCAATAACTTGCTACTTACTGTCTAGTGAGTTTTAACACTATTTTAATCTGCTGTAGCTTAAAACATGTAGAAAATATCTCCTTACATAACATATACAAAATGACACTTTGATATTAAAACTGTTCAGTCAGTAATTCATTCTGAGAAAAAACTGGATGAGACTTTAAAATTTAACAATGTTTTCATATATCAAAATACAGTGCTGCCCAGTTAAACTTTACTTTTTAACAAGAAATTTAAATAGTGTACTTCCAGTGTGTAGTTTTTCCATATTCTCAGGTTTATGTTACATACAGCTGTGTATATATTTCTATATTTTCATGCATTTGTATATTTGGAAATTTGGCTGCTTAGTTAATTCATTCATTCAACATCCTTTTGATTGTTTTACTTATTTATATTATTTTTTAAAATAATTTTTAGCTTCATTCTGCTCTTTCTTGCTGTTAAATGAATACTGAGTGAAGTATCACATAAAAAATGTTTGATACATTTCACTTTATCATTGTTTTTATACACTTTAAAGCCTGTAGAAAAAACATGTACTTCTAGACAACTTCCTCATATTTTATTTAATTGCAAAAGTCACAACATAATGGTTATATTTTAATATTTTTCTGATTAGTAATAATTGAAACAAAATGTTATTTTATTTCACTTCTGTTTAAATAACAAAACAAATCATATAGTATATTGAATGTAAAATATTAGATTTTTATGGCCATTTATTGTGTTAATATGAATTTAATGCATGGAAAACTAAACTAGCAACAATAAAAGTAAACAATCAAAACGTAACTCCTGATTTAATTCCCAGAGCTTTTGTACTCCTGTTGATAGTTAAACATTATCTGCGTAGGTATGACAGTCTTTGTATAATCTTTATTATACATGTACTTTCTTATCTTGTTATTTTCACACTTGTTAGTACAAAATAAATAATTTAAAAAATGCTAGACATGACCTGTTTTAATTACAATAAAAGTAAAAAAATAAACATAAAAACAGTGTGACATTGTGAGAATGTTTGATGTATGTATTTGTCTTTTTAAATATATTTAAAAGGGTAGACGCCAAAGATGTCAATAAAAGTATAGAACAAAAAGTGTCAAATTTAGTCATAGATGCATTTATGAAAAATGACATTTGTAAAATAATTCATGTTAATAAAGAGATGTTTGAAATGAATTTCTGAAATGTTGTCTTTTGACTGATATTGTATGTAGTTTCTTAGAACATGAATAGTTTAAAATCAGTTTAACTATACATATAAAATGTATTATCAGTTGAATGTACTAATCATTAATACAAAAGTGTTTAGCTGCCATACACAAGTGATCAGATTACACATACTGATAGCAAAAAATAGTCCAGATATATTTTGCTAACTTCTAAGTTGTTTTGTCATCAGTTAATGTCAAGTACTAACTAGTTTTGAAAGAATTGTTCTAGAGTTGAGCTCTGGCAGTCTGTTTATGTAGTGATATCATGACTAGTTTTAAACTCTGTTATTGTATTGTCAAAATTTGAATCATGACTTCAATTATAATCTGATTATTCTGTTGTCACATATTCCGTAGTAATCAGATTATTGTATTGTCACATGTTCAGTTGTAAACAGATTAGTGTTGTCATGTCTTCAGTTGTAAACAGATTATTGTGTAGTCATGTCTTGTAAACAGATTACTGTGTTGTCATGTCTTCAGTTGTAAACTAATTACTGTGTTGTCATGTCTTCAGTTGTAAACAGATTATTTGTATTGTCATGACTTCAGTTGTAAACTGATTATTTGTATTGTCATGACTTCAGTTGTAAACAGATTATTTGTATTGTCATGATTTCAATTGTATTCCGTATTACTGTATTGTCACATTGTCTGCTCTAATCAGATTATTATATTGTCAAACTTTGTTTTCAGAAACATCCCAAAATAAAGAATTTATTAGACCATATATTTTTACCAACACAGATTTAGTTCAACAGTAGGAATGAACAGCTGAAAAGTACAAGTATACAGAAGAGTTTGTATTAATGTTATGACTTGTGAAAAGAGAATACAGGATTTATTTTCACTGACAAATAAGCTTACTTGGTAAATGGAACAGATGCCTATCCCAGGTTGATTACACTACTGTCTGTTTTGTACTAAGGTGTGATGTCACTCAGAGGTCAATGATTGGAACATGTACATAACTATTTATTTAATAAAATAGATTTTATTAGTATTGTATGGAGGCATTTTTGTCAAGGGATATGGTGAAAAGTGAAAAGTTTCAATGAGGATCTAGGTTGTTTGTATTAATAAACTTATTCTGACACATGCTACACACTGCGGTTACTGATTTTGTCAGGTATAGTGTTATTCATATACTTTTTAATTGTTATAACAATAGTTTTCAGAATTTGGTGTGAAATGCAGCAGTTTAAAAGTGTTTCAGATTTTACCTGACTTGATTTGTGTTTTTTGAAGCTACGTCTCCCAGGCCAATGTCACGAGAACGTGAGCGTAGAACAAGCACACGACTGCACCGCGGCATTCCAACAGCAGAACTACAGCGGGAACAGTCACGCATTTCTGCAGCTCAGATGCAGTCGTCAGTTGTACCACAGATGAATTCTGGGATACGTAGAGGAAGTGCATCGAAAGATGACATACCTGCACGATCTGGTTCAGCCAGACAACACATCCGCAAATAGCACATAACAGGTACCATTTTTCCTGTCTTCTGGTGAGTGTGAGTGAAGAGAAGACAATTTAAAAAACAAAGAAAAAAACAGCATTTTTTGAAAATTCAGTGTCGAGTTTTCAACAAAATTTGATCTCGATGACATACCCAATATGCCAAACAGTGAAGACAAATAACTTCCAGTGTGAAGCTATGACAGTTTGCAGTAGTTTACAAAATCTGCTGCTTACATTTAATCACTTTGTAAGTTATCTGGGTCATTAGACGAGTTAAAATATTTTATAAGTTATCTGGGTCACTAGACAAGTCAAAACAGTTTACAAGAAAAATATCAATATCAGTAAACTACAGAGAAAATACAAAGATTATTAACAAACCATGTTTTAGCAGGTTAAAAAATTTACAACACAAAAATTAAAACAGTTTATAACAGAAATTAAAACAATTTATATCAGTGAGAAAATAAATCTGTTAATAATAGAAAACTTATACTATTTGTAATAGAAAAATTAAAGCAAGAAAAATGTTAAGAAATTAAACAGTTTACATGGAAATTAAAACAATTTACAAGGTAGAGAAATTAAACAGTTTATAACAGAAATTAAAGATAAGATATAAGTTTAGTCAGACAGGCTATAGAAACTAAATTTGGCGGTTTTAAACATATTTTTCACATATAAACAAGATAAGCAGCATGTTTAACTTTAAAAAGTACATTGCTATAAAGTTTTGTAATTGACAGTTTTAAGACAATCTTTATAAACATACAAATCCAGTGCTGGTCATGTCTGTACAGCATTGTACTTTTCTTCTCTCCCTTTCTTTTTTAATATGTTTGATATTCATTAATATTTTTAAATAAGGACATTACAAATATCTCTTGTTTTTATTATTTAATTTTTTTTTTTTATTTTTTTTTTTTTTAAATAATGCTGAGTGGTCATCACATTTATTATAAATTTGTCGCAGCTCACCATTTATAAAATAATTTGATAACTGAGAAGACATTTTATGTAAATAATACATTTGTATGTTTGGTAATACATTGTGTGTTTTTGATCTACACTTAATGTGTGTTTTTGTGTCGTGGGTGTCTGTCATGCACTGTTCATTAAATTATATATATTTTTTGTATATATGTATGTATATGTTAGTATTTGTATGAAAATTTTTATTAACAAAACAAATGAAGGTATTGAGATGCCAATCAAAATCAACTGTGATATTTATAACTACTTGAAAGTACATCACATTATGGAGAACATTATAGATAAATATTCGGAGAACAGTGCCAATTTCTACAGCAGCTTTTGTTATATAGCAGTTTTTTTTATATTAATATCTTGCATTGAGAACAATAATAATAAGCAGAGCTGATTTAGTTGTCTGTATTAAGGGGAGGAGTTCTGGCTGTGCTAGAACTAGATTGAGAACAGTTACCTAGATGTTACTGTTCAAAATACACGACAAAATGGTGATATTAAAACAGCAGTAAGAAATAATATAATAAGAGCTAACACTTAATTGACTTTGAACTTGGTGATTTGTCAATATGCAGGTCACAGGTTAATGTTATTTAAAAATAGTTTCTTGAAAACACTATCACAGATAAAAGTAAATAATCTCTTTTTATTTGTAAAATCCTTTGGTGCCTTGTTGCGTGCTGAGACACAGTAACAGAATGGCGGTACCGGTGAAAAACTTACCCTAAGTGTGCTATAACTGTTGTAAGAACACAATATACTGATTAATATGCTCCTATTTTAAAATAAGTACAGAAACAGAGATGAAAAAAAGAAATTGTGATTTATTGTAAAGCATTTTTAAAAGCACTGTTAAAACTAATAAAACTGTTGTACCATTTTGTTTCTATGCAAGTTAAGAATATTTCAGTTTGTTCAGAAAGCAAATTCTAGTCTTTATGACTATGCACAGGTAGTCTTCAGAATAAATTTATTAATTTTTTTTTTTTTTTTTTTTCCCCATATATGTATACTGATTTCGTGAATTTTAAATTATTATTTTCTTAATTATTAAAAAAAAATATATATTACTGACAATAGACACATTTAAAAATACTGACTTTTTTAAAAGAAAAACTAACATTTTGATTTTAGTTGTCAAAGATACGGATTTCTTCATCTATTGTAAAGAAGTTTTCTGCAGTGGAGTTTGAACATGTTGAGGTTTATCAATGTGCTTGTCTTTGTAATTGTGTTGTACGACTTTATGTGTAGTCTAAATAACATGCTGTCTGAGTAACTGAAAATCTAAGTTACAGTTTCCTTCATCTACACAAAAACATTGATCATCCTTTATTACTGGACAAGTTTGGTTTCTAGTGTTAGCTGGAAATGTACAAAATCATTGGCACAGGTTACTCTGATTTTTATTGATTGAAGATTGCAGTATTAATATTGTGTATTAAAGTGATACACATTTTTTATAAAAGATGTCTGATTAATACCTTACATGTAGATACAGCAGTGAGTATGTACAACAGTTAAGATACTTATGTCATTCCAAACTTCTGTCACAAAATTTAACTCGTAAATTGTGTTTTATTTATTTTTGAAGTTAATTCAAAGATAAATATTTTTTGTTTTCAAATACCACAAGAATATTTTGATTTTGATTATTATTATTGTTATTGTTATTGTTATTGTTGTTATTATTATTATTATTATTATTATTATAATTATTATAATTATTATTATTATTATTATTTTTATTTTCACTGTCACTTACTCACTTCAAGAAGAAAAAAAAAGAACAAAAAAAAAGAGAGAACTGTTCCACATTGCCAAATCAGTAAAATTATAATGAAAGGTTGTTGTACAGCAAGTTTTTAAATTGTGGTTTGGAATGTACTTTCTTTAAATAAACTAGTGTGATGTATTTGTGTCTGTTTTATATATTTTATTGTTGTTGCCTTGTTGTTCTTATTATTAATATTTGTAGAAAAATAAACAGGAAATACGTTTTTCTTTTTCTTTTTTTTTTTATGAATAAAAATTTTTATAACGAGAATAGTAATTATATGATTAAAAAAGAAAATTAATTCTCATTTTATTTATTTATTTATTTATTATTTTTATTATTTTAATGCAGAAAGTCGTCATGTGAGATCCCTTCATAATAAGAAAAGTGTTGATATCTTTGTAATGAGAAAATTTGCAGATTCGAAGATTTTATAATGGAAAAGTTACTTTTTCCATTGTACGACATGACATATCCATTTAAAGTGCCAAAATAGTTCGTTAGCCAGACTTATAAATTTGGACTTCGAGTACCATATTGGTGAATATATCCAATGTGGATTTTTACTTAATGTCCTGTCTGGAGTGTCAGCAGGTAGGTTTTGAACTTTCTGATGGCCATCAGAATTTGGCTCTTACGGAATAGGTAACCCACAACGAAATGAATATACACACTGCAACAGACAGAAACCTTTCCCATTTTATTACAGTTTGAGAAGTAAGTGAACTATAACGTAACATACTCCGCTTAATTTCGATAAGTGTGTAAACTGGTTTTTTGATTGACAACGGTGCCGGATTAACGTAGCTGCAACCTTGTGAAATGAACATCTCGTGGTGGTGTTCAGGGGACTGCACGTTTAATTTCAGGTAACATTGATTCTGTTACGTCTCAACTAATATAGTGTTCGTGGAGATGTGGATGCCCTTAACCCTAAGGACATAAAAGTATTCAGTGAAATAATTCTCCTTGGAATATTATGAATTCATCACTGTTGTAATGAACGGGTGTTCAAGTACAAAAACGTATTTAAGAAATAGTTGTGAATTTCTTACGGAGCCCAGAAATTATAACGATACCAGGACAAAAGAATGTTAATTCCATATTTTTATTAAGTAGCAGAAAACTAATGCTCAGACAGTGGGAAGTTTTAAATTTGTTCGGCAGTAAATAAAGGTATATTGAAACAAATATTTATTCTTTTTAGAATGAAATACTTAACATTTTCCAAACAAAATTGAATATTTTTAGTCACATATATAATAAAATTCATTTTAGTTTGAAGATTTCGTGACATTCGTTCTCGGATGTATTAAACTAGTGTACCACGACAGTCGTAACCATGGCAGTCAGCAAAAGGGAATGTGTCTGGTATAATCTGTGTTTCGGTTGTGAACTCCAGGATGCTATCATCAACACCTGCAAACGACATCTGCAAAAACAATAAATTAGTGTTTGTAATATTTATCTATTTATTTGTTTGGAAAAGGGGTGTATGTTGCTAACAACAATCAACGACATGGCAGTTTTGTACTGAATGCGAATGATTTTACCTGAATGAAAAATGCTAACCATCCTTCCATTGGTTTTTCAAATTCAACCATGTAAGAGTTATTTCCCTGCAATGAATACGTTTATTTTTTAAATATCTTGATACATTTTTTTTAACGTCATTCCAACTGTTTTATACAGAAGCTAAATAATGAAACAAGGAACAAGCTTTAACATGAAATGCATAAAAATAGAAAGCCATAGCTGAGATCTCTAAACGATGTCAGTAAACAGAACTGGCAGACGTAAGACATTTCCGTACTATTTTTTCGACAGGGGAAGGGCAACAAATATCCCTCATGGTTCAATGGAAGGAAAGGGAAGACGGGAAGAAAAGAAGAATCACAAATTAGAGAACAACACTGACTCGAAGAACAGAGAAAACAAAACGCACATGAACACTGATACTGTACACAGAAATATGTAACAGAACATAAATTACGTAATAACTTGTTATACGTTCAAACAGAAATATGTAACATAAAATAATGTAATAAATTATTGTTCTAAGACAACAAAAATACCAAATCCTGAACGTCATGATGATTCCAAATAACCGGATGTGGATACGGTTTACCGTCTGCTCCACGAACAAGAAGGCGGAAGTCACGTCTATAATAATAATTTATTAGAAAAAATTATTTGAAATTTGGAGGCAATGAATTAGTCTGAAGTGTATAAAATACATTTGAAATGTTTTCGTAACTGAAATTAACTGAAATACCATTAATCCGTTCCATCCACCCCAAAACCACCCAGTTTTTTGTAACGTGCTTTTAAATAAGAAAAATATATGCATAAATGACAAATATTGTATCAAAACAAAATAAAAGAGGATGTAAAGAAATACATTGGTTTTGTAAAGTGTACAGGATTAGGGTTTCTCTATCTTTTCAAGGACAGAGGTCCGCAGCTTAGAAATTAATATAACTCCTTTGGCTAGAGTTACAGCTTTTATCGACTCCTGCTTCAGTATGGTACATTTTGTAGGAGTATTACGCTCGTACTGCCTAGCCATGTTGACTACACGCACACCTCACTCATGTTTTTCGATGATTTCATGCTTTAATTCAATGGACATGATCCGCTTCTTCTTCTCAGCACTGTCCTTTGCACTCACTTTCTTTCGATCCATGGAAATTTGGCAAAATACTGCACAAAGCGCGAGTACAACACAGCAGAGATGCTTCCACGGCGAGGTAACCATGTGAAGCAAACGAGTGAGACGCGGGATGATGGGTGGATGTTTTGTTGTTCGTTGCGCCAACTAGCGAAGCGTATCTGAAGTTCGCTCATAACTCTGATTTTGGTTCGCAGCTCAAAGCAAAAATTGACCGTGCCACTGCTCGTAACTCGGAAAACTCGTAAGTTCGAGCATTCGTAACTCGAAGTACCAATGTATATACATACATACATACATCTATATGTAGGACGAGATGGAGATATTTCTTATGTCTGTGTAGGACATGATGGAGATATTTCTTATGTCTGTGTAGGACGAGATGGAGATATTTCTTATGTCTGTGTAGGACGAGATGGATATATTTCTTATGTCTGAGTAGGACATGATGGAGATACTTTTTACGTACCTAAGACCGTCTAATGTAAGGGCGAACATCGCATCCACTTTCAGGGGGGCAACATTAGAATATAGAGTTATCCGCCCTCCTGTTAAAGTCTATGAAGAGAAGAAGAAAAAAAAGGAGAATAAAAGTAAATGTGTTTGTGATATACAGAGAGAGAGAGAGAGAGAGAGAGAGAGAGAGAGAGAGAGAGAGAGAGAGAGAGAGAGAGAGAGAGAGAGAGAGAGAGAGAGAGAGAGATGCTTTTTATTTGTAATCTTCTTTTAAAATAATTTCACAAAATCTGCACTTTGTATTTGAGAAGAAAAGTTATTTCTTTTATTACACTTGTTTTCATTCTCACTTACAACTTCACGCTTCCACGACACTTTGGGTAAAGGTGTTGCCTGAAACGATAATTAAATTTGAAATGAAATCAAAACAATAACAAGACGGAAAGAAGCTATAGCGTATATAACTAATAATTGCAAGTATAATTATATTTAAAAATATGTATACATACATCTGCTTTTATTTAATACAGATATTTTACTGTTTAGTTAATAGAAACGAATAATATCTAATACTAGTAAAGAAAAGAAAACGTTTATTTAGTGTATTAATTTTTACTTAATATAGACGATTACTGAATTTTTGTTCATTTATTAAGTGATCTAATAAAACACTGAATTCAGTTTATATAACAGCATCTCATGTACTGTATTTATGTAATAAAATGTTCCTTCGTTTACGTAATGAAATCTTATGTAGATATGTAAAAACAAAAATAAATAATAAAAAATAAAAAGAAGAGAAAAAAGTAAAACCCTGAAAACAACAGCAACAACAAACAAATCAAGAATACCCCCAATCCCTCCCCAAAAAACAACAAAACAAGTAGGCCTCATGCACGTGAAAGTAGGATGAAGTTTTTTTTTAATGTTATTACAGCCAGCAGAGTACCTGTAACACTGGTAGATAGTGCAGTCGAAAAGACAGAGATCTTCACATACCTGGGTAGCGCTACTGATATAGAGTGGCACAGACTCGGAAGTTACAACTTGGATCGGTAAACTAGGAGAGGAGCATTTGTACCGTCACGAAAATATCCTTTTTCAGTTACACGCGAAGCAAGTTTCAGTGTCTGCTGCAGAAACGATGTGGAAGACAACTAATATCGCCAAAAATGGAGTTCAGATTTTTAATAGCATTTGTCTAAAAATAATCATCACTATCAGCAACATCGACAAAAGATAACACACCGACTAGCAGCAGAAGATGAAATAAAATAAGACGGTCAGGTCGGATCGGGTATACGATCTCAAAATCAACTTCATCTATACATATCATGACTGACATGGATTCCACAAAGCAGGCAGGTGAAAAAGGAGACGTTCAAGGAACACGTGGCGAACAAACCTCAAACTGCGTTTATGTAATACAATTCGTGCATTGTATTTATATAATAAAACTTGTGTTCTCTATTTATGTAATAAACCTCGTGTACTGTGTTTATGTAGAAAAATTCGAATACTGTGTTTATATAATAAAACTAGGGTACTATGTTTATGTAGACAAATTATAAAACAGTGTTTATCTAAAAAAGTCGAGTACTGTGTTTATGTAGAAAAATTCGAGTAGTGTCTTTATGTAATACACCTAGTGTACTGTGTTTACGTCGGAAAATTCGAGTACTTACTGTGGCCACAGACAGGAAGAAACTTCTCATTGAAAAGAAAATATCTAGTTCGTGCCCGGCACAGCTGTGTTCAGCATTTGGTAGAATTCTGCAAATACCCATGATAATATACTCATCAGTACACACATTCAGAAATACTTATGCTTATTTACACTTTTTGTTTTTTAAATAACACCTTCATTACAATGAGTTACTGAAAATAACGTCTCTTAACCTGTTGAAAAGTATTCAGTCGCGTTTCAGACGAATTATTTCTCTACTTGTAATTTCTCTACAGTCGTATCAAATATCAGACAGCATTCACTTGTAATAACAGTCGTATCAAATATCAGACAGCATTCACTTGTAACAACAGTCATACCAAATATCAAACAGCATTCACTTGTAACAACAGTCCTACCAAATATCAAACAGCATTCACTTGTAACAACAGTCCTACCAAATATCAAACAGCATTCACTTGTAACAACAGTCCTACCAAATATCAAACAGCATTCACTTGTAATAACAGTCGTATCAAATATCAAACAGCATTCACTTGCAATAACAGTCGTATCAAATATCAAACAGCATTCACTTTAATAACAGTCGTATCAAATATCAAACAGCATTCACTTTAATAACAGTCGTATCAAATATCAAACAGCATTCACTTGTAATAACAGTCGTATCAAATATCAAACAGCATTCACTTGTAATAACAGTCGTATCAAATATCAAACAGCATTCACTTGCAATAACAGTCGTATCAAATATCAAACAGCATTCACTTTAATAACAGTCGTATCAAATATCAAACAGCATTCACTTGTAATAACAGTCGTATCAAATATCAGACAGCATTCACTTGTAATAACAGTCGTACCAAATATCAAACAGCATTCACTTGTAATAACAGTCATACCAAATATCAAACAGCATTCACTTGTAATAACAGTCGTACCAAATATCAAACAGCATTCACTTGTAATAACAGTCGTATCAAATATCAGACAGCATTCACTTGTAATAACAGTCATACCAAATATCAGACAGCATTCACTTGTAATAACAGTCGTATCAAATGCCTACATTAAACTTAAATATAGTAGTTACATAATAATAAAAATTCAAAACATTTTGCTTTTATTATTTTTCTTTCATCTGGAAAATAATGAAAGGATCACGGGAAGAAAAATCATAACTTTTATAATTTATCCTACATAAAGACTACCCGTATATGTATCCCCCAACAAACACACCCATGTAAACTGTGTTTAGTTACCCTGTGTAGATATATATATATATATATATATATATATATCTGTGTGTGTATTTAGATATATATATATATATATGTGTGTGTGTGTGTGTGTGTGTGTGTGTGTGTGTGTGTGTGTGTGTGTGTGTGTGTGTGTGTAGATACTTATATACATATTTTTTCCCTACTTGAGATATTTTGGTTCTGCCAGGGAGTTGTAGTAGTAGTGTGAATCGTCAGGTAGAAAGAATTCATCTCCAGTCGTGCTGATTATCATCTTGGGCATCGTCAGCGTGTCATTGAAAGCTGAAACAGCCATCTTTTATTATTATTAATTTTTTATATATATTATTAAGGTAAGATCTCAGTTGTTTCATTCTGAATGAGAACTAAATTTCACCAATATCAAAAAGGAATAACTGAGTATTACGTCAATTAATTACATTATTAAAAGAGATAAAATGAATATTTGATTTTAAAGGACATTTTACATATGGGATCAATGTAGTCAGCCATCTTCTGAGTACGAGGATTGTCGAGATGTTCGGTGAAGTTGAGTTCGTAGTAGCTGTCGAAAGCGAATGTCCAGCCACCGTACGCCCGGAAGTGATGATGTAGATTCTTAAAAAAAAGAAGGATTTGTTTTATCTATTATATTAAATTAAATGCTTTCACTATCTCTACTGAAGATTAAAAGTAAACACGTTTTCTCTATTACATTAAATAAACACTTAAGTATCTGTACTGCATATTAACAATAAACACATCTTCTCTGTAATAATTATTTATAGTTTAAACTGTTTACGGATAAAAAGTTGACTACTTTTCTGTTTCATTGTCTTACTTTGACCATGTGTAACAGATCCATGACAATGGGGACGATGGCCTTCACACGTGCATCCACTGCTCCCGTCGTCCACGTCGTCCAGCCTCGCTAGTGAAAACAAACAAACAAAGTTTTCATGTATAATTCAGATCCTGTGATACAGACAGACAAACAAAGTTTTCATGTATAATTCAGATCCTGTCATACATACAGACAAACAATGTTTTCATGTATAATTCAGATCCTGTCATGCATACAGACAAACAAATAATGTTCTCATGTATAATTCAGATCATGCCATGCATACAGACAAACAAAAAGTGTTCTTGTTTAGAAATCAAATCTTGTCAAGCACACAGACACTGAAGTAATATACTTGTTTAGAATTTAAATCTGATCACATTCATATAGACATATAAGCAATGTATTTGTTAAGAATTAAAATCTTATCACATGCAGACAGAAACACAAACAAATCTTCTAACATGTACAGTAACCTGACTGCGTGAATTAACCAGTTTGTATGCAACACAAAATGTATTCTGTGAAGCGTGCGTACTTTGGAGGCTCCAGCCACGTAGAACCGGTCAAGTTTTGTTGTAACATGTTTCTTCACCGCCACGTCTGCCATTGTGTCCAGTGCTCTTACAGAGGCCTGTTTACAGTGAGAAAGAAAAAAAGAAAGAAAGCAAAAAATATATATGTGTGTGTTATAGTGAATTTTTGAAACCAGACATTACCTATTGGTACCTACTGCAAAATGTTTAGTTTAATGCAGAATATCTAATACTTTTATTAGCTTTATTGTCAATGGTACCGTGATACTTTTAAAATAAATTAAATATCATTAAGTTATTGTCGGTTGTTTGATATTTATTACACATCAATTTCGGTAATTCGGACAAAGTCGCGAGAGAAGACCCGCTGAAAATGTTCATTAACAGCAAGAGTTCTTTCCCTTTGACAGGACATCAGAGTGTTTGTTAGCATTGCAGTGATTTGATATACAAGATCTTGAAAACACGCTACAAAAGTTGTCTTGATACGAATGACAAAACGTACAACGTTTCGTCACTTTCTGTACATTTTATCACCAGGGCCACGGTGTCAACTGACTACACATACAACTACAACTAATGTTTTTTGTTTTTTTCTTTCAACGAGAATTACGGATGCAAACTAATCTCATTAGCGTCAGCCAATCAGCGATAGGTACTAGTCAGCACTGGTAATTGTTTACATTTGTCTCCGATTACGTTTCCTTTTCGCGTCATTAAAGTTTTATGTTGGTATCGCGATTCGATCGCTGCTCTATCATATAATTAGTTGGTGAAACAGGACAGTCTGTTTAGTCATATATATGTATGAACTGAGATGTTTGTGTGTGTGTGTGTGTGTGTGTGTGTGTGAGTGTGTGTCTGGTGTGTATGTGTGTGTATGTATGTGTGTGTCTGGTGTGTGTGTGTGTATATGTGTGTGTGCGTGTGTTTGTGTTTGTCTGGTGTGTGTGTGTATGTGTATGAGTGTGTATGTGTGTGTGTGTGTGTCTGGTGTGTGTATGTGTTTGTGTGTGTTTAAGCATGATCAGACTAAACATAGACAAAATTCGGGAACGCACTTTCACAGGCGGGCAAAGTTCAAACATGACCTCAGAAACGTCGTTAAATGCCTCTGACATAACTCATACGTATGCCACCCATTCTGCTAACCCTGATCCTGTAAAGTTTATATGTGTGGATATGTATGTGTGCCTCCCCCCCTCTCTCTCTCTCTCTCTCTCTCTCTCTCTCTCTCTCTCTCTCTCTCTCTCTCTCTCTCTCTCTCTCTCTCAATCACTCTGTGTGTGTATGTGTGTATTTCAATTATCACCTTTGTCATAGGAAAGCGAAGAAGAAATTCAGGGTCCGTTTGGTTCTCTTGTACAAATGTCTTCCATGTCCACGCGATGATGGAGTCTTCGCCTCTAGCCTTGTGAGTCGGGTCTGCCTAGCAACACAGCACCAGGTAAACTTTACATTTTATATATGTATATGTACGTATGTATGCATGTATGTGTTTGTGTGTATATGTGTGTGTTTTTGTATGCATGTATGTATGTACGCACGCACATAAGGATATATGCATATGTATATGTATTTGTATGTCACTTTTAGTGTGTGAACTTTATTATACTATTTAGATCGATTTATGTATTATCTTTCTCTGACACGTCATTTTAACTGGACCTATCTGATTAGTTGTTTCGTCTCTGTTACACTGTCAGTAAGAAATGTGATTTTATTTTGTGTCTCTGTTACATTCAATAAGAAGTTATTTTATTATGTGACAACTGTGTCTTTGTTACACCATCAGTAAGAATTGTTATTTTATTTTGTGACCAATTGTGACTCTGTTACAGTCCGTAAGAATTGTTATTTTGTTATGGGACCAGTTGTGTCTCTGTTACACTGTCAGTAAGAATTGTTATTTTATTATGCGACCAATTGTCTCTGTTACACAGACAGAAAGTCTTGCTATTTTATTGCATGATGAATTGTGGAGAGTAAATTTCAGATATGAAAAGTGAAATGTTGGACAAGTGATGCAATAAGAAGTGAGTAAAAGTAAATAAATGTAAAATAAATAAAATTAATTAGATACACATTTACCTTTTAGTTTTCAGATTAACTCTCTACGCTGCTAGTTTGGGCAAGCCGACTCGTGTGTGTGTGTGTGTGTGTGTGGTGCGCGTGTGTGTAAGTACCTGTTAACGTGAAACTTACAGCAAATGTGATCGGTTCGTTTGGTATCATTTTTAAATTTCCACCGATCATTCCAGTGCTAACAGCCATCATTATCGACAACGCGACAAAGTTTTCTGTTATTTCCGGAGGCCTTGTATTAAAAATAAAAATAAAAATAAAAGTAAGACTCAAACAGTACAAAATTATAGTTACATTTATCTGTAAGAGACACAAAGTTAAATATTTGTGACACTCACGGATTATGATTGGATCCGCCTTCGATGAACAGAAAGGCGTCATTGGGATATGTCAAATTATCCGGAACCGTCATGGAGAGATAGTGCCACCAGATCGGTTGACTAGACACCGCATCTGAAATCACGTGATATCTTTATTAAATATAACAAATTTACAGTTTACTTAGTAGTCGTGTTTATAATAATAATAATAATAATAATAATAATAATAATAATAATAATAATAATAATAATAATAATAATAATAATGAAAACAGAAGTAATGATAACAGTTACGATGATAATAAAGTATTACTGATATTTGTGTTCTATATATATACGTATGTGATAGATTACACGTTTTAATAAAGCTACACGTCTGACAGATAGTACACGTTTTAATAAAGCTACACGTCTGACAGATAGTACACGTTTTAATAAAGCAACACGTCTGACACATATTACACGTTTTAGTAAAGCTCCATGTCTGACATAGACTACACGTTTTAATAAAGGTACACGTCTGACATAGACTACACGTTTTAATAAAGGTACACGTCTGACAGATACTACACGTTTTAATAAAGCAACATGTCTGACAGATATTACACGTTTTAGTAAAGCTACACGTCTGACACATATTACACGTTTTAGTAAAGCTACACGTCTGACAGATAGTACACGTTTTAGTAAAGCTACACGTCTGACAGATATTACACGTTTTAGTAAAGCTACACGTCTGACAGATATTACACGTTTTAGTAAAGCTACACGTCTGACACATATTACACGTTTTAATAAAGGTACACGTCTGACAGATAGTACACGTTTTAGTAAAGCTACACGTCTGACACATATTACACGTTTTAGTAAAGCTACACGTCTGACAGATACTACACGTTTTAATAAAGGTACACGTCTGACACATATTACACGTTTTAATAAAGGTACACGTCTGACACATATTACACGTTTTAATAAAGGTACACGTCTGACAGATACTACACGTTTTAATAAAGGTACACGTCTGACAGATACTACACGTTTTAATAAAGGTACACGTCTGACAGATATTATACGTTTGAATATCGCTATACATCTGATAGATATGAAATATTTTAATAATAATAATAATAATAATAATAATAATAATAATAATAAGGAAAGGAAAGAAAAAAAACATTTTGACATGATTGATTTAATGGGTCTGTAATTACCTGTCTTCCATTTTTGTGACGTCATATTGATAACATAATGGGTAAACCCCTCTCCTCTAATGGTTCTCAGAATCTCGTATTTATAGTGAGGATCTGGTCTAAAAACATAATTATACAACGCTGACGATGTCGTACTTGGTATAGAAACAGACAAAACCAGGAGCAGTCTTAGCAACATGGCAGCCGAAGAGATGTGAGAAATGATTTGCTGGACTTAGACCGAGTTATCAGCTTTAGTCACGCGAGTATCTTGTGACACGATTTCTTATCTCAAGTAATAAATCCAGATAACTATAAACTTGATAAACACGTAATTTTCCTTTTTTTTCTTTTTCTTAAATAATAATAATCATAATAATAATAATAATAATAATAATAATAATAATAATAATCGTCATCATCATCATTATTACTAATGTCATAATTGTTATTATTGTTATTATTAATATAATAATCTGATCGGTGCAGATCACAGAACAAGGCTTCTTGTGAAATGTCTTAACTGAACAATGAAACAACAAACAATTTGCGAATAGCACATACTAATACTAGTTCTCGATACAAATAAAAAATAAAATGTAATGAAATGAAATACATAGGTAAATAAATAAATAAATAAATACATTTTTAAATAAATAAATAAACAAATAAATAATTTAGAAAGTTTATGATTACTGTAAAATTCAAGGACTACGGTTAGTGTTATGGTTTAGGGTTAGGGTTAGGGTTAGGGTTGCAAGGTAAGGGTTAGTATTAGGATGACTTAGTGTAATATCTGTCAGACATGTTGCTTTACTAAAACGTGTAATATGTGTCAGACGTGTTGCTTTATTAAAACGTGTAGTATCTGTCAGACGTGTAGCTTTATTAAAACGTGTACTATCTGTCAGACGTGTAGCTTTATTAAAACGTGTAGTATCTGTCAGACGTGTTGCTTTATTAAAACGTGTACTATCTGTCAGACGTGTAGCTTTATTAAAACGTGTAATATGTGTCAGACGTGTAGCTTTACTAAAACGTGTAATATGTGTCAGACGTGTTGCTTTATTAAAACGTGTAGTATCTGTCAGACATGTAGCTTTATTAAAACGTGTACTATCTGTCAGACGTGTAGCTTTATTAAAACGTGTAATATGTGTCAGACATGTAGCTTTATTAAAACGTGTACTATCTGTCAGACGTGTAGCTTTATTAAAACGTGTACTATCTGTCAGACGTGTAGCTTTATTAAAACGTGTAATCTATCACATACGTATATATATAGAACACAAATATCAGTAATACTTTATTATCATCGTAACTGTTATCATTGCTTCTGTTTTCATTATTATTATTATTATTATTATTATTATTATTATTATTATTATTATTATTATTATACCAACACGACTACTAAGTAAACTGTAAATTTGTTATATTTAATAAAGATATCACGTGATTTCAGATGCGGTGTCTAGTCAACCGATCTGGTGGCACTATCTCTCCATGACGGTTCCGGATAATTTGACATATCCCAATGACGCCTTTCTGTTCATCGAAGGCGGATCCAATCATAATCCGTGAGTGTCACAAATATTTAACTTTGTGTCTCTTACAGATAAATGTAACTATAATTTTGTACTGTTTGAGTCTTACTTTTATTTTTATTTTTATTTTTAATACAAGGCCTCCGGAAATAACAGAAAACTTTGTCGCGTTGTCGATAATGATGGCTGTTAGCACTGGAATGATCGGTGGAAATTTAAAAATGATACCAAACGAACCGATCACATTTGCTGTAAGTTTCACGTCAACAGGTACATACACACACGCGCACCACACACACACACACACACACACGAGTCGGCTTGCCCAAACTAGCAGCGTAGAGAGTTAATCTGAAAACTAAAAGGTAAATGTGTATCTAATTAATTTTATTTATTTTACATTTATTTACTTTTACTCACTTCTTATTGCGTCACTTGTCCAACATTTATATGTATGTATGTCAGGATCTGAATTATACATCAAACCTTTGTTTGTCTGTATGTATGAGAGGATCTGAATTATACGTGAAAACACTGTTTGTTTGTATGTATGACAGGATCTGAATTGAACATGAAAACATTGTCTGTATGAAAGACATGATCTGAATTATACATAAAAGCTTTGTTTGTCAGTATAAATGACAGGATCTGAACTATACATGAAAACTTTGTTTCTCAGCGTGTATGGTAGCATCTGAATTATACATCAAACCTTTGTTTGTTTGTATGTATGACAGGATCTGAATTATACAGGAAAACATTGTTTGTTTGTATGTATGACAGGATCAGAATTATACAGGAAAACATTGTTTGTTTGTATGTATGACAGGATCTGAATAATACACGAAAACATTGTTTGTCTGTATGACTCGCCCCGCTGGCGTGCACCTTTTTTCCACGCGCAAAATGCGCAAAACGCATTTTATTTTTGACTGTGCACGTGGGAAAAATCGGGCGCACATACCCAAAAGTGGGGCAAGGGTTGCCCTACACGGGTGAAAAGTGCCGCACGCCCCACCCAAGGGGAACAACTCGTTTCCGACACGTGCACAAAAAACGCACATATTTTTGAAAATTTGCTCGTTTTTTTTTCAAACGCATTTTCTAAAGGTGCAGCACCTTTGGAAAATGTTGGAAACCATTTTGCCACACTCGCCCCGACGGCGCGCACCTTTTGCACACGTTGAAATATTTTTCCCGACAGGACGGAATAGTGCCACACGGATTTTCAACTTTTGAAAATCGAATTTTTTCAAGTTTCGTTGAAAATGCTAGGGGTACCTTATTCAAAGTGCAATAACTTTTTCTGTGCACGTGGGAAAAATCGGGCGCACATACCCAAAAGTGGGGCAAGGGTTGCCCTACACGGGTGAAAAGTGCCGCACGCCACCCCAAGGGGAACAACTCGTTTCCGACACGTGCACAAAAAACGCACATATTTTTGAAAATTTTCGCTTTTTTTTTTCAAACGCATTTTCTAAAGGTGCAGCACCTTTGGAAAATGTTGGAAACCATTTTGCCACACTCGCCCCGACGGCGCGCACCTTTTGCACACGTTGAAATATTTTTCCCGACAGGACGGAATAGTGCCACACGGATTTTCAACTTTTGAAAATCGAATTTTTTCAAGTTTCGTTGAAAATGCTAGGGGTACCTTATTCAAAGTGCAATACTTTTTCTGTGCACGTGGGAAAAATCGGGCGCACATACCCAAAAGTGGGGCAAGGGTTGCCCTACACGGGTGAAAAGTGCCGCACGCCGCACCCAAGGGGAACAACTCGTTTCCGACACGTGCACAAAAAACGCACATATTTTTTGAAAATTTGCTCGTTTTTTTTTCAAACGCATTTTCTAAAGGTGCAGCACCTTTGGAAAATGTTGGAAACCATTTTGCCACACTCGCCCCGACGGCGCGCACCTTTTGCACACGTTGAAATATTTTTCCCGACAGGACGGAATAGTGCCACACGGATTTTCAACTTTTGAAAATCGAATTTTTTCAAGTTTCGTTGAAAATGCTAGGGGTACCTTTTTCAAAGTGCAATAACTTTTTCTGTGCACGTGGGAAAAATCGGGCGCACATACCCAAAAGTGGGGCAAGGGTTGCCCTACACGGGTGAAAAGTGCCGCACGCCGCACCCAAGGGGAACAACTCGTTTCCGACACGTGCACAAAAAACGCACATATTTTTGAAAATTTGCTCGTTTTTTTTTCAAACGCATTTTCTAAAGGTGCAGCACCTTTGGAAAATGTTGGAAACCATTTTGCCACACTCGCCCCGACGGCGCGCACCTTTTGCACACGTTGAAATATTTTTCCCGACAGGACGGAATAGTGCCACACGGATTTTCAACTTTTGAAAATCGAATTTTTTCAAGTTTCGTTGAAAATGCTAGGGGTACCTTTTTCAAAGTGCAATAACTTTTTCTGTGCACGTGGGAAAAATCGGGCGCACATACCCAAAAGTGGGGCAAGGGTTGCCCTACACGGGTGAAAAGTGCCGCACGCCGCACCCAAGGGGAACAACTCGTTTCCGACACGTGCACAAAAAACGCACATATTTTGAAAATTTGCTCGTTTTTTTTTCAAACGCATTTTCTAAAGGTGCAGCACCTTTGGAAAATGTTGGAAACCATTTTGCCACACTCGCCCCGACGGCGCGCACCTTTTGCACACGTTGAAATATTTTTCCCGACAGGACGGAATAGTGCCACACGGATTTTCAACTTTTGAAAATCGAATTTTTTCAAGTTTCGTTGAAAATGCTAGGGGTACCTTTTTCAAAGTGCAATAACTTTTTCTGTGCACGTGGGAAAAATCGGGCGCACATACCCAAAAGTGGGGCAAGGGTTGCCCTACACGGGTGAAAAGTGCCGCACGCCGCACCCAAGGGGAACAACTCGTTTCCGACACGTGCACAAAAAACGCACATATTTTTGAAAATTTGCTCGTTTTTTTTTCAAACGCATTTTCTAAAGGTGCAGCACCTTTGGAAAATGTTGGAAACCATTTTGCCACACTCGCCCCGACGGCGCGCACCTTTTGCACACGTTGAAATATTTTTCCCGACAGGACGGAATAGTGCCACACGGATTTTCAACTTTTGAAAATCGAATTTTTTCAAGTTTCGTTGAAAATGCTAGGGGTACCTTTTTCAAAGTGCAATAACTTTTTCTGTGCACGTGGGAAAAATCGGGCGCACATACCCAAAAGTGGGGCAAGGGTTGCCCTACACGGGTGAAAAGTGCCGCACGCCGCACCGAAGGGGAACAACTCGTTTCCGACACGTGCACAAAAAACGCACATATTTTGTGCACGTGTCGGAAAAAATTCGTTTTTTTTTCAAACGCATTTTCTAAAGGTGCAGCACCTTTGGAAAATGTTGGAAACCATTTTGCCACACTCGCCCCGACGGCGCGCACCTTTTGCACACGTTGAAATATTTTTCCCGACAGGACGGAATAGTGCCACACGGATTTTCAACTTTTGAAAATCGAATTTTTTCAAGTTTCGTTGAAAATGCTAGGGGTACCTTTTTCAAAGTGCAACTTTTTTTTTCTGTGCACGTGGGAAAAATCGGGCGCACATATACCAAAAAGTGGGGCAAGGGTTGCCCTACACGGGTGAAAAGTGCCGCACGCCGCACCCAAGGGGAACAACTCGTTTCCGACACGTGCACAAAAAACGCACATATTTTTGAAAATTTGCTCGTTTTTTTTTTCAAACGCATTTTCTAAAGGTGCAGCACCTTTGGAAAATGTTGGAAACGTTTTTGCCACACTCGCCCCGACGGCGCGCACCTTTTGCACACGTTGAAATATTTTTCCCGACAGGACGGAATAGTGCCACACGGATTTTCAACTTTTGAAAATCGAATTTTTTCAAGTTTCGTTGAAAATGCTAGGGGTACCTTATTCAAAGTGCAATAACTTTTTCTGTGCACGTGGGAAAAATCGGGCGCACATACCCAAAAGTGGGGCAAGGGTTGCCCTACACGGGTGAAAAGTGCCGCACGCCGCACCCAAGGGGAACAACTCGTTTCCGACACGTGCACAAAAAACGCACATATTTTTGAAAATTTGCTCGTTTTTTTTTTCAAACGCATTTTCTAAAGGTGCAGCACCTTTGGAAAATGTTGGAAACCATTTTGCCACACTCGCCCCGACGGCGCGCACCTTTTGCACACGTTGAAATATTTTTCCCGACAGGACGGAATAGTGCCACACGGATTTTCAACTTTTGAAAATCGAATTTTTTCAAGTTTCGTTGAAAATGCTAGGGGTACCTTTTTCAAAGTGCAATAACTTTTTCTGTGCACGTGGGAAAAATCGGGCGCACATACCCAAAAGTGGGGCAAGGGTTGCCCTACACGGGTGAAAAGTGCCGCACGCCGCACCCAAGGGGAACAACTCGTTTCCGACACGTGCACAAAAAAACACATATTTTTGAAAATTTGCTCGTTTTTTTTTCAAACGCATTTTCTAAAGGTGCAGCACCTTTGGAAAATGTTGGAAACCATTTTGCCACACTCGCCCCGACGGCGCGCACCTTTTGCACACGTTGAAATATTTTTCCCGACAGGACGGAATAGTGCCACACGGATTTTCAACTTTTGAAAATCGAATTTTTTCAAGTTTCGTTGAAAATGCTAGGGGTACCTTTTTCAAAGTGCAATAACTTTTTCTGTGCACGTGGGAAAAATCGGGCGCACATACCCAAAAGTGGGGCAAGGGTTGCCCTACACGGGTGAAAAGTGCCGCACGCCGCACCCAAGGGGAACAACTCGTTTCCGACACGTGCACAAAAAACGCACATATTTTTGAAAATTTGCTCGTTTTTTTTTCAAACGCATTTTCTAAAGGTGCAGCACCTTTGGAAAATGTTGGAAACCATTTTGCCACACTCGCCCCGACGGCGCGCACCTTTTGCACACGTTGAAATATTTTTCCCGACAGGACGGAATAGTGCCACACGGATTTTCAACTTTTGAAAATCGAATTTTTTCAAGTTTCGTTGAAAATGCTAGGGGTACCTTTTTCAAAGTGCAATAACTTTTTCTGTGCACGTGGGAAAAATCGGGCGCACATACCCAAAAGTGGGGCAAGGGTTGCCCTACACGGGTGAAAAGTGCCGCACGCCGCACCCAAGGGGAACAACTCGTTTCCGACACGTGCACAAAAAACGCACATATTTTTGAAAATTTGCTCGTTTTTTTTTTTTCAAACGCATTTTCTAAAGGTGCAGCACCTTTGGAAAATGTTGGAAACCATTTTGCCACACTCGCCCCGACGGCGCGCACCTTTTGCACACGTTGAAATATTTTTCCCGACAGGACGGAATAGTGCCACACGGATTTTCAACTTTTGAAAATCGAATTTTTTCAAGTTTCGTTGAAAATGCTAGGGGTACCTTTTTCAAAGTGCAATAACTTTTTCTGTGCACGTGGGAAAAATCGGGCGCACATACCCAAAAGTGGGGCAAGGGTTGCCCTACACGGGTGAAAAGTGCCGCACGCCGCACCCAAGGGGAACAACTCGTTTCCGACACGTGCACAAAAAACGCACATATTTTGAAAATTTGCTCGTTTTTTTTTCAAACGCATTTTCTAAAGGTGCAGCACCTTTGGAAAATGTTGGAAACCATTTTGCCACACTCGCCCCGACGGCGCGCACCTTTTGCACACGTTGAAATATTTTTCCCGACAGGACGGAATAGTGCCACACGGATTTTCAACTTTTGAAAATCGAATTTTTTCAAGTTTCGTTGAAAATGCTAGGGGTACCTTATTCAAAGTGCAATAACTTTTTCTGTGCACGTGGGAAAAATCGGGCGCACATACCCAAAAGTGGGGCAAGGGTTGCCCTACACGGGTGAAAAGTGCCGCACGCCGCACCCAAGGGGAACAACTCGTTTCCGACACGTGCACAAAAAACGCACATATTTTGAAAATTTGCTCGTTTTTTTTTCAAACGCATTTTCTAAAGGTGCAGCACCTTTGGAAAATGTTGGAAACCATTTTGCCACACTCGCCCCGACGGCGCGCACCTTTTGCACACGTTGAAATATTTTTCCCGACAGAACGGAATAGTGCCACACGGATTTTCAACTTTTGAAAATCGAATTTTTTCAAGATTCGTTGAAAATGCTAGGGGTACCTTTTTCAAAGTGCAATAACTTTTTCTGTGCACGTGGGAAAAATCGGGCGCA